>PVJD01000967.1:0-321836 GCA_004026545.1 Mormoops blainvillei
CATACTGTTTCCCGTCAGGGAGAGGAGCTTTGAGGAGACAGCCCCTACCCCTTTGAGTTGTTAGAAACGTGCATCTCTGGGTGCTCCAGGAGGTATACGACTTACCTGACACAGATTAAACTCAGGAAAAGGAAATGTTTTGCTCAAATTCTTCCTCTTTAAAATTAATGCTCCCTTGGCTATTATGAAAACATAAAATCACCCACTATTAAAAGTTGTTAGTACGTTTGCCGACTTGAAAATATTATGAAAAAATTTCCTATTAAAAGTTGTTGGCTATTTTGCTGACTTTAAGCATATTTTATAGCCAGCATAAAATGTGGTTCAAAAAAGTACCACCTAAATGAAAACAAAATCTTGTTGTATTTCGTTTGGTCTTCTGCGTGCTTCCTCATATTTCTTTACATATGGATTTCTGTCAGTATGATTTCTCTTCTCTCCAGCCAAAAAGTTTAGAACGCAATATAAAAATGCCCTGTGAAAACTCACACTAAGTTCCCTAAAACACTTGAGAAATTCACTGAATTTTGTTAGGCGTACACTCCATTCATTAGAATGAAACCTTGGCTGAGAGGCGATCATGGCGTTTGTCCACAAAAATAACTTCCAGTTTCCTCCTCCCAATATCCTGGCCCCCAAAGCCCGGATGTGCTAGGAATGGCGTTTTTTAAGTGAGCTATTCAGAGCCCCATATTCCTCATGGATGAGCTTAAGAATTATCGTGGTGGTGATGATGATGGTGATATTGTCCCTAACACTCTGCAGTGTGCCATACATGCGTATGTCATTATGTTCCTAGGGGCCTATAGAAATTTTTCCATCAAGGCAGCACGCCTTCAATGAGTTGCCAAAAGTGTGATGTTTTTCATGAGTCTTTTGGAAGAGTCAGGGTCAGCCTGCTCTGATGACAAACGTCTTTCCGATGAGATCTGACTTAGTTTTAGTATTTAGTTTTGGACAACTGTGACGCCCACATTACTGCACTCCAAGAGCAGCTGGGCTGGTGAGCTCCTACCGAGCTTCTGGCCTGCAGAGGGCTCTGCAATACCACGTTTTTCCTAGCCCAGGCTCGGAAAAAGCAAAAAGCTGTACTGGCTGGAAGGGGGAAGGGGGAAGGGGAAGCCCGGAGACGTTATAATGCCCCAGCAGTCAGCCTGGTTGCAGTCTGGTAAACAGAGAGGAATTGTGGGCCAAGTCCTTCTCCTCGAGTTTTGTACCAAGCATGAGATCGGATGGCTCTGTCCGGACTCCGTGCTTTACTAGCCTACAGCTAGTTCACATAGCAGCAGGAGTCCCCCCAAAAGGCATTTCATTATTGAAACTGAAACCGGGACGTTGTAACTGCTGATTAGTAGTAGTCAGGTTTTTTTCAGTGTTTCAAGTAATTTATAAAGCGTTTACACACATAAACAGAAAGCTTTAAAATGCTGATATTCCATTAAAAAAGTAAATAAAATATATTTTGTGCATGAAGACTTAATTAAGTGGCATGATTTCATGTCACAAATTTAAAACGGGCGAGTGAGACTGGCCAACATTACCGCAGCTGCATTTTACATTAGGAAATTAATTAAAGCGGTCATTTATGCTTTTTCCATTTACAAGTATTTAGACCTCTCTGTATTACCCCATATATTTTCCCTTCAATCACTGTAGTATGGTAATCTATCTTAGCAGGCTAGATCTTACTCTGTTTGGGGGGATGGGGGCATTAATCTCATGAAAAATTTGTCCTGTGTTACTGATGCAGGTCAGTCAGGGTGGAAGTCACTCCCTGTTGACTGCTAAAGGGGTGGGGTACCTTCACATTTATTCATTTGCCCCCTCCTTTCTTCCCATTTTAGCAGAGTTTTATTATATCTCATTAGAACAGTTTTTTGGATTGGTTTGTTTTGTGGGGGGGGGGGTTGGTTTGTGTTTTTGGCCTCTGGAAGAGAAGCAGAGGAAAGCAGAAAAATATTTGACATGCCATGTGACACATCATCATTTAGACTTAGCTGTTATGTGAGACGTTGTTTCTGAAGCAGACCTGCTTATGTATTCAGTTATGGAATGTGCTAACCGTAAAACAAATTAAAACACACCCAAGTGGATAGTTGATAGGCAGTTTGCAATTCAAATAAATATTGTCCTGATTTTATAGATCAGAGCTAAATCCTGACTCCCTTGAGATATCAGAAGCAAATCAATCACTGTGCTTATTTACTGCAGTTATTTATGTCGACAACTGTAATAAAATTATTACTTGATGAAGTTTTAATGATGGAAGTAATTTTGCTCCCCAAGAGGCATCAGTTGCCAAATGAGGCTGAAGTTTTGAAAACACTAAGGACTTAGATAAGAAAACATGACCATGGCATCTTCACTCTTGGGTATAATTTGCAGTAACATGGACAAGTCCTAGGTCAGGGACAGGGGCTTTTGGTGAGGATGTGCTCACTACCCTTAAGGCGTTCTTGCCTGTGGCACATCCACTTGCTTGGATTTTAAGGGTGGCATCAACGGGGGACTCTAAGGTGCAGACAGTTACAAGATTTGCACAGAGAGCAAACTCAACTACGGGAACAAGAAGCATGTTTTCCCCTATATACATAGTCATTTGTGGTTTTTAGAGTTAGAGCCTGTTTCCAGCGTGTATTTCTCGAACTGATTAGCTACTTTTAATTACTTAATAAAAGACATAGGTAAAATGGGACTACTGGTAGTCCCGAATTTCCTGAGCTCCCTGGAGTCCGTCATCCTCATGAGGGCTCCTGTAGTTAGCACAAAACTGAGCCCGTTCCTTCCTTTTGTAACCATAAGTCACCCCTTTTTTCTCAGGCTTCATCCAAACGTGGGCTTTCAGCAAAGTTGGCAGCAGTTCAGCTGTTGTCGTGGAATGTGTCTCCATGCCTGTTCTATCTAGGCCTGGTAGTTACATTTTTGACAAAATAGGCAGCGGCCGCACTGTAAGGCATTATTACAGCCTTGCCTCTGAGCTCAGTGGTTCTCAAACCACCGGCATCAGCGTCACCTGGAAACTGGTTAGAAACATAGATTCTTAAGTGCCACCCCCAGACCTGCTAAATCCATTTACCTTTGAAAAAATGTTAGGGTTTTTTTTTTAAACTCTCATCATAGGTGTGAATATGATTGACTTCTGATCTTTATTTCTCATTGGTTTTTCCCTGCAAATTGTCCCATTTTAGTTTCTATTCATGTCTCGAGGCAAGGCCCAAAATGCAGTGGTACCTCAGCACTCATCATTGACTCGTTCAGGAGCTCGTGATGAATGCGGAAACAGATGAGTACCAAACTGTGAAACGTTTTCTCTTGTGGGGCGGCCTTGTGACTCAAAAACATTCTAGCAAGTACACGTCCCCAGCAAGTGCCGAGTGCTGAAACATTTTCTCTCGACAAAATGCGATGAGTACAGGGTTTGATGAGTTCTAACGCCAACAAGTACTAAAGTATGAGCATATCTCTCCCTCCTGAGAGCTCCAAAGTTGTAATTCTGCAAAGTATAACTTTATAGCCCGTCCTAATAGGATAGTGCACCCCCCCATGTTGAACATGTCAAGTTGCCCATTACTAGGACCTGTGTTTCATTATTATGTCCATCTGCTTTTAAGACCTGTGACACTTGGCGTGCTTGAAAGCAAAAATCCGAAGGCAGAGGGGCAGAGCCAGGTGACTTCACAAAGGCCCAAATTCAGGTTATTGATATTAATGAAACCAGAAAAATGCTTGAGCATTCCTTTTCAGCAATCAATGCCATTTCCCACATTTAAGCAGAAATTTAATGTGAGCTTAGCAAATTAAAATTTAAATCCCGCTAGCTAATTTCTCCCCCTATATTATCCACACTGTTTTCTACTCCTTAGTTCATTTTGGTAAGACATAGTGAACAGGCCAATATGTAGTCAAATTGTTCAGAGAAATGGAAATTTCTATTTGGACAGTAAAAATTATAGCAATTAATGAAGCAACCATGCGGGTACTTGTAACCCTGCCCTTAAATTTCTCATAGACTCTATGCAGGCAAAACACACTCAGTAACTGCCTGATTGTAGGCAATTAATAAATGGAAAAGTTCAAATACTGTAAAATATTGACAGCTCCATTATTCAGCTAGGTTCTCTCTGTAAGCTGCTAATTTCCTTCCTTTCCACAAGAGGATACAAAAGATGTTGTGACATGATCTCTGCTCTCTAGAAGTCTCTGATCTAATCAGCAAAGTGATATTAATATACATGAGCAATTATAAAATAACCAAGCACAGAACCTTGTGATTTTGTTATAGTTGGGATTGGTGTCCACACAAGATAAATGTTGGCTGGAGCGATGATAAAACTGTAACTGAGTCAGAGCTTGAGGGATTATTAGTATTTTTGAAAAGGGGGTGCTTGGGCTAAAAGAGAAAAATAATATAAATGTGATACAAAAATTTTATATGCATTATATCAGTCGGAATGGGCTTGATTTTACTGCTTTAACAAATAAACCCCGAATCTCGCTGACTTGAACCAAAGTTCATTTTTGCTTTTTGTATACGTCCAGGGTGGCTCATGGAGCACGCTTTGCTCATTTTAGCAGCACCAGAACCCAGTCTGAGAAAGGCTTTATCTTGTTCCACATTCTTTAATCACTACAGCAAGAGGAAGTGTCACTGTGCATCGTCATTGCCGCTCATGTTTCACTAGCCAAATCAAGTCACATGCCCATGCCCCCTACCGTGTGACCAGAAACTGGAGAGACAGAGATACTGAGGCCTCAGCATCAGTGACTGCCACATCTTTCTGTATAACCTTGGGAAAGAATACACCCATCTGGAGTGCTCAGTAAATGAAACTATCTCTTATACGAGCTGATTATAGCTTGACAACCTCTAGTTTACCTTCTGGGGATTTTTGAGTAGCTTGCTTGTTTTCGCTTCCAGCTGGAAACCTGGGAATTCAAGTTGCTAGTCGTCTTCAAGCTCCACACTTGCAGGTATCCTGACCCGTGTTTCAACAGACATCATGTGCTTTATAGAGCTTGCTGGTTTCCAACCAAAATTCTCCCTCCCCGTCTTTCTTGCTGGAAGGGCCTTAAGTTTTTTCAGCTGGTAAATCTTGAATAGTCTAAGTCAATGGTCCCCAACCTTTTTGGCACCAGGGACCATTTTTGTGGAAGAAAATTCTTCCACGGACTGGGGTAGGGTGGGAGTGGGGTGCAGTGGGGTGGGCTGGGGAGGGGGGATGCTTTCAGGATGATTCAGAAGCATTACATTCAAGCTCACCTCCCGCGGTGCAGACCATCCTAACAGGCCCGGACCCGTACCAGTCCATGGCCCAGAGGTTGGGGACCCCTGGTTCTAAGCTCAATGGCTCTCAAGCCAACAGCATTAGTAACACCCGGGAACTTGTTAGAAATGCAAATTCTTAGGTTTCACTCCAGACCTGAATCAGACACTTCGATCTAAGCTAATGGTGGCAATCTATTCTCCTTGCCACTAAGTGATGTAAAATTAATAATGCGATGCAGGTCTGGCCATGAAACATGAGGGGAAACATGCTAGCTTGGAGGGTGGAGGAAGACATTCTGGAAAGGTCTTCATTTTTTAAAAAGACTGTGACCCCATGAAAACCTGTGATAACGGGAGGTGCTGCAGCCTTCTTGCAACCAGGAGGTGAGCATTCAACATGCTAGGGAAACTAGAACAAAAAGAAGGAGCCTGAGTCCTGGGTGCTACTGAATTAACTAACCATCCTGAAATTACCCTTCATTTCACATTTTTGTAGATGATACATCCTGTGTTGATGAGATTACTTGCAGCAAAAAACATCTCAGCTGTAGGAAGAAAAGTTCCACTCTCTTCCCCAACAGTGTCTGTCTGCTTTGCCACAGTTCTCAGGAGGCATATTCTTCTTTGGGGGCTCAAACAGACCTGACTCCCTGCCCCCTGCGAGTTTGTTCTGCCCCAAGACCCCTCTTGGCTGTGCAAGTAGCTCTTTCTGCTAGCTCATTGATTCTCCAGCTATATACAATTCATATACCAAACTTTTCCTCTTTTGTACACAGCCAGCTCGGTGTTAGGGAGAGCTCCAGATTCAAAAAAGGTATTTAACAGGCTCAGGTTTGTTGTCTGGGCTCCACTGTCCCAGTTCCTGAGCATCGATGGGTAGGTCTCCACTCACAGCCCGCATGGTCAGGCCCTCCTTAGAACAGAATATGTCAGCTATGAACGCAGAACAAGGACACGTCAGCTCATAAACTGGCCTCATTGCAGGTGGATCGATACATGTTTGTAGGAGTGAATGAACCTTGAAGGACTACTTAAGGCCAATCAAAATCCACTGCGGGATCTTATAAAAGAAGGCATGTAACAAAGCAAGAGGCCTTTGATGTTTAACTTAATAAGTGAATCCATTTCTTTCTATGCGAGTAATCAAAGTGACATTCTCACAGCCAACGCATCCTACAGGAGCCGTTTAACGCCATGGCTCTTCACCTTGTGTCGACCCCACACGCTTGTGCACCTGGGAAGTTCCCTCCTGGAGGAGTCTGATTCCTACTGCTCCTTGCCATTTTAAAGCTTCATCTCTTCCCTTCCCCGGTTGAGAATCGCTGACATACTGGTTGTTCTTTGGTTTGTTGAGATTTTGGTTTTTCTGCCCAATTCAACTTCTCCAAACTGGAGGGAGGCTTTTCTGGCTATTTCCAGAAAGCAAGAGCATCTGGCACATAGTAGGCACCGAATAAACTCTTGTTGAAATAAGTGTTGTTGAAGTTTTGTATGTCTAGGTCAAGGGGCAGGAAATTCAAGCGCTTTAGGACGTTAGATAAACGATTTCAATGAGTGGAGCTGGCAGGGTCCTAGAAATACAGGGCGTGAATCTGAAAG
The DNA here is from genome assembly GCA_004026545.1 of Mormoops blainvillei. Lineage (NCBI taxonomy): Eukaryota > Metazoa > Chordata > Mammalia > Chiroptera > Mormoopidae > Mormoops > Mormoops blainvillei. The sequence goes on from PVJD01000967.1 coordinate 6,866, forward strand.
CCCATGTGCTCCCAAGGGGGCGGCGGTGGGGTGGGGAATCGGGCCCTTTGCTTTGAGCCTATCGTGGCTGTGTAAGAATGCGGGCCCAGTGACGTCAGAGCTGCTGATTTTCCAATGGGACCTGGAAGTCTGGATTGTCCTGTGAAATCTCAGCCTTTAATCTTGGACCAGCATTCTGTAAGGCCATCAATTTGTGATCTCTGGCTCAGATCCTAATATAACTCCTAAAAAATTTTAATTGAATCTTAACTCTCCCGAGGGTGGTGTTACACATTACTCATGAGATTGCATTGTGAATATCCTTCCCATGAAGGTAACAGGCAAGAAATCTTTTGTTAAATCTCTTATATCAAAGATGTCATTGTTGATTTGCAGCTGTACAAACCCAGGATGTTACTTAATGTCTCTTAGTGTGACATAAAGCTCTTCTTTGAAAGCTGTAGATAAATAACAAAACGTTTGACAAGAACTTGAAATGTCCCCAAAATATATATTACTTGAAGCTCCAGTTACTTTCCCAATTCTTCTAGAAGTTAGTAATTCCCAGAAATTTTTCAGGCTTTCCTAAATAAAGTATGTATGTTCTGGCCTGTACCATTGCACGGAGGGCCCGTCAGAGGGCCGAGATTGTCTTATAAGTGAAGAAGAATTATAGTGGATAAGCGAATGGAACGCGTGGGTGAATGAGCCGTATAAGGCCCTGGTATAAGGTGCGGTCGAGCCTCATTATTTGCAGATTCAAAATTTGTGAATTCGTGTATTCACTAAATTTCTTTGTAAACCCAGTACTTGCAGCATGATGGTTCAGTATTCACTAATTCAGTGTTTGCAGCAGCTTCATAGAACATAACAACTGTTATAACTGAAGAATCAACTGTAATCCTGTTGGATTGGCCAAAAAGCACATTTACTTTTTTCCATAAAATAAAAGACACATTTTTCATATTCACCATAACTATTGATTTGGGTATTTTGAGCATGTCGGCTGTCTCCCACTATTGGCTTCTAGTGGGTAGAGGCCAGGACAACAAAGAATTATTTGGCCAAAATGTCAGTAGCACCAAGAAACATCCCAAACCACTTTTGACACGTTCAGCCAGTCATAGCACCTTCTGTCTACATTGCACAAATCTTTATTCGCGTTTCAGTTGCATTTTTACCTTTCTTGAAATAATAAAGCATAATACGCCAAAAATCTTGTGTATTCTTTCATCTTCAGTATTAAAATGGCTGCATAAAAATTCACCAATTTTGATGTTTTTTTAAACGTACGCTGATATGACGGCTGTCACAATACAGTCTAACAAAAGTGTTTCAAAAGCAGTTAAAGACAACTAAATGCTACTAGAGCCTTGTACAGAAAAAACTATACAAACTTTTTGGCCAACCCAATACTTGCAAGGAGGGGGGTAACCATTCTATTAGTCCCCTTTACATTTAATGGGTTGTTTTGTTTTGTTTTTTCCTCTGAGAAATCACAAAAATGCTGTGTTTGAGACTTAGGCTACAAGACCACCTTTTCGGTGTAACTAATGTCTTCTTGGTATATTATTACCAACTCCTTTTAGAAAGAGTTTAAGAATGGCCAGACCAATACCAGAGAATTCCAGGTCACCAGCGTGCAGAGTGATGTGGAAAGCTCTTTCAGGCCCTCCCCCCACCTCACTCACATGCATGGGTGTGCGCACACACACACGCACTCTCTTACATTTCTTAAGGAGCTTGTGAGGTACAAGAATAAGAGTTTGAGGTCAAATAGTTCTAAACATGAACTGAAATTTCACTTGAATTCCAGATTATTTCATGATCAGACCTTCTCTTGCAAGAACTCTGGTATTCACTAGATAATATTTCACTGTTACCTTGAACAAGTCAATAAATCAAGTCCATGTTTCAAATTTAATAGCTTGCCTTATTAGCCAAAATTGAGTATTAAGAATAAAGTCAACATATTTACTGCCTTTTCATTATTCATTACTCAATTTTGCAGTAAAAAAGATATGAGTTATGATTTGTTTTGGATGAGCATGTTATTAAATTAATGGCTTGTTTCAAATGTTTTTATCTAAATGCTGTAGTTGACAAACATTAGTAACACTTTGCACTTCACCTTATCCAGGATAATCAACCTGTTTAATCAAAACATTTAAACTCCATTTTTACTCTTCAGTAATATCATAATGTTATAAGATACCTGAAAATGAAATTTTTAAAAATTGTGGTGATCACAGTATGCATCCCAATTAATTAGGCAATAAGCCTAGAAAAATCTGTTGTTACCAGTGGGCGAAAACTAGTTTGCTGTTTAATGACCCAGGCTGAAGTCAGGCTGAGCTGAGCTGAAAGAAGGCACTCGTTAACCACAGGAAGGATGAATTTTGAGAATTACAATTACCATATTAAATTGACTTTGGTGGTTTCTTACAGCCCCCTTTTGAAACATAATGTTATAGAAAACTCCTGCCCTCAGCAAGGCAGGAAGCTTGATATCCTCCCCTGTTTATTTTATAATTACTCAATAAAATCCAGACGAAATTAGTTGTTACCAGTAATTAATGACCAGTTAAATAAAAAAGAGGGGAGACTAGCAGATGGTGATTATTTTTTTTAATAGGGCCTGCTTGAAGGGATCATCCTGAGAGTAAACTCTTCGCAGGAATTTGTAGCTAAAATGGCTCGCTGTGGCCTTCTTACTGGCTACTGGGGCTACATCCAATCCTTGCTTTAGAGCTAGGCTCATTTCTTCACTGGCTGAAATTCTTGACGTAAATGGCTTTCTGGTTACTGCCACAAATAAAAGCGTCCCATGGCGCCCAGAGGGGGAGATTCGAAAAGCCAAAGTAGCCTGCGCTTATCTTGGGAAATTCAGAGACCCCTTTTCTGTGGGAATGTTTTGCATGAGATGCAATCAAGGCTGAAGAGACCATGTAAGATTCTAAAAGAACCGCATGAGTAAATGAACGTTAGTATCACCCAGTCCTCTCTAAGAAGTAGCCCGTCTACACAGGAGAGTGGCGAGGTCAGTGTTGGCCACACACACCCCCGGTCCTTGGCTGGTGAGCAGGATTTTCCATGTTTTGTAAGGATGTGAGGCTGTTTTCCTGGCAGTGACTCTTAACCCATGAGGGAGTCAGAAATGTGGTCTGGAAGTGGAGAGTACACAGAATTCATACAGACAAACAACAGAAGCTGAGGTTCTTAATATCCGAGACCGTAGCTCAGCCATACCTGGCCGCCTTCGGCGTTCCTAGCACTCCCCACGGTCCGCTGTAGAAGCATTTGTGCTCTCCCTCCGACTCCCTGTATGGGCTGCTGGCAGGACGGGGAGAGCAGGGACCCTGGCTTACTCCTCTCTGTCTCCCCCTCAGTCTTCATACCTCCATGAAGACATGTTGAATGGACTGCAGCGCACATAGTCCTTCACTACACAGCTGCTCAAGTTGCTTGCATTCACTTAGAACTTTCCCACCTACAAGGATTGTCAGGATCATTCAACCCGCGTGGCAACTGTGTAATAATAGGGCATTCTCACCCCGATGTGTCTTAGCCCCGTTCCTGCTTCTATGCTATGTCCCCAGCCTTGTTTTCGCCTCACTCCTCTCCCCTTTCTGTTATTCATTTGTTTTATTGTACTTTTTGCATCCTGTAAAGCTACCTTTCATTCTTCCAGCACCAGTGGAAACAAATCAATGAGTAAATAAAACCTGCATTTTACAGACAAAGAAAACTGAGGCCCCGTGAAATGGAAAGTTTGATCACAGGCGTATAATTAGCATGTGTGTTAGAGCTGTAACAGGTCTGCAGTTCCTGCCTTTGTTTCTCTGCACAGCTACCCCTGCTAAGTGACAACCTTGCTGAGAGTGAGTGAGAGAAATCAGGCTTCAGTCGTAGTAAAAGGAGGGTAGGTCACACTGAAGTGACCAAAGTATCGCTTTGTTTGCATGTAAGAGTGATGAGGCAGCTGAAAGGGCTCCCACAGGTGGACTGAAATTCCCTCTTCTGGAAACTTCAATCACATGAGACATGTAAGGGAAGGAAGGATTTGAGCTGAGCTCTGACCCTGCCTGAAAGAGAGCAGATGGTTTCCGTCCTGAGTACAGTTAGTGCACTGACCACCCACCATCCTCGGTGCCCCAGCGAGGCTGCCCAGGCCTGGCCCTCCCAGCTGACTCCAGGAGAGCGAGACGAGGCAGGCCTTAGAAAGGACAATTCTCTCCTCACCTATCCTCCCTGTCCAAAGGCTGTGGCCACCTTCTGTTTCTTTTTTTTAAATTCCTAACAATGCAGTGCATTGTGTAGTGGTGGAAGAAATTTTTTAATAAAATAATCAGAGTCAATTTGCTTACCAAAAAAAGGGAAAAAAATCATATAAGCTTTTTGGTAATGACCTCCCGTTGGTCCCATTAGGTCTGATGAGGCATGTTCTCAGGGACCCTCAGGAGATGAATTAACTCTTTCGAAGGCACTGGGGTTCCATTCGGTGAATCACTCACTAAATGGCTCCCCATATCCTGAAAGATACAGTGTCTCCTCGCAAATTCCTCATGTTCTCCCAGGGAGTGATGCAGATGCAGGGAAAGTGTGGTTAATTGAGTAAATGAGGCAAATGCCAGCTTCAGCCACAATGTTGCAAACACTTCCTGCACCCATCAGGAGTCAGGATGGGGTGACCGGGAGCTTCCTGTCGGCACCCTCCAGTTCTCTGCCATTTTAATAGGCAGCGCTGGCATTGTCTGCATGCTTCGTGCATCTTAATTCCCAGAATCCCCCTCTCACAAATTCTGCCCTGTGCATCTTTGGGCCGTTTGCACTGAGTACTCACCAAAGCTGCATGTAAACTCTATAGGAAAACAAAAATGGACATGTTTTAATGGGCTTTTCAGAAAGTCACATTTCAAGGTTTTCGTTTTAACTTTACCCTTCATCATAGCAGGCTCATGAAACGCCTAGCTGCTGTGGTGCTCAATACCTCCTCCTCCATCCGCCCTCTCCGCCTCACCCGCCTCCATCTACAGAGGTGGTGAGAAATGTCCTTTTGAAGCCAGCGGGAGCTCCAGACCCTATCAATTCAAAGATAAAAAGTATGGGGGTAAACTAGCCCAAGATTTCGCTCGCCCTCGCCAAAGGAAAGCAGTTTGATCTCAGCTCTTACTAAAGTCCTCACTGCAGAGACATGGTAAGCAGACATTTCACTCCCAATAAGGAGGACTAGACTTTTTCTCTGGGTGACTTTGGTTACAGTAAGAAATGCGGGATCAGATAACTTGAGGAAGAACCACCCCCCATACTGCCAGGCAACTTCGAGGGAGGCTGGAAGGAAAATCGGCATAAAAGACTCCTCACAGCAGGGACCTGAATCAGAGTTTTTATTTCAGCCACTTGTTGGGATCTCATTATTAAGGGGGCCTGAGGACAGTTTGCATTTAACCCACGACGTCTTTGCACCAAATCGTCGAATGAATAAATGAGTGTACCTTTTCCTTACAAAAACGCAGATGTTCTGTCTCAAGCAATATATATGTTCCCCAAATGCTCTTCCAAAAATTTTTAGGGAAATAAATTAATAAGCCTCAAAAAAAGAATTACAAACTAAGAAATTATGTAAAAAGAACTAGAAACTAAGAACTCTATTACTCAGTAACTTTGGGGGCTTTTCTTCCTCCTGTTGTCTAAAATGTAGGCATTTCCCCCAAGTTTCTCTTTTCCACCTTTGTTCTGTCTCTTCCTGTACTTTCTCCTGTTTTCCCCTGCAGGTGACTCCTAGGATGATTCCTAAATCCAGATTGCTGACCCGTTTATACCCCCTGAGTATCCCACTACTGTTTCAAATCCAGTTTACACAGTATAACTGAATTTTTCTCAGTTATAACAGCACTGGCCAGCAAAACTTTCTGTGATGATGGCAGTCTTCTGCTTCTGCACTGCCCGACACGATAGCCACTAGCCCCTTGTGGCTCTTTAAATTTAAATCAAAACAAAATAAAATTAGAAATTCAGGTCCTCAGTCCCACTAGCCACGTTTCAAGTGCTCCATAGCCTCCTGTGGCCAATGGCTATTGGACTGGACATCACAGATCTTTACCGTTTTTGCGTGTCTGTTGCCTGTGGAATTTTATTTTACGTGAATTCTTGGACAAACTGCCTAACGTATCTAAGGCTCAATTTTGTCATCTGTAAGAAGGGACTGATAACAACCCCTGACAAGGTTGTTATGAGGACCCAGTGAGTAGCTGGTACAAGACAGCTAGCATAGCACAATGCACAGTGAAGATGCTTTTCAAAAAAAAAAAGAAGTGTTGATCCTTGTCCCTTCTCTCTTCCCTAATGTTAACTTCCAGATGTCCATTTGAAGCTCAGATAAAGTGAACACTCCGCAGAGCCATTTTAAGAATGGGTCAGTTTGCACGTTGTAGGGAACACCTCAATGTGTGGTGGGTTTAAGCTGTAGACCTTTGGGGTTTGGCTATTGGAAAAGCACTTCTCTCGGCAGGAAGGTTAATACAAGAGTGCTCTGCGGGATCTAGCAAGATTCCCCTACATCGTTCCGGATTATTTTAGTTAGGTCGTTAGCCTTGTTTCCCAGGACTTAATGACTGGAGAAAACCCCCCATGAGCCCGGCACCCACAGGGGCACTGAGAGGTGTCGTGTCTGCCCCCAGTACATACTGGGCGGCAACTTGGTTTGCATGCGTGAACCTGACGAGGCTTTGTGAAAGTTAGAAATGGCCTGGGTCTTGGGTACAGCGGTGTCCAGGCCCTTCAGTCCCTCAACAGGAAGCCCTCTGGCGTGGACTAGTCCTACACACTCATCAAGCACAGAGTTTAAAGTGGGGTTGTATGGTTTATATCCAGGCTGCAATCCATTAAAGCTTTAATTACACTAATTAGGGATTTGGGATAATCAGGTTGGCCAGACCGAAATGGAGGTCTGTACTCTCTGGGAATAAAAGCTTTGCTAAATAAACCAGCAGGATAAACAGAATTGTGGGGGCACATGTATTTCTGGGAACCAGCTGATGCTAAGGATTAGTGCATGCTTTTGGCATACAAATGAAGGCTGCTCATTGTAAATCAACAGAAGGGCTGGAAGCCCCTGCAAGAAACACTTCATTAGCAGTTAAGTACAGTGACATTCTTCAAAATTTTAAGTACATACACACACACACACACACAAATATACATCCCAATTTTTTTTTTTCCAAATAACCTGTAAATTCCCAGTTTGGGGTGGAACTTGTGGGGGAAAGGTAGCTGGGGGATCTTATAAAAATTCATTTCAAAGCCATATTGAATAGTAGTTTTGTGTTATTCCTTTTTCTCCCCTAATTTAAAAGACACAAGAAGTACCATTATAATGTTCAAAGCAGTACATCATTCAACATTATAATGGCCCCCATAGCTGAAAGAGTTGGGAATTATTTGCTCAGGCCTTCCCAATTAATAAACCTGTGTCATTTAATAATATATATTCTGACTGATAGTGCTCAAATTTTTCAAGCATTATAGTTTAGCTGTGTGTGTATCAGACAGAGACACTTATGCTACTAACCAAATTAGTCAGTTTTGAATCTTTGTTAGGTATTTCCTAGGGACTGCGTTGAACATTTTTTTCCCCTCATTCTTCGCCCATTTTTTTTATCCCTATATATTTTTCAAGTGACCGTGAACACAGGATAAGAAACATGTGAAGGACCGCAGCCCAAAGAGGGAGGAGGCAAAGAGAAAGTTATACAAGAGGGTAAAAGGTTAACAACCTGGCAGTTGGACATACTAATCTCTCTAGTTTTGTGTGTTTTTGAAAATATCTCTAGTATAAAATTACCCCCCACAAGTCCCCTTATCCTCGCCACCCCAGCATTTACACACAGCTTACAGTTTTCCAAGTATCGCTAGAATTCACAAACTCAGTGGGTTAACTCAAGCACAAAAGAGACATGAAGGTTCACATCCCTTTGAGTTTTTTTAAATGATTACTCAGTCCTCAGATGTGTGCACCAAATACCTGAGCACGTTCATCAGGTGCCAGCCCCCTGGAGAACGGGGACACCAGACCCGTTAGCCCAGGAACAGTAACTGAATTCTTGCAACAGAAGGGAAGAAAATCACTTCAGAAAAATTGGTTTCCAAGGCCCATGAATCTTGATGACTGTAAGCTTTTGATACCTACAGACATACAGACACAAAGGTGAAGGGACAACCCAGGTATAGAACTGACTTTGTCCTGGAAAAGAGGTTTACTGCCTAAATGGATGAATCCATTTAGGGAAAAATGCTGCTGCCTCCACTCCATTCCTAAACAATGCTATAGTCAGGAATGACTGTAACTCTGTGTATAAGTGAATCAGATACACACAAAAAATAAATTTGAATGAGCATTTGGCCTTGTATTTATGAATACATGCAGTTGTCTGAATGCGTTTAGTAGGGACACATCTTGGACATAGCTTTCTCTCTGATGCTGTGTTTATTGTCTGCCATCTTTGCTCCCTGATGCTCTGAAAATGGATAAAGTGTGGACCAATTGAGTTAGGAAATGCCTAGATTGGAATATTTGTGGAAATATCAGTGGATTGGCGGAGTTGGGGGAGGCATGTATAAGTCAGGGATGACAACTTTCAGCTTCTGTGTCAGTGGATAGTGGCATTGTGGAGCGTGGCGGCGAGGGAGTGTCTGAGGCCGACTCCTTGAGCAGCACGGGCAAGAGTGTCGTGACTCACTTGGGATGGCTGTCGTTAGCAGTGTGGATTGTAAGTGGCACTAGAGACGCTGCACGTGCCATCCCTGGCAGGTATGACTCGGTTGGTTGGAGCATTGTCCCGTAGACCAAAAGGTCATGGGTTTAATTCCTAGTCGGGGCACATGCCTGGGCTGTGGGTTCAGTCCCCAGTTGGGGCGCATACAGAAGGCAACGAGTGGATGTTTCTCTTTCACATTGATATTCCCCACCCCCGCCCCGCCACCTTCTCTCTCTCTAAAAGAAATGAAAAAATGTCCTCGGGTGAGGCTTAAAAAACCAGAGAGCCCTCTACCTTTAACCAGAGCCCTTTAGTGCACCTCATGCTCCACTGCTAGACTCACTTGGAGTCACTTATCTTTAGTAAACACTGACTGTCACCCCGCCTACCTGGTCAGAGGAGTTCACATAAGTAGAATGCTGTGGCAGCTTCACAGAAGCACTTTTCTTTGGAAACAGAGAGTTGGATCCCACACTTAGATGTCTAAGTCCACCTGTGCACTGCATAGGTTGCACGAATAACACCTTATGTAGGAATTGCCTGATCAGATGGCTGTTGCATTTTTAACCTAATTCCCAGGTGAGAGTCAGGAGTGGCGGGCCAGCACCTTTGGACATACCAAGACTCTGAGTGGCCTCCTGACATACATGGGAATGTTCTGTGAGCCGACTGCTTTCATGTGTCTCATCTAGTCAGACCTTGATAACAACCCCCATGGAGGGAGGGGCTAGGTCGCCTCTGTTTTCTAAATGAGAATCTCCAGGCCAGAGAGGGTAAATAATTTGCCCAGGCTCGAATACCTGGTCAGTCAGCTGAGGAGTTTGTCTTTAGAACCTAGACCTCAATCTATCAGATTGTGTTCCACAGCCATTAATGCACTGGCACAAAAACCTCAGAGACTCTAAATCTAATTTTTTTTGTTTAGTTTTTAAACTTCTCCAAGCTTATGGGGAGAGTTAAGCGTCATCTCATTAGCAGTTGACGTGGAAACCTCAAATAACTCATTTAATTTACTTCCAGAGGAGGCAAAACATGAAAACTCAAAAGCTATTTGTAGGTTTGTACCACAAAATCTCATAAAATGCATTTTCTTTGTTTTGTTCATTGGTTTTTACACAGATGTCAAATTAGCAATGAAAACCATGTGTAAGAAATGGCCAAAGTTATTCCTAATTAGATGAAAATAGAGAAGGAATGGAAAGGCTGATAGAGAGTTGCCAAGAGAGGGACATTCCAGTTGGCCTCAAACCCAAAGATTTGTGGGTGTAGTTTTCAGAAGTGGTTTTTCTTCTTGGTATTGACCATGAAAAAGACCGTGGTTTACTCTGGCCAGGCTAAAGTAAATCAAAATTAATTGCTTCACTGATAATTTATGCTGACCTGCAGCTTAAAATAGTGGTTGCTGAATCTGAACCAGGGCTTTCATTAAGGAAGATTAACTATATCATTCCGTAGTTGTGAGAAAATACCCACTACTGATTGGAAATATACAGTCGTGGTATTCGGGAATGGGATTTTGTTCATTATTGCAGTTATTTTGCTTCCGTGCATGAATTTCATTTGAGTGCTGAAATTCTGGGAAAGAGATTATTGAGTTAAAAAAAAAAAAAGAATCATTCTAAAGTACTATTTACAGTATTTACAGAGTAGCTACTAGTCTTTGAATGATGCCGTTCATGGGGGATGTTTCCCTCGGTCTGCAGTCCCCAGGGGGACTACGGCACGTGGGCCCCCGGAGCGGGAACCCTGCAGCACCCCTGTGCCTCCTTCCGGAGGGCACTCAGCTCCTCTCACCTTGCTCCCGGTTCTTGGGAAGAAGAAGCTGATGGACTGGCCTGCTCTTGTATTTGTTGTCTTTCAGTTCGCCCAGAATATTGCAAATGATTTCTCCTGTACTTAATAGTTCCATTTTGATCAACATTCTTTGAAACTCAATTTTCAACTAGGGCAGTAATAGAAAATAAAATTGGATATTTTTAATAGCTTGTATCTAGAGAATAATTATAAACAATAGATTATTATAAATAGTATTTTACAGTGTGCAGGTGTGAATTACAAAATAATGATAAAACTCTGTATTACAATTTCTCTGCATTTCAAAAGTAATGTAAGTGTTCTCTATGTTGTTCTATTATTATCATAATCTCAGAATAAAGAACAGTCTTTCTCAAGAAAGGATTTATTCCAAGATTGCCTTTCCTATATTTCACATTAAAATGATTTTCTTTTGAATAAGAAGCTTGTAATGGAAGATAGTAGTTAGATAAGGTACACCACTTTGCAATAAAAGTTGGCAATTCATTGTTATTAAATAAGTATTTTTAAGAGTTTCAGAATATCCAAGCTGTAGTACACCATAAATAATGTAAATTCAGCCCTGGTCGGTGTGGCTCAGTTGGTTGGAGTGTCATCCCACACACCAAAAGGTTGCAGGTTTGCTCCCCAGTCAGGCACATGCCTAGGTTAAGGGTTCTGTCCCCCTTTGCCGTGTATACAGGAAGCGACCAATCAGTGTTTCTCTCTCTCTCTCTCCCCCTTCCCCCTCCCTCCCCCGCCCTCCGTTACCTTCTCTAAATGAGCATGTCCTCGGGGTGAGGATTTTTTTTTAAAAGAATATAAATTTACTGCAGTTACCCTAAAAAGAAAAAGAAATAAAATATGCTTATCAAGAGAGTAGATGAGACAAAGATTACCTATTGTCTTTTCTTTTTCTTACCCTCTTCTCTTATCTCCCTATCCCCCAAAAATAAAGTGAACATTTATAAGCAACATTAGCTACAACATTTGATATGAAATTGGCTTGCCCTCATGTTAGTTTATTTTGTGCGAATTAGACCAGAACTCCTCAAAGTCCAGGAGCTATATCCTTCTGTATGTGGCAGATATAAACTTAGTAAGGAAAAGATAAAAGAAAAAATAATGAGGTCTCACTTAATGCAAGAAATCTGTCCGTTTGGTTTGGTACCCAAGCACAAGATTTGATTCATTGCCCGGGCACTTCACAAATTACGTCCACAACCTCTGTGAATATCAGATGAAAATCACACACACATTAAAAAAAACCCTTCCAAGCTAAGGGCCAAACTGATCTGATCAGATGGTGTGGTTTTTTTCCTGGTGCTGCTTTTAGTTTTATTATTTAGCATTAAAATTTTAATAGCAACATGTTAAAAGAGGCTCAGCGTTTTGGTGACACTGCAGAAATTTTTATGGGGCTTCAAAGTCCACCCCATAGGCCTCAGACCGTGAAGTCAGAAATAGCTCTGGGATGAGAAGTGGAACACAATTGTTTGAAACATTGCTAGAGACTTTCAGAAACCAGCGTTATCTGGGAGTTCAAATTTTCTTTTGTCTACTGAAAAGGAGAACATTTATTAAGTTCCCAGACCACTAGAAAAGGCTGTTAACAAAGAGGCGTGGCCCCGCCTTCACTCTGTGAGCTGCTGGCAGCTCGCGTTTCACTGGCCAGCTGCTTTAACCAAATACCCCTTCCACTTCACTACGCTTTAAGTCGCTGCTAAAACGAGAAGCCCCGCACCGTGAGTTTATTAGCAGATGTGCGTTCTGAAAGCCATCATTACCGGGAGACCGAGAGCAGCCGGATCTGACATGTGGGCTGCACATGAGCACGTGCTGAAACGGGCCCGTGATTCCCATGGCCGTTTCCCACGGCCCGCATGCCAGTGCCCTGCGAATTGTTTTGCCTTCTCGCTGGCTTTCTGTTCATCCTCGTCCTGGATTGCACATAGTAGCAGTCAGAGGAGAGAGGAAGCCGTCAGGTACAGGAGAGAGTCCGTAATGGACTCTCGCAAGATTGATTGTGTCCTTGTCAAGTCAGCAGCGTCATTTCCGGAGTGCTTGGGCTCTCGAGGTCTACCTGCCAGCCCCTGGCAGCTTCCTTCAGAGGCGTTCTGGGTTTCGCAAACTTGTTTTCACTGTGAAATGGCAATGCCCACAGGGCCATTGAGAAAGCGAAACAAAGCTTTTGAACTCGAAGTGGAGCAGTTGGAAGTGAAGCTTTGTACAGAAGGTCTGGCCGTAGACCACATCCGAACCCTGTGCAGCCTGCGACCCTCTCAAGCAGGGGGCAGGCCTAACCTGCACAGACAGGTGTCTTTTGTCAGCAGGCCGTGTACACCATCACCTGTCGCTTGTCCTGCCGGAAAGGCTTTCTACAATTCGGTTCCTCTCAAGGATCAAGGCAGAGACGAAAGAAGAGGCGTGTGGGCTTATAGATGGACCCCCGCATGTTGTCCCTTAGGGGAGGACCCTTCTGTTTGTATTCTAGCTACAGGAGCTATCTTCTTGAATTTACCTACGATTACAGTGATCATCAGTAAACACACGCGGAACCAGGAAAGGTGGGTCTTTGCTTTCGGAATCAGCTGAACTCATGTAAATGGGGCAGTGTTTTCCCTAATACTCTGTGATTCAGCTCCGGCGTCACCAGATTACTGACGTGCGTGTCAGAGGTGAAATACTGGTGAGTCAGGATTTCCAGAGCAAGCGTTGTTCTTATCCACTAGGCGCCAGGAACCCGACGTTTGTCGAGCACAAAGTCCAGGCCCTGTTCCCAGGGCTTTGCATGTATCAACTAAACCTTCACAAGAGCTCTGGAAGATAGACCCTGGCATTGTCACCATTTACAAGTGAGAAAGCTGAGGCACAGAAGGTTAAGTAATTTGCCCAAGGTCACACAGCTGGAGGGCGTAGGGCAGAGATTAGAATTGAACGGTTATACCGCTAAAACCCCCTGTCTTAACTGCTATGCCAGTATTTTCCGATCCGTAGGCCACGTCCTATATTATTAGTAGGTCAAGAAATCAGTGTGGTGGCCATGACGGGGAAATGAAATAGAAGAGAAAGATATCAGCGTCCATCACATATAGTAAGGGTTGTTCCATGAAATTTTTGTTTCAGACGTTCACATACAAATTTATCTTTTTTATCCAGATAGGTTTTGTAATTCATAATTTTTCTGATTTCAGAAAGGTAATATGGTACAATTACTTGATATTACATAACACTCCCTACAGGGTCTGAGGTCATCTTCTGTAATCAAAAGCATTAATATTTGTGCAGTGAGGCATATAAATATTCACACTAAATACAATAAAGTTGAAAGTAGTTTTTAAGTAGTTCATTCACATCTGGGTTTGTCTCCCAGCGAGTTTTACTGCCAAACTTATTTAAAAATTTCTCAGTTTTAGAGCTTCAGAAATGTCAGAATTGCAGATTGCAGGCCTAATTGTACATATATGTGTACCAGCTCCCAGTAGAAATGAATTTCTTGTACTGGATCGAGGTTAAAAAAAAAGAAAGTCTGGAAAACACCGCATGATACTGTTGCTGGACCCACTGACAGTTGGAAGGAACCTAGGGGTGATATATTCCCTATATCCATAAACCCAAAACTCCTCAATTTTAATAAGTAGAAAACCCAGGACCAAAATAGAGAGTGTTGGGACTTCCGGAGGCCACCCGCTTCTTCCTCCCAAAACGGGGCTCCTGACACGCAGCTCAGGCCTCTGGATCACACGCCCTCTCCAGAGTCTTATAATAACAACCAAACTGCACCACACGTCTCAGAGTTTGGAATCTTTGCGCGTTTTTGTGAGAGAGAGACTCAAGTTTCAAGTGGTCACTTCCATCGCTGAGTTCTCCAGAGCCAGTGAAAACGCAAGTGGCTTTTCCCCAGCAGGACACTTAGGCTCAGGTACTTGGCGGTGGAGTGAGGTGGCAGTGGGTCTCGGCCCAGGTTTCAATGACTTCTATAAATTTCCTGAGTTTGTGGTTGAAACTGGTCTCCCCGGACCAGCAGTTTGGCATTTCCCCCTGTGGTGTTATATTCATGTTTCCACGTTTAACATGTCAGACTGAATGAACATTGTGGTCTAAGGATTTCAAAGATTTATAACGGAGTCTTGAAAATTTACTTAAGGAATATGTACTTCCCCAAGCAATAACAAATATTACTACAAATGACCATATTAAATTAAAGTAACTTGGGCATTTCTGATTTGTAGGAAAGTTCAAATTAATCTTACAGCAGTCTCGGTTTCAAAATGAAAACATGGCTTTGCCTGACCGCAGATTTCCAGGCTTTTAGTCAACAATGAATGAACCCTAAGGTGACGGCTGGGGTTTTTGTTTTTTTCCTCTTAAGAAATGTTTAGTTTTCTCTATTTGTGGAAAAGCAATACTAGAAGGAAGATACCCTGAAAAATCAAACAGAGTTGTATCTGGAAACCAAGACACCTCAAAATTTCTAGTAATTTTTTTTTCCTATAAACTGAGTGGTGAGTATGAAATGTATTATTTTTATATTTTTTTAAAAAGAAAAGAAGCCTTCTTTATCCATTTTTGTATTCCTTCTCCAATTAGGCCCATTAATGAGCAGACAAGGAGCCTGGTTCAGATGCTTTTTATTCCTCATTAAAAAAATAACTACGAAGTTAAAATACTGGTAAATGTTCTATAACTGACTCTTGGAGAGAGAAAAAGACCTGATTTGTAATAGTTGCCAATTTTCATGGTGTGATACTTCCGCCATGACCATTTTCACGTTACCAACACATCACTGAACAGAGCTGGGAAGTAGCACACAATTATATAGTAATTCTGCCAAACAGAGGCGATATTTATGGAAGTTACCCCAATAACATAGATAATAGTAAAATAGAGTAAAATAATTAAGAACCAATAAGTTTTGAGTATTATTGCCTTTGTCTTTTTTTAAAAAATTTTAAAAGATTTTATTTATTTATTTTTAGAGAGGGCAAGGGAGGGAGAAAGAGGGGGAGAGAAACATCGATGTATAATTGCCTCTTGCAAACCCTGCACTGAGGACCTCGCCCACAACCTAGGCATGTGCCCTGGCTGGGAATCGAACCTGCGACCCTTTGGTTCCCCAGGCTGGCACTCAATCCACTGAGCCACACCAGCCAGGGCACCTTTGTCTTTGAAATACTTATTTTAATTACAAGTTCACATAATTGAATTTTTAATAATGGGTGCATTAAATAACGAACATTATTTAAGTATTAATAATGGGGGCTCACAATATTTCTGAAAACGTAAGGTTCAGCTCTCACAAGCCAGCGCAAGCCCACTCCCGGGCACTACTACAAGATTAGAACAGCTCCCATTGCAAAGCAGGAGGAATTCAGGGAGGCCGGCACGGCCAACCTTCCCCATGTCACAGCAGCCAAGCATTCCCACAGGGCAGAACGGGGCAGACATGGGGAGGGTGCTGCCCCCTCTCCCACTCTCCCAGCATGAACACCCCAGGCAGCTTCCCTCTGCATTTCCCCAGGCCCTAAGCTCTGACTCTTTAACCCCTTTCAATTTGAAAACCATTATTCTGAAGCAAAAGCCAGAAACCCCAGGGTTCTTTGAGCATGGCAGCATGGCGGAGCAGGAGGGTTCAGGTCAGTCTGAGGCTGGATTTCTCTGATGCCAGCTCTGCCACTAGCCACCAAAGTGACCTTGAACAGCTCACTCCACCTTAGATTCTAGAGAAAAAGGAGGTGGTCGGACTTGGTGATCTGTCTTAGCCAGGCCTCCCAGCTGTAAAACCCCACGTCGGCTGTGTTTACTGAGGGCTTCGTAAAAGATCCCCTGTCATATCAACCCATTGAGAAAAACTCTGATCAGACCACAGGGCAACATGGCTTCGAAACCTGAAAACCCTTTCAGCCTTGGGAACACAGGGGGAACATTTCCCATGCTGACAATGGAAAGACCTGAGCTGCGGTCTTTTGAGATGTGTCAAAGTACAGCTGCCTTTGAAGATGGGAATGATTTTTTCTGGTTTTCTGATCAGAACAAGTTACTCGAGTCTTAGTTCTTGGTTGCAATCATTGTCTTGACTCTGTCTCCCCAAATGATTCCTCGAGCTTTGGGAATCTGCCCATCTTTTGACAAAAACCTCTACTGATAGGGCATTGCTTTGAAACTTTAAGGTTGAATGTGTCCAGAGGTAGGCGAAGTCCTGGTTAAAAACTGCAAGAGGGAGGGGGCAGTGCAGCTTTACCAGAGAAACTGGTGAATTTCAACCAGTGCTCCCTTGGCGCCCATGCCTGTTGAGAGGCGGGAGGCACCTACAAGAAATTGTGCGGCCATGGATCTCAGTAGTGCAAGGTTGCCGTAATTAATAAGTATAGTTGCAAGATCATAACCACCAATCCAAGAGAGAAGAAAGGCTGGCAGATTACTTTGAGTGTCATGTTTACTGCTTTTAACACGGTGCCTCGTTCTCACATCTCGAAAGCCCTTGGCAGATATAAGGCAACCCTAGATGGTTGTCCACAGCCGACCGAATGCATGTGGAGGGGAAGGAGGGTGATGCCTGGGTGCATTGTTGTGGTTGTTATTTATAGTTGTTGTTTTATATCTGTGCTGTAGGAGAGTATTTATTTTATAATAAAAAGCATAAGCTATTGATACTTTTAACCAGAGTGAGGGAAGACATGGAGAATCCCCCTACCCATCTTTGACGGGGCACTTTACGTGACTCCCTGGGCTGATGCTGGCTCAGCCAGTGATGGTGCGTTCTGCCCATGAGGCATCAATGTGGTGCTTCCAGAGCCACGAATGTGCAGTTATGCCCTCAAGAAACTTGGAGCTGGGTGAGGGATATGTAGATGGACCAACATCATAAAACTACATCATGATACCAGCTTCTAGGTTTTGAGCCCCTTCCTATGTGACAGGCACTGTGCCCCATTGAATCCTCGCCACAGCCTTCTGAAGTTGGCATGACCATTGCCCAGGTGCCCCTCTTAGATCACCTTCAGGCTCACAAGATGACCAGAGGCCACAGTGGGAACTGGGTCTATTCAGAAGGCAAGTGAGTGGGCAGAGCCACCGCTTGCGGGCCAGGCAGTGTGGTCCTCCGTGGAGTCCTTGCTGGCACAGGGCAGGCTGTTCAGATGCGAGCTGCCCTGGTGTAAGAGGACACAGAGCTCCTGTAACACTCCACGGCCTACTCCCCGGTCCCCACTGCGGACAGGTCCAGGTACAAGATCACCATCCTCAGGGGGCCCGAAGCTCTGTCCTCCTATTAGTTTGTATGGGTCTCTCGTTCCTCCCAATCTAGGCGTGATTCACCAGTCAGGGGTCAGTCTCGTCATGAGGCGTGTTGCCTGTGATCATAGCTGACACGCTGTCGTAGCAGGGTACCAGAATTAACAGAAGCTCAAATTCTCCTGCAGGAAGGGAAAAGATGTATGTTAACGCTTTGCCTACAATTATTAGTTCCAGTTTACAGAGACTAAAGCCAACGTTTAGAGAGGTTTCTCAGCTTGCCTCAGTCACATACTAAGTCACACAGCCAGGACTTGAACCCTGGCCTCCCCCAAGTCCCACGCTCTTAACCAAAATGCAAGCTGTAGATTTTCCGTTCCATCCCATAGCCTATCTGCATGTGACTATTTAAAACACTAACTTGAACTGCTTACACTGAGAACAATTGGTCTTCCTGGAAGAGGCATACACTTAGCCTGTGGTTTTGCCCACACTGCTAACCCCAATTTGAGAAACTCAGCGCCCGCCAGGTGGTAGAATAACAAAAGAAAGCACTAGTTCCTTGCTTTTCTCTGCGAGCCCATATTTTGGGTGAAGGTTTATGAAGAAGGAAAACAGTTTTAAGAGCAGTAGAGCCAGTTTTGCATCGGAAAAGAAACGAGTACCTGGCTACCAGGTGCAAACAATTCTGTTTTGCATTGTTCCTTTCTTTTTATAACATCACCATCTTGCAGCACCAAACCTAAGCGCTCAAGGCAAAGCACGCAGCTTTTACTGCAGTTCAGCTCTACATATAAAATCCAGTTTATATATCTAGATTGTAATGCGGAAAGACATTTGAGAAATGTGCCATTCATGTTCCAAGTATAAAATACATGGAACAAAATAAAATACATGTTCCAAGTATTTTAAGACACTGTAACAATATTGTAATATTGTTTCATTGGCTATTTGATCGACTCTCAGCTTTTACCAGGCATTGGAACTATCTGTCGGCTTCCCGAAGTTCAGAGTGATGAAGCCAATGCTGAGGGATTTTGTAGGCACAGTGTGAAATGGGTTGAGTAAAACAGCATGTTGACGTGCACTGGAATTTGTTATGATGAAGACTGTATTAAAATAGTCTAAACACAATTGATGGGAGAGCAGGGCACAGAGAGGACTTGGGAGGTGTGGTTATGTTCTGTTTTCAGCCCAGGCAGTGGGCACAAGCCCACATTTTGTCACCTGAATGCTTCCATATACCCAACTCGCTAGGCTTTCCATCACAGTCTTCAAAAATGCAGCTGAAAAAGTCTGCCTGCCAATAATACAAAAAATAAAAGAGATATTTGCTCTTAGGTAAGAGATATTTCATAGATTGTTTTGAATCTTATATTACATGAATTTATAAAATATTAGATTACACAGTGAGGATAGAACAAAGTTTGATATTACTAACCTAAGAGACGTGTTGAAAGAATAATTTTGCAGTGTCCAAGGTGAGACTATCGGGAAAAGTCACTCTCGCCTTTACGAGTAATAGATCACCACATGAACAGAGCCGTGGCGTGTCTCCCTCCCTGAACTGCTCTCATCCCCTCCTGAATCTGTGCGGTCCGGTTGAATCAGTCATTCTGTAAATGTTTGCTGAATTGGGCTTGGCAGTGTGCCAACGACGATCACAGGCACGCAAGTCCTTCCCTTTTAGCTAATGGGTAGGGAGACAAGACCTTCAGTCTGCCAAAAAAATTTAAAAACTCGTAGCAGTATGAGAATCAGGAGTAATACAAAAAAGAATCAGAGTTTTCAATGAGACCATAATGCTAACTGACCTATAGTGGAAGCCCTCTCGACCTGGGAGTGGTCAGGGAGCTTTGAGAAGGAGTAGGCTTCCTAAGGACTGAAAGAAAGGGGGGAACTTCCAAGACAGGGGAGGTCTTGTAACTGACACCATGCAGTGGGTACAGATGGAATCTGTGTGTGTGTTCCCACAAGGAAGGTTTGCTCAGGGAAGAAATGGGCCTGACTTTGGGGAACCTTAAAACAACCAGCTTAAAGATAATTTCGTTATGTAGGAAAAGAGCTTCTGTTGTGGGTCGGGTTTTTTTGTTTTGTTTTTTTGAAGATTTTATTTATTTATTTTTAGCAAGAGGGGAAGGGAGAGAGAAAGAGAGGGAGAGAAACATCTATGGGAGAGAGAAACACACCCAGGGACTGAGCCCACAACCCAGGCATGTGTCCTGACTGGGAATCTAACCAGCGACCTTTCACTCTGCAGGACAACACCCAACCAAATGAGCCACATCAGTCAGGGTGATTCTGTTGTGAGTTTTGAGAGTGGGACAGACCTGTGAACAAGTCCCTTTCCCAGGAGGGAACATCTGTCAAACCCTGGGTAATTGTCATAAGTCCTCCAGCTCTGCAAATGGCCCTGGTTGCTTAACTTGCCATTGTTCCTCAGGTTCATGACAGATGCTGCGCGCCGAGAGCAGGAGTCCCTAAAGAAGAAGATTCAGCCGAAGCTCTCACTGACCTTGTCCAGCTCCGTGTCTCGAGGGAATGTGTCCACGCCACCACGTCACAGCAGTGGAAGCCTTACTCCCCCCGTGACCCCGCCCATCACCCCCTCCTCTTCATTCCGCAGCAGCACCCCGACAGGTGAGTGGCTTGGCCCTACCACCTTGAGAGTGGGGGCAGGGGGAGAGTGAGCGTGTGTGTGAGTGTTTGTGTGTGTGCTGGGGGCCAGGGACCAATGGCGATTCAGACCCACCTGTGTGAACTTTTACTAGTCCATGTGGAGTCTGCCGATTTCATTCACCTACTTATTCTTGCAGGACTATTTATGAATTACTGTTTATAATCTGTATACAATAATAGTTTTTAGATACTTTTCAAGCCCTTACCGTTTATGACGTGTGAAATGAGGCGATGGCTTGGATTTGCTTCCGTCGGGTGGAGGAGTGGGTGAGACAAGATGGCCATGTGTGGATTGTTGTTGAAGCCGGGTGATGAGCACACAGGGGTTCATTATACCAAGTGCCCAATTTTTGCGTCTTTAAAATATTTTCCATAATAAAATGATTATTTAAAAACCATTTAGAGTGCCTCTGATGTGCCAGGCACTGAGTTATAGCAGTGGGCCAGAGGGGACTCTGTCCCTGTCCTGAGGACACCGTGCAAGGTGGTGACATTCCAAGGGGCCCACAGGCACACTCTTGCCCTCCCCTCCCAGACGTGGAAGTAACTGAAAAATAAAGCAGCAGTCAGAGGCGAAGATCAAAATCAAGTTTATTAATGCAGAAAGCTGAACTTCAGACGGAGTTTGGATTCACAGCCTTGGGCTTCTTAGTCTGTCTTCCCTGGGTTTAACTTCTTTCCCAGATCACCCTTTCAGCTTACCCCGGAGGGCATGCAGGCCGGAGCACACCCCGAACTCGCAGCTGCGCCTGCCCCGTCCGTTCTCCCAGTTCAGGGACCCATCACGTCTTTGCTCCTTGGGGGCGGGAGTGAGGCGGTAGAAAGAAGCCAGACAGGCACCTCGTCCTCATGTTCCCTTCTGAGAAAGAGGGAATGTATTTTCTTTCTGCACTGTAGGAGTATGGATAGGCATTAACCAAATAAATACACCGATAAGTATGACATTGTAACCGTGACAAGTGCTCTCTAGAAGAACTCAGGGCTATGAGAGCCTCCAGAGAGAAGTCGGATCCAATCAGAAAAGGCTTCCCCTGAGCGAGGAATAGGAGTGAAGTCGGTAAGGACAGAGAGGAGGAGCAGTTGGGGGAAAGGGGCTCCCTAATGAGTTTGGGGAAATGGTGGGCCGAACGAAGTTAAACTGGTTTCTTTACTGCAGGGCCTTACTATATATGTTGTTATTTTCCAAGGAGAGAATTTAGTGTATTTCCCAAACTCAGTTGACTCTGATCATGGGACCTCTTTTTCTGGAGGTGTCTCAGGGGACTCACGGTTGACAGACATTTTGTCCTCTCTCAGGACTGGGCATTTTGAGAACAGGATAGGTGCAGGAGGCAAATGGACCAGATTTCCTGTCTGAACTTCTGCCTTTACAAATTGCTAATAACACCTGTTACGTAGGTTCTGTGTGGGAGTTAAACGTGATGGCATAAGTACGCATCCAGCATTTAATAAATGCTCTTCTCCGCCCCTGGGCTGCAGTTTTCAGCCAGTTTCTTCAGGAGCAGGCCACGGTCACTCCATTACAGAGGATACGCTGGCTCCTTCATGTCGGGGTTCGTCTCTTTCCTCAGAGAGGTCACCCTGTTTCCCTCGTGTTTTCTTCTGTGAAGATTTGCTTTCCGGCATCTTCATGTTACATTTACTGTGTGAACCTAAGGAATGCTATGAGAATATAATCCCGTGATCCTCCTTTCTGAGCATTGCTATGAATATTTATTCACATCGAATATGAATTATGGGGCAGGTTTGTGCCTGGGTGTTTTGCACATGACTTAATATTGACTGAGTCGTGGCCAGCACCAGATAACCATGACGACCTCAATTAGTCAGGGAGCCTTAGAGCCCCGTGGAAATCAAGACATTAAGAAGTGAGAGTTTATTATTTTTCATGTAAGAACATTTGGAAGAAATAGAATCATTTCCTTTCCTTCAGACATAAAGAAATCTTTCTGACACCTTGCCTATTTTAGCAATTTCCCACCGAGAGAATTAATTTATGTTGTGGTAAAGATGTATCATTTTCAATCTGTCAAGGTCATTGGTAAGTTATTTGCTGCTTGAATAGTGTTCCATGTAAACATCAAAAATTAGCAGGGGAAATGGTTTCTTAAACCCCTAACCTGGACAATTTTGATTGTGTACATTTTTCAATGTTTGAAATGTTATTTTACCTGTAGTTAGAGAGATCAGCTTATTTTGCTTGACTAATGTGGTTTCAGTCGCTTTCACTGCCAGGTTATAAATAATATCCCATGTTTCTACCTTCTAAATGAACTCTTCCAAGTTCCATATTCAAGGTACACTCCTGGTCCAGAGTAAGTCATCTTGTAGAAAATTTCGTTAGCAAAATATTGTTTAAAACTGAGTCTTGAGACTGAGTTAGAGCTCAGTTACATCCGAGAGTTTCAGGTGTTTCTTAGGGATTCTTGGAACCAAGATGTGTTTTGGAATTTTCACGTCCTAGGGGAATTTTCTCATCTCATCTTTTTCATTCCCTCTCCTTATTTGTTTGGTTTTCTTGTTAAATAGTATTCCATTGTATGGCTAGATCACAATTCGTTTACCCATTTACCGGCAGACGGACTACTCAGTAGTGTGGGCCACGGTGAAGGAAGCCGCTCTGTACATCCTTGTACCTGAGCAGAGCAGCTCCTAGGACATTCTCCTTCCTGCGAAGGGCAGACCGTGTCCTCAAGGCGGCTCTGGGAGCAGAGGGCATCAGGTGTCCCTGTTCCTCCTCCCCACTAAGGAGGGCAAGACCCATAATATAATATATAATTATATTATATATATATATATATATTTTTTTTTTTTTAAGTATTCACTTAAGCAAAGGTTAGAATGGTTAAAATCATGGATCAACAAAGCTTCTGTAGAGGTCCAGACAGGAAACACTTCCGCTTTCCTCGCCCGAGGGCCTCTTCTTCAGCTCTTCCGCTGTGGAATGATGCATACAGACGGGCATAGTGGGTTCCACTGCCACTAAATGTTTTTGTAAAGCTTTATTTACCAAAAAAACAGGCCAGCTTGGGCCCACAGATCATGGGTTTGCCAACCTCTGATTTAAATAATAAGAGTACAACGTTTAAAGATAAACATAATTAAATTCTCTGAAAATTAAGTGTTGGAAGAATTCATACCTTTCTCCTTTACAAGTAATAATAGCTAGAGTATGATTACTAAGGAGGAGAGGCAGCTGACATCCGTAGAGTGTCTGCTGTCTGCGCCTGCCCCGCACTTTATATGTGATGTTGGTTTTAATCCTCACATCAGCCCCGCTGAGGCAACATTGTTATTCCCACACAGACGTTAAAGAAATAGAGGCTGAACATAGTTCACTTGCACAAAGCCATGTTTACCTGTTCAAAAAAGGTGGTCTTTCCTCACACTTTCTCTCCTCATTAATGCCTTTATAAAAACTGGTAGACCTTCATTCACCTGGCTTCCCCAATTACTCACCTGACAACTGCAAACCCCAAATGCAGCAGTGCGTCAGGGCACTGCCGCTCCCAGGAGCTCTTCTGACAATGAGGACATCAGAGCTGGAGAATTTACCCATTTAGTCAGGGTTTTCCTTCAGGGTTGGAGCTGACTTCAGAGATCCCGTTGTTAAATATTCAGGTCTGCAAAGCAGTGTAAGGGTTATCTTGAAATCGGCCGCGGAATTCATAGCAGTGAAATGAGCAAATGCTACCTATCAGGGCGCCCCCACCCCCCACTTTCCCACTGTATCATTCTCTTACCCTTTTACTTACTGTTTATCAGATTAATCTTACTTAATTTGTAGTTCTAGGGGTCATGGTTCTAACTGTGTTGCGAATAAGCCTAAAGCAAAAGCCAGTCACCAGTAAATAAGTAACGGCCATTTCAAACAACGGATTGCTCTGCAGCCACTCGCAGTGAAGTTGTAGGTCACTGCGCAATGCCATGGGAAGGTTTTCACGTTATCAGGTCATAAAACTGTATGTGCGGCATGATCCCAATCTTTTTTTTTTTTAATTCCAAAAAGGTTAGCTGTGGTTACCTTAGTAGGATAGGAGGGTGGATATTCTTTTCTTTTTCCCTATTTTCTAAAAGGAGCCTGTATTATTTTTGTAACTAAACTGGAAGATACAAGCAGGGTGACTCTGAGCCCCCCACCCCCCAAAAAGAGAATTTAATCAGTTTCTTCTTTTAAGATTAATTTCATTGACATTGAGGTGGGGAGTGAGGTCATCCTATAAGAAAGGCCTTTAACCAGCAGATTGTTTTAGTTATTAGTGCCTATAGCTTAGTTAAGAAAGTAATCTCTTCATTTCCTGTTCCTGTGTTTGCCCACTGAATCTCTTAAAAGAGCGTCTCTCATTCAGGCTAAAGACTGATATCACCCAGAGAATTTTTTACACCTTTTGCCTAGGCACCACCCCTGAGTCTCTGATTTGGTTGTGGGTGGGATTTGGGTGTTGGGAGTTTTTAAAAGTTCCCTCAGGTTAAGTCTCACCTATAGCCAGAGTTGGGAAACCATTGCTTTAAAGTGTGACCCTCCCAGTTGTCATAGCTGTGTTTTCTTGCTTGGGTTAGCATATTTCCACCTTGCCTGGAGAAAGGTTACCATAGCCACTGGCTTAGACTCGGAAATGAGTCCAAGGGGACTGAACAGATGCTCACTTATGTCTTAATGGAGAAGCCGTGGAGAGAGCTGGCTGGGTTTCTGGCTATAATAGCATTTCACAGTCTCTCCTGGAAAATATTTGTGTATATATTTTGGCTGACTCAGGGGAAAAAAATTAAAGTATTAAACCAGAGAAAGGCACCCAAGGAAATTAAATTTTTTTGTTTGCTTTCTTGTTTAGCCCACCTATAATAATGTGAAGTCTCTATTAATGCATAATATAAGTTTCTGCATTGTGTTATTTCACTTCATATTCCTATCTCCCCTGCTATTTAACCTTATAGTAGACCCTTAACATTCTTTTATGGCTTTTGCAATAAATTACTCGATTATAAGGATTTTGAAATTTTCAGGAGTTACTGATATACAGCAAATAATTTTTAAAAGCCCACTTTTCCCTCAGGATGGAAAGTGCCCCGCAGTACAGACTTAGAGAACTGATAGAATTTTGCTTGACAGTTAGAAGCTCTACCTGAATGGAGATGAAGTGAACTCTCTCCCTTCCCGCCCACCATGCCTTTATTTTTAGAAAGCAGAATAAACTTAAATAGGCTTAACAAAGGCAAAGAGAAAAAGGTAAAGTGTAAGGTAAGGTCTAAGATAACATACCTCTCCCTACTCACCCAAAAGAAGTGAATGAAAAAGGAAAAATCACAGAGAGATAAATCCTATCCTATTTAATGGTGAAAAATGAGAAAAGCAAAGCAAAATATTTCAACCTGACTGAATTTTGTGACCTACTTATAAATTCCTGAGGCCATGGTTTGGTATTTCTAGCAGGTTCTGCCTTAAAGAGTTGAATGTCTGCGTGATGCCTAAGAAACATTCCCATAACCGTCCTATTCAAAAAATGGCCTTGATTTATGTCTCTGTTTTCAGGACTTGCTGTATTATCTGGCTTAGGTTATGTTCAGGGTATATAACACACCCTTTCCTGTCCTAAGGTTTGTTTGCTTGTTTGTTTATATTCTACTTTGTCCTAATCATTGTTCTTTCATATCCTTTATTGATTGACTTGTAAAACTTTTATCCTTCTTCCTGAGTGTGTGGTGGTGGCTAATTCAGCTTCCTTCCCCATCATCTTTTGTGGCTACTTATTTCTAACTGGCGCTCGCTGCCCAGAGTGTTGGTAGAGCAGGATGGATGGCTGCGAGGCAGTAGCATCTCAGCGTCCTCATTGTAAAAAAGTGGACTTTTTGACAGCGACGTCACTTATAAGGAGTATCCCAAACAAAATGTTTTCTTGGCTGGAGGAAAACAAATTAAGTCAGTGCTGATTTGTAATAATAATAATAGATTGTAGATTATAGCACTTTATAGTACACAAAAACAGCCACGTTCGCTGCTCATTCGATCCTTATTAACACTAATGGGACACAGGGCAAGTGTATTGTTAATCTCACTTGAAAGACAAAGAAACTTAAGGCTCATTTAAGTTGATGACTTGCCTACGTTCACGGGATTCCCAGCTGGAGTGGCTGCTGTTCTCCGCAGCACCAGGACCGCTTTTCATTTGACGTAACTTACTGAGCATCTATTTTGTTATGGGCACGGTGCCAGGTGTCAGGACACTGGAAAGCAGAAGACTTTTTTCCTAACCCTGGCAGATTCAAATTTACATCTCTTAGTAGAAGCAAGTTATACACGTGTAGGACAGACACTCCAGGAACATGACACGCACAGATGGACTGAATTATCAGTGTCGACAGAAAGCCAGCCAGAGATACACATGGTATCATTCTCCCTGTGCCGTCCTAGTGCAGTTACAGGCTGTATACTCACACCCAGAAACTGCCTAGAGCTTGGAAGGCAAACGTAAAGTCCAAAGGAGTAGGAAGAAGGTGAGAGCAGCGGGAAAGAGATTTAGGGACAAATCATTTTGTGGCCCATGATCATTAGGGAATGTCAGCTCAGGAAATTGGTAAACAGACCTGGATATGCTGACAAAGGGTGTAATGTAAATCTGGAGTTTTCCGGGCCATCTGCCAACTCTGGGAGCATGGAGGTGAGTGGTGAGAGCCTTTGGCCTCAGAAGGCTCTGGATTCAAATGTCGGTGCTGCTGCTTGAGAGGCAGGTGGCCTTCCACCTTTGTACCTGTCTTTTGTAGACATGTGTTTTCATTCCTCCTGGGTCAGTACCTAGCGTGGAATTACCAGGCCAACATCACTTTGGTTTTGGAGCCCCGAAGAAGCCGTGTGACTGCTGTGAGTCTTGCCCTCCTTAGTGGGGAGGAGGAACAGGGACACCTGATGCCCTCAGCTCTCAGAGCCGCCTTGAGGACACGGTCTGCCCTTCGCAGGAAGGAGAATGTCCCAAGAGCTGCTCTGCTCAGGCACAAGGATGTACAGAGCGGCTTCCTTCACCATGGCCCACACTACTGAGTTGTCCGTCTGCCGGTAAATGGGTAAACAAATTGTGATCTAGCCATACAATGGAATACTATTTAACAATAAAAAGGAGCAAAGTACTGATACACACACACACACACACACACACAAAATGGCTGAATTTCAGAAACATTATGCTGAGCGAAAGAAGCCAGACACAAAAGAGTACATGTGAAATTCTGGTTCAGGCTAACCAACCTGTGTGATAGAAATGAGAACAGCAGTTGACCCGGGGGTGGAGGGTGGGGGGCATTGAGGAAGGGTCGTAGACAAGAGAACTTTCTAGAGTGCTAGCTGTATTCCAAATCTTGGTTGAGATGTTGGTTATACAAAGGTATACATTGGTCAGACCCATCAAATGATATAACAAATTATATATATACATTGTACTGAATGTATTTAACTCAGTTGGAGAGAAGGAAAGGAATTGGTGGCCCACGTAGAAATGAGGGACTGGGACCCACAACTTTCACCCATTCCTTGACCTGGCAAATACATTTCCTCTGCTGTAAACAATCATTTAAGAACAAAGGAAGTAAATATATGCAGTAGTTAGAGTAGGAAAATCTCTGGAATTTCCTCTCCATTGAAGAAAGACAGTAAACTGAACCCTTTAGTCTCGGCTTTCTTAGCTTGGGAACATGCAGGAAACTGCCGCACAGACACATATGACAATTACAACATTTATTAGAGAGAGAGAGAGAGAAAGAAAGAAAGAGAGAAAGAGAGAAAGAGAGAGAGAGAGAGAGAGAGAGAGAGAGAGAAAAGCCGGTTGCCAAACACTGAGTCTTAGGTCACAGTTAGAATTGGTTAATAACTGAAAATATTTCCGATAAAATGTCATAGTATCTGGGTCTTCTAATATCCAAAATATTTTGCTTTCTATGAGATAGAGAGTGCTTCATTATGGTGAGAATTTTAAAAGAAAAAGCTGCTCAATTTTAGTCTTATGTCGAGCATAGTTTCTATAGTAGGCAGTCACTCAGTAACAGCTTATCTTTCAGATTCGATATTTGCAGTAAAAGAAAGGTATCAATAATTTATCTTCTAATGAAAATATTTTTGAGGCCTACCATTTTAGCAGTGCTGTGCTTAACCATTACATTTATTGATAAACCTAGGTTTCACTCTTTACTATTCATTGTGTTATTGTGTCATCAAACTCAATAAAAATAATGAGGCTACTATTAAAGAGCTGTGGCTGGTATAGCTCAGTGGATTGAGTGCTGGCCTGTGAACAAAAGGGTTGCTGGTTGGATTCCCCTGTCAGAGCGCATGCCTGGGTTTCAGGCCAGGTCCCCAGTAGGGGGCGCACGAGAGACAGTCACACATTGATGTTTCTCTCCTTCTCTTTCTCCCTCCCTCCCCCCCGTCTAAAGATAAAATAAATAAAATCTTTTTTTTTTAAAGAAAAGAATTCCTACAAGAAATCTCAAAGGTCTTTACCATCATGTTTCACGTACAGCTAGAAACACAGTGTGTGGCAAGAAACATCACAAGACAAATTTATTTTAAAGGGTGTACACCCCTCCAAAAACAGAACGCAACCTCCTTAAGCCAAGGTGCAGCACTCGCAAGGTGCAGCACACTGATACCCATCCGTGCACACTGCTCAATAATTTTCCTTTGAAAGAGGTACCAGCACCAAAACACAAATGCTGAAGAGAGCGGCCTGTTGTAAGCCTGGAAAATGATGCAGATTCCACTGAGAACACAAATAAACAGATGCTCCGCGCTCCAGTATACCTCTGCTGGGAGGGGATGGAGATTTAACACCTGCTGGATTCGTAGCTGGACCAAATGTGTGTGTCTCCAAAGAACCTTTTCCTTTTTCCCGCCCCTCTGAAACACAGCATATTTAAATCAGAGAAGCCCTTTCATCTTCGTGGGTATCATGGCAGCAAACTTATTTAATGTCTTTTCCATGTGGCTCTTGTTTTAACAATGAAATGATCCCCAGGCACACCCAGCTGCACAGCATTAAAGAAAGAATCTGCAGAAAAATGGGAATGCTTTAACTAAGCCCATTTGTTCTTGCCAAAAAGACAATCAAGGGACAGAATCTCCCTGCTTCTGTCCCAAGGCTTTGTTCAAACTTCTTGGAAGTGCACCAAGACGAAAGTGGGGATATTTGACAGGAAGGGAGAGGCTGAGGCTGCTGGAACCTTTCTGGTGCCAGGGGCGGAAAGGCGGCTGGTTGTGCCAACAAATTTACATAGTTCGGTCGTGGAAAACTGGACACTCGTTAATATATATTCAAACCAGCAACAGGTTGGTTTGATCTTATCAGATCAAAGATGTGTTTCATACTCCACTGGGCTGAATAACTAATTTTTTTTAAACCTAACCAATTCATGCGCTCTTTGGTATGGAAACATACATTAGAAAATCACCCCTGAGAAACTAAAGCTGATTGAGGGACAACTGGAATTTGATATCTAATAATGCCATAACGTGCTATCTTTTCTACCTGCATACCCCCTTTTTTTTTTTTCCAAAAAAGACTTCCAAGGTGTTCCGGGGGATGCCGGCCTAACAAGTCGTACTCAGGCAAACTGCTTTTCCTCTCGTCGAAATAATTTTGGGTAGAGTAGCTAGACAGTGCCTACCATTGTCTACCAGCTGAGATGCCTCTTTGCAGCCTGAGCCTGGGGGAATTTTTAGTTTTTAAATAGATATATATATTTTTATATATATATATTTTTTAATTACTATTAATTTTCTTTTTTGTTTTTCTTTTTTTCCTTCAATTTTTAGAGAAGGGAGGGGAGGGAGAAAGAGAGGGAGAGAAACATCAGTGTCTGGTCGCCTCTCACGCACACCCCACTGGAGACCCGGCCCACAGCCCAGACAAGTGCCCCAGACTGGGAATCAGACTGGGGACCCCTGGGTTCACAGGCCGGCCCTCAGTCCCCTGAGCCGCACCAACCAGGGCTATAATTTTCAAATATGGAAAAAAATCCATGTAAAGCCAATTTGTCTTGTAGCAAATAGTGCAAATGGTGCTTTCAGTGAGCGAGTCGAGCTCCCCAAGATAATGCTATAACTGTGTCGTTAACGTTCTTAGTCACAGTATTTGGAAAACAGTTGCATAAAAGCGTAAATTCAGGGGCCTGGACAAGCGTGGCCCATTGGCTGCCCTTTCCCAGTGTCTGTCACCAGGCGGAACTTTGTGGTGTCCTCTAGGCTGAACTCTAATGCACCAACTCTTATGGGGACCAGCGCCGGAAAGTCAGTTTAGGATGATGTTCTAGGGACACGGTCATGATCCTGGACCTTAAATAGGCCCCCAAAGCATCCCCTTACACGGTCACTTCTAATATTGCACAAAGTTCTAAACCACTATTGTGCAGCAAGTCGCCCTGAAAGTCACCTTGATGAAGTGAGTTTTGGCAGAGTGCTCAGATGCGGTGAACTGTATTTCACTGCTGTTAGAAGGAAACAGCCTTTGAAAAAAGTGTTTAATTAAAGCCATTTGGTTTCAGTAATGTAATGTAAGTGTGTAATTTAGAATAGGTGATGTGGTACCTAAAGGAAAATTATTTTCTTTAGACTAACAAAACTTGACAAATGATTAACTTTTAAAAGTAGAAAATGAAAATGTTGCCGCCAAGTTGGAAGCGAGCGGCCAGAGGCCCTGGCCCGGGGCCGCCTGTGACAGGCTGGATAGGGCCTTCCGCCACCTGTGGGCGCACGCCTCCGCCTCGAGGGGCTTTTCCCTAGGAGATGAATAAGCCCCTTTTGGAAACTAAAACCATAAAATTAAAATTATGAAGTAACTGCAAATATAAAATTTGGGATTTAAAAAAATTTTTTTAATAAATCAGAGTTTCTGGAATAACTATATAATGAGTATGCATTACAGACACATAAATGCACCCTTGGTCACTAATACATGGTACTTGGCAAATAAATAGCAAATTAAAAGTTTAATAGAATCCAGTTAACACATTTGTAAATAATCTGTAGGGCTGTGTTTCCTAAAATGAATAAGTAATAAATATTCCAAAAAGGGTTTTTTCCCTCCTTTTTTTTTGCTTCTCAACAAAGATCTACTTCCTGGCACCATCAGAAGAGGAAGGTTTGCCAAGACTAGAAAGCTTGCCCTCCGCCACGTGGGAGCCCTTTTAGCTAAAGCTGTAAAGGTGGCGTGCTGACAAACATTGTCATTTTAGTTCTGTCAGTCAAGGAGGGCAAGCTGGAAAATGAATTATGCTGTATATACACTTGAAAGTGGCTTCATCTTCACGGTCGTTGTGCCTCTTAAAAATAGCATCTCACAGCCTCCTAGGATTTCTGTTCACACTGTCTGTGTTTTCTATCATAACGAGTATATTTTGGGAAGGTGACAGAACTGAAAAGTGAATGGGTTTTTCCCAGAACATTTGGCCTCATTTGTCAGCTTCCAGAAGATGGCAATCTGTGGCTTCGCCAGAGGGATATAGGTTCTTGTCTAGAAAGTGTCCTGAGAGGCCTGAATTTATTAACCAACTAAACCACATTGTTACTTAGGCGCCTAATTACTAGTAGTTGTTGATTCTTCTCATTGTCAGAGAAAGAGACTAAACAGTCAGACCCACGTGCCAGTTCTTTGTCATCTTTCAGTGAGAGTCACCTTCTCTCTCTGTCAGTGATGCTCACCAGCCCGAGCCCCAGGACTGGGAGTTTGCTCTGGTGACCGAAGCCCTTGATGCTAGTTGAGTATCAAATGACAGGCAGTGTGGTCCCTTGAAATCTCTCAGGAAAGAGATCATGGAGCTATGGGAAACACACAGAGAGCAAACCAGGTTCTCAGAGATTTGCCTTACCCTCCTCTGGCTTGACCCAAGGGATCCAGGCCAGTGTGAGAATATCATGAGTATGAAAAACACAAAGCGCACGTCTGTGAACTACTCGGAATGGCCTCAATTTATTCAGTGACAGAGCAGCAGTATTGCCGTAACATGTATATTTTCGTGGTCTTTTGTGTTCAGTATAAATGTCTTTAGAGTATTCAGAAAAATGGGAGGCTGACAAAGACAGATTGATAAAAGTAATTGTCTGAAGACTGGGGAGGCCTCAAACCATTTTGTTGCCTAGAAAGGACAAGAGAGTCTATGCTTTGGATGGAAGGGGGCCAGTTCCACCAGCTGTTCTCTTTAAAATGACAGAGAGATGAGAGAGTGCAGCTCCCTGCTCTTCTCCACCCCCTGGGAGAGGATTCTTGGGAGGGTAGCAGGTAGGTGATGCAGGGGCTTTATTACGTAAGTCGTTATTCCCCAAAACCTCTGAAACTTAGAAGGTGCATTGGTGCCCCAAGGTCCTCCCAATTAAAGGATGCAGGGGAGGAAGAACAACATGGTGAATTATATAATATCAGACCCAGGTAGAGATCACCTTGGCTGTTGTCACTTGTAAGTTGTGACCAGCATTTAAAGAAAATAAAAAATAGTTACTTCACACTTAGTAAAGATACATACCGTCTGGGGAAACGTTCAGTTTTTGTGCATGTGGTGGGGGGGCTTTCTGAGTTGTGATATGAAATGTTAATTTTTTACTGGATCATGATGAGAAAATTTGAAAGCCAGTGATCTAGACTCACTCCTTCATACAGGTTAGTGTCAAGCCCAAGGTCACATAGCTACATGGGGTCAAAACAGCACCAAGTCCCGGCTTCCTGATTCCCACTCTCGGGCTTTTCGCCCCAGTCACCCTCCAGCCGCTACAAAATACCGAGTGTGTTTTCATAGTTCTCCATTCACGGGACCTCGTTAAACCATGGCAAGCCATACAGTTTCTTCGGGGCCTGCAGATCCTGGAATGTTCCCAGACTCCGCATCCCCAGAAGGAGTACAAGTTCCTTTACTAGAGTCTAACCGCAAGGAGGAAGAAAAATGCTTTTTCTCTCTATGCCTTTTTTGGTAGAAATTTCTCCAGCGTTTCATCAGCTATTCATGCTCAGCGTTAAGTGAGCATTTTGCATACAAGACCATCACAGGGCCCGTCAGAAGGTAATACAGGGGGGAGAAGATGCGTGGGAAAGAGCAGCAACTGCCCCGATAAGTGACGCCCTGAGGAAATGGGCTGTGTTGGGCCTGTGGTCGTGCGCGACAGAGAGCCAAGCAGGGAGGCACAGAAGGCCACTGTGCGGGGCGGCATACTCTGCAGGGCCACCTGGGGATGGCCCTGTGGGAACTTGTTAGCCACCTGGATGCAAAACTTGGGTGCAGGCCTTGACTTCTCTCCACAGAGGGCCGCCTTTCCCTCCCAGAGAGCTAGCTGACCAGAGTCCAAGGCTTTCCACCCAGGTGTTTTCTCTTGGCTCTGTCCTGGGGCTGGCGAAAATTATTTCTTCCAAGTACCGAAGGAACACATACAGCCACCTACCTCTCCCGGTCCCATAAACTTGAGGTGAAAATAGTTGTGAGTTCCTCTGGGTTTTAGCACCATGAGTCTCTGATATTTTTGGAAGCATTTTACCCCGTACCTGGTTTAGACCAGTGTGTCTTTACATGCTTGCTTCTAAAGAGCTGAAGTTGCTGAGGAAAGCTGAAATCTTTTAGGTAGGAAACATAAGACGGAAAGATGGTCAGTGTTTCCTCATCGCTTGGGAGGCCTGGCCCTCTCAGAGCTAAGGGTGGCCTTCAGTTTTTGTTCTCCCTGCTTTTCTTTTTTTCTTTTACCTTTTCTTTTTCTTTTTCTTTCTTTCTTTCTCTGTTGTTCTTGTTGTTGTTGTTAAGTGATGCATAAAGCATTTCATTGTTCAATTTTTATTGAATTTATTGGGGTGACATTGGTTAAGAAAATTATATAGGTTGCAGGTGTACAGCTCTAGAACACATCACCTATGTGCTGTGCGGTGCGTTCACTGCCCCAAGTCTCCTTCCGTCACCATTTATCCACCATTTATCCTCTTCAAAAGCAAATCTCTTGCAACAGCGTGGATGGACCTGCAGAGCATTATGCTAAGTGAAATAAGCCAGTCAGAGAAATACAAGTTCGGATTTCATTTACATGTGGAATCTAATGAACAAAATAGGCTCCCTGGTTATCCTGTGTTGACATTTCTCGCTAGTGCTCTCGTCCCCCTTTCCTGTCTTGTGCTACCAGGGAAGAAAATGTAGTTTGCGATAAAGCAGGGAGTACGAGTACTGGCTCTCCAACTGCAGCATCTGCCAAAGCCCAGTGCCCTCTGGGCTGCTGCCCTTGGCAGTGGTAATTAGTTGTGTGGGAATTTTCACAGTAACCTCCCCAAGGAGCAATTTCACCAAAGAGTAACCCTCTTGTCTGGACCGTACAAACCCATAAAGTCATCACTAGCTGGGATTTCCAAGCTACAAAGCAGCAATAGAAAGAAAAGGCTGCCTCTCATCTTAAAGGACTCGCAAGTATAGAGCGCTCATTGTGGAAGCCTGCCCTTCCCACCGGCGCTCCGCCCGCTCTCCGGGAAAAGCAGTGGAAACTCCTCCCGACTCCAGCCCCCGAGGAGCGACGCCCAGCGCCTGACGTCCACTTTATCGCCATCTGCATGGCCTTGCCATGCCCGTACCGCTACACCTACGACACTATCTGGGATTTTATTTTTACGACTTACTTTTGAGAACGGCCCCACTCGCCTTTAACCTCCTTGCTTGCCAAATTATTGATTAGTGATGTAAAAGCAGATTAATACGTGGCGTTTTAAGAAACCAGGCTGGCAGAACTTACCCAGCTGGAGACTGAAAGGCTTCAGACTTACAACCCAGCGCCCTTCCGTTTGAGGTGCTTAGCACAGTGCTGGCGGCCGGAAGGACGGCAGCCCCGTGTGAGCTCCGGAGGGTGAGGGCGGAGGGCAGCACGTGTCCTGTGTCCCCTAAGACTAGAGAAGAAATCAGAGGGCTGGGCTCAACTGAGTCCAGTAGAGTTCCCTTTTCAGAAATGATGTTTAAAACAGATTTTCTCAGGAGCCAAACAAATCAGGAGCTTTGACTTATAAAACAGTTACTGAAGCGGATTGAAGAGAAACCCTCTGGCCTCTACCCTATCTTGGTAAGAAGGGGCAGTCCCGTTAGCCTGTGACGCGCTCAACTGAAGGAATAGGAATGGCAGTGTTAGTCGCTAGCGAGGCTGAGTAGTGTGCCCGAGGCCACACTACACACTACAGGTGCCTGGACCTTAACCTGGGACTGGCTTTCTCCGGAGCGGCCTCCCAATTGCTCTCCTCCGCGACTACTGAACTGGTAAATGGGAAATGCGGTTTATCTGGATGCCCATCGGAAGCAGTCAGTCAGTGCGTCCTGTGCTCCTGGGAAGATGATTTTCCAGGCATAGTCAGGAGAGGTATTCTTGCTGACAACGCAGAGCGGGCATTAAGAGTGCCTACCACTCATCACACGTCTATGCAGAGACAGAAGACAGACCCCCGGTTCGCAGGTAGCCCAGAGGCAGGTGGTGAAACCCACACAGGGTGCTAAGTTCCCTGGCGGAGCCAAGCACTGCACATGCACAGGAGGAAGGGAAACTGAGTGCGGCTTCAGGTGCGGAGCCGCGGGAGACTTGGAGGCAGTGGTACCCAGGCCACGTGTCAAGAATGGGTACATCACAGATGAAGAAAAAGAAGAGGATGGATAGACGAGGCTCGCTGGTTCAGATGGGGAGGGGGTGGCAAAATGCCCAGGGGACAAGAGTTTGCCCTGTTGTCGAAGGGAAGTGGGAAGCCATTGGAGGAATTTAAACGGAGGAATGCGTGGTGTGCCGTGTATTTTTAAAAGATGATTCTGACCAATGAATGGGTGTTGGTGGGGGTGTGGGACTAAGAACGATTGATGGGTTGGGGGCACCTGTGCAGCAGTTCAGAGAGATGACTGACAGCAGTGGCACTGGGATGACGGGACGGAGGCAGGGATGGACTTGAGCCGTTTGGGAGGCAGAACCCGCAGGACTTGGTGAGGCTCTGGCGGGGGAAGGGACTGCCTTCCCTTCCTGGGGCCTCCGCTGGAGCAGCCGAGTGGATGGCGGTGCTACATCCTGACCATGAAGGGACAGGTTTTCATGTACAACAAGGACTCTTTTAGAATCAAGACCACCTGACCTTGAACCTCCAACCACCTCTGTCATGATAGACTATGTTTCAATAGTTCCCCAACTTTGCCCAGTGACCTGGACACGTCTTAAAAACATGAACCCCTGGGACCCACCCTCGCTTTAGGGAGTCAAGACGGCAGGGGCAGAGCCTGCCCTGGAGGACTTGCCCATGCCACCAGCCCAGCACCGTCCGTGGGCTGGTCTGGTGCGTGCCCGCCAAGGCCCCGCCCAGGTGCTAAACCAGTGTCACCTGTGCCACCTCTGGTCTCTGCCGTTCATCACTGCCCAGCCCCACGCGCAGTTTTTCCGGATGAGTCGCTCTAAATTAAAGGTATGCTGAGCGGCCCTCCCCAGGCTGTGCTGCCTCTGTGTTTTTCCCTTGACGCCAGGCTTGTCCTAGCAAGTGAGGAACCTTGAAAGAACAGCTTTTCCCCGAAGTGACAGGAATGTTCCCATATAGTAATGTCTTTCATGAGGCTCAGGTGTCTGTCGCAATGATCGGACCCGTATTTACTGGCGGATTGGTTCTGGCAATCCCATGGGCCTAGGGTTTCTTGGGAGATTTATGGCACTTTCCGCTCGCCGGCAGGCCAGGAATAACATCGCAACTCCCTCAGCAATTCTAATTTTCGTTCCTGGGCAGGGGGGCACAGGGTGGGGGGAGGTGAAAGGGGAATGGAGAGGTGGGCAGAACCAATACCATGTTGAAAGAAAACTGTCCAGACGTAGTTTCCAAAGCCTCCGAAAAAGGCTCACGTTCTTTTCCCCTGAGGGTATGAGGGTTTATGGCCCTCTCTTCTCTCCGTGGGGATTTTCCCAGCCTCATCTCCCATACCAGGGTGGATTCCCTGGGCTGGGAAGGGGGCCGAGCTGGCTGGAGTTCAAGGACACATTCCAAGGTGGGGCCACCCCCCTCAGGCAGCAGCCTCAGACATTCAGCTGGCGGTGCTGTACTTTAGATAAGCTCATTTACACTGTTTTAAGATTTTTCCAAAACAATGTTAAATAATGAGTCGCCATGAATTTCCTTTTGCCCTGACCAAGAAAAAGGCCTAATTAAGATGGCCATTCCAGTTAGAACCCACGCCTGGCGAACCTGCCCAGCGAAATTACACATTATGTCGATGGAAGTGACCATGACTGTTGTTGGTCCATATAATAATTGCTGCAAAGTATCTGCATCTATTCTTAGCAGCATATTGGAAAAGAACCGGAAAACGCTATACTGACTCTAGAATACAGACACCAAAGACCTGGGCCCAGGGACTGTTGCTGGAAGACCCAGTGCGGAGTGCTGTGGGGGTGCGAAGATGAATCAAAAAGCAGCACTTCCCACAAGGAGATGAGGGTCTAGTGCAGCTGAAGCTCCTGTAAGACCCCGAACCTAAGAGCCTTATACTCAGTGTTATAATGGTCAAGGGAAGGAGCAGTCACTTGTACTCGGGAAAGTAGCATGTGAGAGAGGTCTGTGAGGATGCGCGCCGGTTAGGGTGGAGGGTGGCATGGGCATTGCGTTGCACATTCCAAGCCCCCAAACCTAGCCAACAGCACGAGAGGGTTTGGGACCGGTGACGGTGCACACACCAGCTAGGCCGGCATGTTGGATTCAGGCAGCCTACAAATAGAAGAACCTACAATGCCAGGCTAAGGGATTCACGTTTAAGAGAGTTGGCAGCAGGGAGCCATTTTCAATAAGAGAAGGGACTAATGCAATCAAAGAAGAGCGATGTTACGGATTAAAACTATTGGGGGGCAAGTTAATTTGGCAGCGGAAGGAGGAGGATAGGTTGGAAGGCTGGTAGGTCGGGGGGTTATTTCAATAGCCAGGGCGAACGCATGGAAATAGGTTGATTTTCTTGATGAAATGTCTGCAGGTTGGAGTGGAAATGACCTGGCGCGGCAGGCTTTCTAGCGCTGCTATGCCCCGCACACCGACCCCTCCCAGTTGGTAGAAACCTGCCCAACTCACTACTCCACAGAAGTAAACCTTGTAGACATTGGAATGTTTATGTTTGGCCCAAAATGGCTCTGGTTTTTTTACACAGCTGTAAAGTGCATTTAACTCCCAAATATAAAACACTTCTTGACTACTGTTTCATAGCTTCATAAAGCAAGGCCCAGTTGCATAGGTCCTCCATGTGGTCATCCCCTATCTTTCTACGCAAATCTGTTTCCTGATATTGTTACTCCAACGGAAGAAAATTCAGCCCCGCGTAAACCACCTTTTTTTACAAGCAGCCATCAGAAGAAAAGCCCCAAAGACAATAAGCAGCCTCCGCAATTATATTTTTAACCCAAGATTACAGATCTAACTAGCGAGGAAGCAAAATCGCTTTAATTATGAATGTTTTTCATTGTGGTTGTGACTGTAAGTCAGTAACAGATGTTCATTTTCCCCAGCTCAACTGTTTTTAATTCTTTCTTGAACACGAAGAACGAAATCTTTAAACATTTGCCAGAGTTCAATTAACATCGCTGGCTGAAGGTGGAAAATGCCCTACTTTGTTTTTTCTCAGCCATATACCTGCTTCGGCCGCCTGTGCCACAGAGCACCGGGGAAGGGTTCCAGCTGGCACGGCTTTTATTACCGCAAAGTTAATTTGCAGAATCAGCCTTTGGCGGGAGGGGTCTGTTCGACGGTTAATACATTTATTTATTTACTTTCTTTCATTATAAATAAAATTGCACTGTAAAACCTTGCAGCTTAATTGCAGGAAACCCAGTGCGTTTTTTTGTTGTTGTTGTTGTTCTGCAAGTGGTTAATAGCTGGTGTTTTGTTTATATGGCGTTGTAGAAATCTCGTGTAAGAATATGTTTACAGCCAAGGCTGTGTGACTCGGTTTATCATGTTTTTCCTGTGCTCTGTGGAACAGACGGCTGTTCATTATTGAAAGACCTTTATTTCTGTGGGGAATGGAGGGGGGTGTTTGGGGGGCGGTGGCGTTTATGTAAGAATGCAGAGTGCCTTCCAGAGACGAGGGGCGCTCGGCGGCCGTAAAGCCTCAACAGAGTTTATGCAGTGACATTACGACAGTTTGCTTTAGCACCTCAGAAGCATTTCGGCTGCACTTTCTAACGTGAGTCCTGCTGAACAGAGCACACGGGACAGCCCTGTGTCTGCATGACAAGTTCACGCCTGACTGTTGGCTGAGGGACAGACACAGTCTTCCCACCCTTCCATTCCAGAGCCCACCCCCAAAAGGTTGGGGCTGTCATATCAGACCCCTTTGGGATCTGGCTTTCTGAACCTCCACTTTTTAGAAAAATGCAGTCACATAAAACATTTCTCATGGGTGCCAAAACTTAAAAATTATGCCTCTGAAGTAGTTTGAAACAGCCATTTACGAATGCAAACTGCGCGCGTGGGAGGGCCCCGCAGGCATTGCCCATCGCAGAGGCAGTCCTGTGCCCCCCAAAGGGCTGCCAAAGGCCTGTTCATTTATCCTCGTTTGGGCAGCTGGAGAAATACTTCCTCTGTAGCCTGTGCCACATGGGTCACCCTGTTAGGAAATCCATGAATGACATATGACTTTGCAGGACTTGCAAAGGGTCGTTTGTCTGTCTTTGGATAAAAAGGAGTGTTCTCCTTACAGAGCAAAACAAATGCAAGGGAAAACGTAGTGCGGAGACCCCAGCTGAAACATGGAGGTTGGCTAAGGGGTGTAGTAATCGCATTATAAACATTGCAGCCCTTTGGCACACGGCACTGACTTTGTCTCTTCAAGGTCGACCTTTATGCCTCTGGACCAGGATCGATTTGAAAAACGAACCATTTGGGTTTAGTGGTGGCCACCAATCAAACTCCAAACCACAGAGGAGGAGGAGGATGGGGCAGTAAAGTTATTCAGTGATGTGATAACTTAGGATTGAAAATTCTCACCTTCAGTTTTCCCCCCAGGACCCAACTTCTACCTTGACATTAGAGGAACAGTTTAAGAGAAATGTTTAAATCTCTTATTCCTTATATATTCATGAAGCTGCACCTATACATACAGATCATGCCTGGTGGGTACATAGACTTAGTCAAAGCAACATAGGAGGCATTGCTAACTGCCTGTGGTTTTTCAAAAGAACTATGCGTTCAACCTCACATTCTGTAAAGCGCATGGGCCTCTCGTTTGGATAGACTCGACGGTGGAGGTCTGGGTGTGTTCACTGAGCCAACTCCTTACGGTGCCCGAAATGTGGGAGGCCTCTGGTACCTGGCTTGCAAATGCCAGGTTTCCCATTTATTCGGCCCAGGAAGCTACTGACAGGACACTGGCAAAGATGGGGCATCTGGAACCTGGCTGAGGGACTTCCCCTCCTGCCTGGACCTTTGCCGAGTGAGCAGCCAGAGACAGGTCACCTCCCCAGGCCTTGGTCTTACCCTCTATAAGAGCGGAGGTGGGCACAGAAGACTGAGGTTCTTTCCAGCCTTCAACTTTTATTGTTTTATGACCCAGTGATGACACTGTAGCAAGGTTAAG
This sequence comes from Mormoops blainvillei, assembly GCA_004026545.1. NCBI lineage: Eukaryota > Metazoa > Chordata > Mammalia > Chiroptera > Mormoopidae > Mormoops > Mormoops blainvillei. The sequence continues at coordinate 47,857 of PVJD01000967.1, forward strand.
CTTGGGTATTTTTAAATCAGTTCAAAAGTATGACCTGAGGCACCCTCAGGACTTACGGGTGCGCGAGAAAAGCATAAAACAAGAACCCAGGCTCTCTCGGAACTGAGAACCCACCTGAAGACATACAGGAGGGCCGGTGGAGGGCGGAGCAAAGGTGGAGCAAAGGTGGAAGAGAGACATGACTGGGACACAGCAGTGAAAAACTCCTGGGAGGGCCCAGTGGAGAGGAGCTCATGCGGGGGGGCGGGGCGGGGGGTTGGCGGCGCAGGGGGACATGCTTTTTAAACGAATTTAGAGAGCTGGGGCCAGTTAGTGGAGGGTCTCAGAAAATGAGACCCAGAAATCCAAAATAAAGTCTTCCTTTACTTGGTTCAGAAAGTCAGATCTTGGTAGAAATCCCACTTCCTGACTCTGAAAGGAAAGAAAATGGCAACTGGGAGGTAGTGGGCGGTGGGGGGGGGGGGGGGGGGGGGGGGGGGCGCGGGTTGTTATTTTTTATAGTCAAAGCCTACTTCCTACCAGTGTCTTTCTGGCCCGTCTCCTAGATAAGATTCTGGAAAACAGCCCCCCAGGTCTCCCCTGGGAGGTTTGACAATCCCCCTTAGAGACACAGGGAAGGAACAGTGCAGGCGAGGGGGCCCAGCTGACACTGTGATGCCTGCGCCTCGGGGCTGGTGCCCTCAAGACACAGCTGTCTAGTCTCCGAAATCTCCGAAAGTCCTTGTTTATTATAATAAAAATTCCCGTCCAGACTAGCCACAGGCAGTTTAGGCAGAACAGAATGTAAGCACCCGACGATCTGGGAGTCGACCTGTAAAGAGATCAACCATCCCACTTCCTTCTGAGGGTTTGGGCAGAGTGACGGGTCTTGGGTTATTTCTGTTGCAGTTTGTCTGGGGACCAATAGCTCACAACTGTCCTTGTTTTCATCTTTTAATAGGTTTCTAATAATAAACCCTCAGTCTTGTTAGTAAACCCTGGGAAAACCTCTTGTTTATCGCCATGTGGCATTTACAGAGCATCGGCCCGTCAGGCACGATGTATCATGAACACACTGAGAAGAGAGCTTGCAAGCGCAGGGTTTCCAGTCTAACAGTGCATGGGTCCAGAGTGACCCTGAAGCTGACCAAAGAAGGGACAGGGCTGAAGGGAAGGGAAGAGCACACCTACCTCTATTCCGAGCGAGGAAGAAAGACGTCACACTGTCGGTGTGGGTGACCATCAGCCCAGGGTCCATGCTGAGCCCGCGCTCTGCCAGGCATCGTGAGAAGCCCCTCCCCACTCTGGACCAGTCCCGAGAGGCTGTCAGGGTGTACTGTTACAGGGCTCAAAGAGGAGTTTCCTAAGCTCCCACAGGTAAGACCTGAGCATTGGCAGTATTACCCCCTTCTCACTGGGCATGGCTGGAGTTGATGCTGATGAGTCACAGCCATGGGGAAAGCTCCAAGCCACTTTCGAAGTCAACTGAGCCCATCTTAAAGAAGACTCCAGTCTTCCAAGAAAGCGCCATCATGTCCTTGTCACAGAACACATGCCAGGACAGGCTGGAGCAGGGGAGCTGACCAGCCAGGCCAGAGCACGCCACTCCACATTCCTCTCCAGGGTGACCAAGAACAGCCCATGGGGAGGGGGTGAATCTGGAGGTGGTAGCCAGGTGGCAGAGCTCCAGCCACCTCCAGCTTAAGGGAAACACAGATGGGCCCGAGCAAGCCACAGGGGGCAGGGGTGAGCGCGAGCACGGGAGCCAGCTCGGCGCAGGACGTCAGCGCTGAGCCAGGGGACCTTACGTATCTGCATGGGCCACCATGGCTGTGCAGGTGCCCATGAGCAGGGGAATTGGGGAGCTTTGTCAGCCTCCACTGCTCCTGCAGTCTTAAAAAAGCCACCGAACAACGTCCATCATCCTGACGACTCTTGAATTCGTGAACACATGCCCGCTCCGCCCGTGAAGCTACTCGGGCTGATCGTGCTGTGCGGCAGGTCCTGGTTTAAGGGTTTGCCTCCTTGTAACTCCGTTAATTCTCCAGCGTGGGTTCTGTGACAAAGGGAACTTGAGCGAGTTGCCTGAGGTCATCGAGTGAGCCCTTGATGGAGCCGGTGTTAGGACCCAGGCGATCAGGTGAGAAGTGTCCTCTGTGGCTGTATGAGATGTTGCCGAAGCAATAGAAATAGTAGGCAGGTGTCATCAGGGTCCCTGGAGGGTCACACTGAGACCTTGCTTTCCAAGACCTGCCTCCGGGACACGGAACAAGAGAAGCTTGGTAAATAAATGTGTAGGAAACGGATCACTCTCTCAGCTGCCACTTCTCCCTCGGACCTTTATTATTAAGCCTGCAGTGAGGGGGGTCTGACTCATTTTTTAGAACATGCTTATAACCATCTTTCTGGCTGAGAAGTTCTTGCACCTGCAGTTTCTCGCCATCACTTTTGCCAAGGTTTGCCACACATGGAACGTTCCACCGGATGCATTGGTAAATGTGGCCCGACCTGTGCAGGGCACACAAACAACGTCACCACGGCTCTCAGGAAGCTGCCCTGTTAGGAAGCCAAATAGCCTTCTTAAAAATCAGAAGTACTCTCATAAAACTTGTTTTTCATGCGGCACAGGCTGCAGGTTCCACATGGGACCAAGTGTGAAACTACGCTTTTATGGGAGATCCTTGGAGATGTGTGTGAACTTGCAGTGACTCTCATGACATTAGTCCCCAGAGAAGCCACTTACTTTCGGTGGTGGTGCATTTTCATGGCATACGCTGTGTCTGGCAAGAGACAATTACTCTGATGCAGTAGAAACTGGTTTTTGCTGCCAGTCCCTAATTATTTCTCATCTTGATAGTAGCAACATTTTTCTCAATAGCTATCATCCTCCACTTCGCAGCCCTCCTCTTCGAACTTGTTCTTGGCATGGAAATCTTCCTCTGTCTGTAGGCTTGCACCCTGTAAATATAGCACATTATATTTCACAGTTAGACGGGAAAACTCTGTACTGGTAACCAGCCCTGGCAAGTTGCCCCTGTACTGCGGAGAAAAGCTACACTTGTTTCCAAAAAGACCGTCCTCTGCTCCCGCTGTTTCCAGGCTTCACGTTATTAAAAGCAGGTCGGTCGTTCCCCCGGGGAAACTGCCCCGGGGTGTCCTCCTGCACTTGGAGCCTCCCTCATCCCCGAGACTCAGGATTGTGAATGAATTACGGAAAGTGAGTTCAGATGTATCATCTTACATCAACACTTGCTTTTCCCCCCACAGCGTTGGAAATCCCTATCCTCATCCACGGCACTGAAAGTGTAAACTGATCTTAGGCATTTTCCTCCCTGCATTTTAGACAGGCGACGCTAACAGATGATTTCTTGTTAGGTTTCGTAGAGCCCTGGTCATTTCCTTCAAGTCTAGACCATTTTTAATTACTGATTAAAATATTACCAACCAGGATTAATATGGTACATAACGATGTGCCAGAAGTTAATCACTTTATACGTATTAGATCAAACCATCTTCGCAGCCGCCTCGTGAGGTTAGCTCCAGTGTGGTTTCCAACTGGAGGTATAAAGAGGTAAAATAACTGGGCCAAGGTCACCAGGTGCAAGAGCTCAGCCCTCACCCTCACCCGGGCAGCCTGCTCCCCGGCCCTGCACTGCCCGCCCACCCACACGACCTCCAGCCAGGGCTGGCCTTGGCGTTGCAAGAGGTGCTGACAGGTTCTCACGGACGGATGGGGCTGCTGGGTTGTGCACGTCTTGCAGACTGGTACCCTGTCATTGTCATTGTATTAAATGAGTGTAAATTCCTAAGTATCATATGAAGTATGTCAATTATGCACAAATACCTATGCAATTGTGCCACATAGCACCGTCCTTCCGGGGCACCGGGGCTCTACCATGGACATCCCTCCTTCCACAAAGATTGGCTGAGACCTGCCCAGGCCACCGTGCTGGGGACCAGATGCCACAGGGATAAGGAGAGGTGGCCGTTGTGCCCATCCCCACGCCTGTCCCTGTCATAGATGAGGCTGTAGCCCTGCCTCTGTGCCCACTTGACACTTCTCAGGTCAGCTTGCCAACAGCCGCCTTCCCGGTTGGATTGTGGGTTCCTGCTGGCTGACACAGTACCTACCTGTCACAGCACCTGCTTGTTTGTCACCTTACTTTTCTCTCTTAGCCTGTTTTACATCCTACTTAAATGCCGGCTAAAACTGTTTGATCATTTTTCCTCCTCAGATCCTTTTAGAAGTTCTATAAACTGAAATGCCGATGGTCACAAACGGCTTTTAGCTTCTCGACTGTGACACACAGTAGGAATTGTGTTCTACATGGAGACACACATCTGAAATGGAAGTTTTATGAACAGCGCACTCTGATACCCGCCGTTCCATTCTGCCTTTCCATTTGTTACTTGCCAGTCGTTCCCCATTAAACAGATGTCATGAACCACTTAAGGGTCCCTGTCTGCCCTTGGAAAACACTGTGTTAGAAGTAGGTCCTAGGATTTGCCAGTGGCCACAGGAAACCTCCTGGTTAAATCTTCATGAGTCCTGAACAGCACCTGGGAAGCTAAGGGGAAGAAGTCACTTGGATGTCCCCCAAAGGCACAACAGTGAGACTGATGACGGGGTCGTGGTGGGGAAGGGGACACAGCCGAAACCCCTGCGGCACTGAAGAGATGCTGTGTTCTCATCCCTCATTTTTTCCTGAAAAATAGACAAGATATGCGAACAATGAAGGAGGCGCTCTTTTCTTGTGGCTTTAGGGCAGTTTTCTTTCTCCTCTAACCAAGATGGAGAGCTGGGGAAGGAGGTACCCAGAGAAGTGCGCTCGCTGGAGGCTGAGGGCTGAGGGCTGAGGGCGAGAGACCTCCTGCTGGGGATGAGGAACCAAGGCTCAGAGCCAGTGGGTTTGCAGCCAAAGTAAGTGAGAGAAAAGTGCAGGGGGCTGCTTTGAAGTCTCAAAGAGAAAAGAAGAAAGGCAGAACAGTAAAAGGTTAACGAGAAAGGGGTCAGTGTTTCCCTAGGTATTTGCTTCTTTTCATCTTTCCCTGAGAATGTGCATATTCAAATACAGGATTTCTTGCTCTTGCTTTGTGGAATTGTTTTAAAATCTGAATTTCCAATTTTTAGAAGATACTGATTTCAACAGCCATGATCTTGATCTCAGATTAAGTCACCAACCTTGGAGTTAGGGTGACATTCTTCCCACTTTTCTGATGGAGGATGAAGGAGCTAGGAGGGAAGTCACCGCCTCTTCCTCACAACCCTTAGCCCTCAACGACAACGGCAGTGGCAGTAGTGGCATTGCGGGTTAGTGCCTGTCAGGGCGGTGCTCTCCCCACAGCCTCAGACTGAGTCCCTGCCTCTCACAGGCCTGGCCGGTTGAGCGGTGGGAGGAGCGCAGCCGCAGCTTCGTCCCGGCGCACCCCTTTTTGTCCGGGTTCTAGCAGGAAGCGCAACAGCCAGTAACCATTTCATTGGCCTGCGATTTTCATTTCTTCATCAAAGACCAATACAGAAAAGTGACAGGGAACTGGATGTACGCATCCCACTTGCCCTTAAGTGGCAGAACCTGAATCTCAGACACTTAAGTTTGTTTGTGTCTCCACTGTGCCCTTGCCATGTGCCCTGAGCCGCCCCTGCCGTCCTTCGTTTGTTCAGTGGATATACACTGAGAACCTCCCGTGCGCCGGGCCCTTGTAAGGACACCGGGAGCTTACTTTCCGTGGAGAAGCAGCACAGTCATGTAAACAGGAGCGCCTAGGAATTTAAGTGTGCTGTGAAGAGGACGGGGCGGGGCGGGGTGGGGGGGTGCAGATGGTGTACCTGGAAAAAGGCAGCTCTTTAAATAGGCAGGTGATCAGGGCCTGCTTCAGGGCGGCCGCTGGGAGGAGATGACGTTCGGACTGCAGCCTGGATGCTCAGGAGAAGCCAACTGGGGGAGCTCAGCCAGCGCCGTGAACTCGGCCTCTGACTCAGACTGCGAGGCGGGGCGGGGCGGGGGGCGGGGGGCATAGACCAGTGAGCAGCGTAAGAGAGAAGGGAGGGAAGTTACGGGCTAGGGAAGCGCCATGATGCAAAGGAAGTCACTGTAAATGTTTAGTTTGAATAATAGATACTTCTAAATTTTTTGCAATTACAGTTGGCATTCAGTATTACCGTAACTTCAGGTGTACAGCATAGCGGTGAGACATTTATGTACCTCACAGAGTGACTCCCTCCCCCAACCAACCAGCCTAGTCCCCACCTGGCACCGTATTTGTACGGACCTGTAATTTATACGTAGTGACTGTAATACTCTTGACTGCATCCCCTGTGCGGCGCTTTACATCCTCGCGAATAACATTTCAATGGTTTGTTAACGTTGGAGTTAAACTGGAAATGTCAGTAGTGAACTCACGGTCATAAAGAGAAGCCCTTGCAGCTCTGGTGACTCAGTAGCAATGACCTGACACCTGCCCTCACAGGGGACAGTCAGACCCCCACCCCAACACCTGGAGTTGGGGCTCTCTGCTGCCCTCTATTGAAATGAAAGGAGAGCATCTTGGATCAGGAGACATCCAAGGTGGCCCAGGCGCTTCTGTTGTCGCCAGAAAGAAGGATGTTTCCAAGCAGCCAGGGAACCTCCTGTTCAAGATCGCAGTGAGAACACACAGGTGCCCCTCGAATGACACCCCGACAAGGATACAGACACAGATGAGGCGGCAGCGACAGAGGGGTGGGGATGGCCAAGCGGCAGCCGACTGAGTCTAGGAAAAGCTGGAACCTGAGCTGAGTCATGAGCTCGGGAGCAGACTGGCACCCACGAGCCCAGAGAGACTCCGAGTCCAAGCCGACTGCACTCCTTTGTGAACGTAGGAAGCCCCGTTGGCTTGCACACTTGAGTTGGGTGGGTCGTCTAGTGTGTGAATTATAGCTCAATAAAGCTGTTGCATGTTTCCAAAAAAGAATTGGAGCAACAGATCCCTGTGAATACGAGGGACAGAGAAAAAAAAGGTCCTGAGCCTCCTTGGGGTGGGGCAGGTTCTGGGGCTCAGGAGTCAGTGTGGCAGGAGCGCGCCCGCGGTGCCCGAGAAGCTAGAACGCGCCCGCTGGGACAGAGGCTTCGAAGGCCTGGGGAAGCCGACCACGAGCCTCAGCGGCTGCAACCAAGGGCGAGGCAGAAGTCAAGACATTTCCACACGTTCAAGGACTCAGAATTTGACCTGCCGTGACCTGAGCAAGAGGCGAGTGAAGGAGGAGGGAGACATGGGCTATCTACCGAAAGGGCTCACCGCCCCGGGTGGGTGAAGGGAAGCCCCAGGGCGACGGCCGCGCTGCCGGCCGGGAGCGAGAGCAGTCAGACTGAAGCCGGAGGGTAGGGGGCAGCAGGAGACAGTGTCTCGGGGAAGGTGGCCGGGGGGGGCGCAGAGAGAAGGAAGGGGAAACCAAAGCGATACCTGGTGGGTTTAAGCACACTGAGAGGAGATCTGTACTTCCGCTGGAGAGACTGGCGTGACTGCAAGCAAGCAGTGCAGTGCACTGGATGGGCATGCCGGCTGGGGGCCGGGGCAGCCAGGCTGGGGGTCTCGTTCTGCTGCGGAAGAGCTTTGGGACCCTGGACAAATCACTCTGCCTCTCTGAGCCTGTCTTAGGTAAAATGAAGATGAAGGTACCAACCTCAAAGGATTGTTGTGAGGTTTCCAGGAGTGACTACATGCACAGTGCAGGTGGCGAGCCCCACGCACGTGTCAGCTCCCCTGATGGCGGGGGGGTGTGGGGGGGACGGTGGCGGCGAGGAGAAAGCGGATGCAGGCGAGAAAGACGACAGCCACAAAGACTACAGAAATGGTGTTGATTAACTCCAAACACAACAAAACCGTGATCATAGTTCACTACGTGCCCCCTTGTCACAAGGCGGCAAACGATGAGTATCAGTGAAAGCAGATATTGTAGTGGAGTTTTACTAGGAAGAGGGCAAGTGCAGAAAGGGGCCTGGAAGGTATTGGTTTGCCCAAAAAGTTCGTTTGGTTTTTTTCTGTAAGGTGGCTCTAGTAGCGCTTAGTTGTCTTTAACTTCATTGGAAACAATTTCGTTAGACTGAACTGCGACAGCTGTCATCTCAGTGCACATTAAAAGAAACAACTGGCGAATTTTTGTGTAGCCATCTTAATATGGAAAATGGAAAAAATACATAAGATTTTTGGCATATTATGCTTTATTATTTCAATAATGGTAAAAACGCAACTGAAATGCAAAAAAAGATTTGTGCAGTGTATGGAGAAGGTGCTGTGACTGATCGAATATGTCGAAAGTGGTTTGCAAACTTTCTTGGTACTATTGACATTTTGGCCAAATAGTGCTTTGCTGTGGGGCTGGCTCACGCACTGGGAGATGCTGAGCAGCACCCTGGCCTCTGCCCACTAGAAGCCAATGGTGGGTTCATCAGAGTTAAAGATCCGATCCAGCCCATTGGCCTTTGCTTTAAAGCACAGGATGTCTTCACTTTGTTTGCTTCCCTGCTCTGTCGGCTTCCCCAGGCGGCACTGCCCGGAGGACTGGCTGCCTCCTCAGGAAGCCACTGATCCAGCCACTGTACTCTCAGGAAGCTCTTTCCATAGGATTTTTGTCTGTTTTTCTCAGTTAAGGCCTGTGGGTTTTCTCTTTAGTTGGGAGGAAGTTTTCCTCTGGACCCGTCAGATATTAATGTGTGGGGAGGGGCTGTTGATAGAGAGAGTGGGGGTTTTCTGTTGGAACACCCCACCCCATTCAGCTGGCACTTGCCAGGAGTCAGGGCCGGCCGACAGAAAGGGGGCAGGGGGAGAAGGAGAACGCTGATGGAGACGGAAGGGAACGTGCTGAAGCGGAGCCTCTTCCATCTTAGAGCCCAGAGCCAAGGAGCCTGGAGAGAGGAACCCCCAGTCTGACCACTGCAACTGTGGCCACTCTGACTCCTGAGATGTTAAAGGGAGCCTGGGGTTCAGTGGCCCGCTAAGTTCCTTCTAGTTCCCAACTTCGGACTCCAAGCCCCGTGTCCCCTAAAGAGCTTGCCAGGAGGGTGGCCTTGGAGGACGCCTGCCTGCCTCTCCACCTGCAGTGGAGAAACGGGACCCACCCACAGCTGTTGGCAGTTCTGTTTGATGACAGGGTAGCATTTGGAGCCCAGCAATACTAGCAACAGCAGATGCCCCCATACATTTGTTTTTTTTAAAAAAAGTATCCTCAAGGGAAAAGTGGATGAAACTGCTCACGTGATATTTTGCTTATTTATTTATCAGATGCCAGGCATTGTTCTAAGTACTTTTATTTTTTTTTTTTAATCCTCACCCAAGGATACATTTATTGATTTTAGGGAGAGAGAGAAAGAGAAACATCGATCAGTTGCCTCCTTTACGCACCCCAGCCAGGAACCAAACCCACAACCTAGATATGTGCCCTGACTGGGAGTCGAACCCACAGCCTTTTTGTGCATGGGATGACGCTCCAACTAACTGGGCTACCCGGCCAGGGCAATGTTCTAAGTACTTTAGAAAACAGGAACTCAGTTACTCTTCACAAACTTTACAAGGTAGTGCTATCACGAGCCCATTTTACAGACGAGGAACCTGAAGCTCAGAGAGGCGGTGTCACTTGCCTGGGGTCACCTCATTTGCCAGTGGCAATGCCCGTGCTCCTAGCTGGCCCCTGTGGCCTCACTGTAGATGGGGAGGTGCCTTGATCTGCCAGCGCTAGAAAGTTCAAAGCCCCCATGGCATCTGTCTTGATGTGATGCCCCTCTTTGCATTTTTTCCTAACAGAGATTCCCAAACCTTTCAGAATTATCTTTTTTGTTTGATATCACAACAGGTGTTTCTAAAAATATTATGTAATACGTATGCACAATGCTATAAAAATGACCTTACTATGTGCAGCAGGCCCTCCTGTACCAGGTGTCCTGTAGACATTAATTCTAACCCTTAAACTGTAAGGAGATTTACACCCGTTTCACGGAAGAGAAAGTAGAGGCCAAGGGGTGGTTACTCAGCTAATGAGAGCCAAGACATGACCCCAGGTCTGTGCACTGCTCTTCTTTGTTATAGGACACAGTTAAGTATAAACAGGTCCTTCTTAAGCCCCATCCAAGGGACACAGTTTCACAGAGCACCCAAAGGACCTGTGGTGGACTGATGACGGGTGTGTGGCCCACTTAGCCAGGTACAGAGACAGCTTACGCCCGTCGTCCCAGCCCTGGCGTGGATGATAAACTGGGTGGTTGCCTCACCTTGCCCTACTTGGGGCTGGGTACCACGTGGTTTCCAGGAGACTGAACACACAGCATCAACCCTTTGGGGTCTGGCCCCGTTGACCCCGTGGACTTTCGAAGTTTTCTGCAGGGCTTCGGTAAGCCCTGCCTGGGTCCGAGGCTCCCCCCACCCCCCACCCCCATTGTAAACAACATTGCATGGCTCTTGGTGTTCGGGTTAACAAATTAGCCCAACGAGGTGGATCTGTTAGTCATTCTGACCTTCTTCCTGCCGATGGAGCTTTGTGAAATAGCATTTATAGTTTTCTAACAAGCAATTTAAAGGATACCAGTGTGTGACATTTAAGAGTAAAATGTCCTAACCAATGCCCTACTTAAAGCAGATTCCGAGAGCCGCTCAGACTCAGATGTGGCGTAGATGCCTGTGTCGTCTTCTGTGTTTCCAAAGTGATTCATTTCTGGGGGCCACAGCCAAGAACAGCAAGTTGCCGAAACCCACATTTAACTCCAAAGCCTGGCTTTCGCCAAGACTGTTTTTTCTGCACCACCCAAGAGTTTCAAAACAGATGATTTGCATTCCGCCTGGGGGGTAGGTGGAGAAGACCCCACAACTCAAGGAGGTTGAGAGGGAGCCGTCAGAGAGCTGCTGATGTTGGGGTCTGGGAGCAGCGTGGGAAAAAGGCACCTCCCTTAAGGGCTAACTGAGGAAGCCTCAGCTCTTGAGCCCCAAGGGCTCGGTTTCCTCATGTGTATGAAAGTGACCGTCATTCCCGCCCCACGGGGTCACTGGAGGATTAAATGAGATAATGCGTCTAAGGTGCCTGACCTAAGATGCACTCAAGCAATTTGAGGTCCCTTCCTTCCTTCCTGGATCCTTTTAAGTGTTAGCCTCAGATGCTGACGTCCTTGTTCCAGGCTCAACTGGGTCTTCAAACAATCTTATTAATGCCTATTAAAAGGAACCCAATAAAAGTGTCAATATTTGGTGTTGAAATAATTGATGTAGCAGAGTGAGCCCACGGAGCACCCAGGCAGCCCCTGGTGCAATTTAGCCTCACACCTGGGGGATGAATTTCACAACTGTAATTGCTACCATATAAGTCTTATTAATGCTGTGCTATAATTCCTATTTATTCCACCGGGCTTGTAAATGCATTAGGACTTGTCAACATATTATTTTACACTGTTTATGATCTGTGGAATTATGTCCTTCAGGGCTGTGTTGTGCAAAAGCTCAAAATAAATGGCTTTGGGCCTCATTTAAAAAGAGCAAAAGGGGCTGCTGGTTCAAGTGGTTTCCCATCCCGCCACCCAGAGCAGAAGTCAGTGAAATAGACTTCAGCCTCGGCCACGAGCAGAGCTGGTGACCTCAGTGATATGGGGAATTCCCAGCTCCGGTCTGACCGCGATGGGTCCGCCCTCCCTGCCACCCAGTGTTGGGTAGTTCCCTGGGGAGCCGTTTGGTCTTCCATGATCTGGGCCTGCATTCTGACCCTGACAATTCACCCTTGGAGCTCTGGACATTTCTTTCCCCCGTTCCCAAGGTTGGGGTGACCCCCTTTACAAATTTCTTCATGGTCTTCCCAACGCAGCCTATAAAGAAAAAGATCTCAAATTCATTCCCACTAAAACGTAAATACCTAATAAGTGTAAAATGGAACCCCATCCCAGATTCTTGTAATGACTAGGCCAACAAAGCACAAAACTAAGGGGCAGAATTCTGTCCATCCGAACATCAGGCGTCGTGTGTGTGTGTGTGTGTGTGTGTGTGTGTGTTGCTGGGGCGGGAGGTGTTTGTCCTCATGGATTGTTTTGCGTTGCAGCCTCCGAGGCTCCCTGGCACCTTTGCAGTCACAGACTGGCCTGCCACAGAACCAAGCGCCAGCTCTTGCTCCGCCAATTCCTGGCCAGGAACTGTTGGGAATTCCTTGACCAGGTCTCTTTGGTGGGACTGCTGATAGGATAGGTTTGCTGCCCTTTGTGCCTGGAACGCCCTCTTCTGGGGCAGGAGGAGCTGCTCGTCCTGTCCCTGGCTCCTCCGGTCACCTGTGGGGAGGTGACCGCTCCTGACGCCCCTGTTCTTCTGTGACCCTGCAGGCAGTGAGTACGACGAGGAGGAGGTGGACTACGAGGAGTCGGACAGCGATGAGTCCTGGACCACAGAGAGCGCCATCAGCTCCGAAGCCATCCTCAGCTCCATGTGCATGAATGGAGGGGAGGAGAAGCCTTTTGCCTGCCCAGTTCCTGGATGTAAAAAGAGATACAAGGTAAAAAAAAAAAAGTACCACTTCATGTGGCATGAGCTCTTGGGAGAGGGCAAGCCCCCCGTCCGGTAGCAGCCCCTTCTTCCCTCTGAAGGCCGCGGACGGTCCGGAGCCGCGCCCCCCTGCGCTGGCCGGGACCCCGCCGGGCTTCTCCGTGCTGGGTGGGTTCCCGCCGGCTGACCTGTGTGGAGCTGTAGGTCAGGATTTTTTCATAGGAGGACCAGACCTTTGATAGTCTTCAGAGTCGTGTCCTATCAGTGAGAATATAAAATGTCACCTATTTATTTGGCAAACACCTTCCCCGGTGCAGGGGCTGGCTGTCCAGGTGGCGCACAGAAGATCACTTTGAAGTCTTAAAGGCCTGCCTCACAGAGCCCTTTTGGGAAACATTGTTGTCAGGTATTTAACTTCCAGCTGAGAAAGTTCTTGCTCCCTTCTCCCTGTAAGCATGAAAGGAGATCAGGAGAAAAGTGCGCTTTGATATTTTTCTCACCAGACCACCCGTTTCAGCATTCTTTCTGAGGGCCCGACTGTGGGTGTCATAGGAAACCAGGGGCACTCAGTTTTTTCTTAAAAAAACTCAATGGGATAAAACAATGAAAAGTATCCACAACAAGCAAGTGTGGGTTCAGAGAGCACTTTTTTAAAAATGTAAACTTTCCCGCGTTGTAGCTCTTTAAAATCCAGCTGAGATAGAAATGTCAAAATCAGAAACGCGCCTGCCGCCTCTGTTCCTCTGCCGATTCCCACAGCTCAGCGGGTTGGCGCGTTTTCAAAGGCTTGAAAAACGTGTGACAGCCTAAGTGCTTCTCACCTTGCTCTTTCTTACATGTGTGTTGCTGAGCACTAAAAAATAATCTTTTTCAGTACTTTTTGTATCGGCTATAGATGTAAAAGCATGAAACACAGGTAAGTGGCCCAAGGTTTCACCTACTCGGTAAACTGTTCAAACCGTCCTGGTGGAGAGGCCAGACATGCTTTGTTGAAACTAAAGTGAAAAGCCCCAGGGGGGAAGAGAATCCGGTCCTGGCGTCCTGAAGAGCAGCTCAGGTCGGAACCGGTCTGGTCTGGGAGGCAGGCAGTGGGAGGACAGGGTGCTGGAGCCCCAGGGCCTGTTAGACAAGCACCCTGTTCCCGAGGGCAGTTCCGCATTGCAGAAAGAGGTTAGTTTTTTTGTTTTGTCCCTTTCATTTGCAAGTGGAGAAAGTTTGACAGGGAACGCGGTCATTGTGTTGGGCTCTCCCAAGCCTACTTCTCTCTCTGCTTCCTGGAAGTGGTTCCTTGGGCCTGTGCCCCGCACTGTCTCCTCTCCAGCGTGGGAACTGTGTGTAAGGGATGCCTTGCACATCAGCTACGTTAAAAGACAGGGCACCCAAAAATGACGACCCAAACAGATGCTGTACCCTTGATTGTGGCTCAAGGAGATGACGTGTTCTTCCCACCTCTTAGCTTCGCTCCTTTTCTTACATTCTTCCCCCTAGCCGTTTCTATTTTCTTGTCATTATTCTTTTGCTTTTATTTTTTTTGGTGTCCAGCAATTTCGTCCAGTAGTTGCCTACATCTAGGTCAACGGGGGCTTTTGCTGCGTCTCCATCTAAGACCAAGAGGAAACTAAGTTTAGCTGGGGCTGCTCGGGCATTACTGTCCTGACTTTCAGGAGGGAAGGGTGTTGCTTTTCTGGGCCAGGACACACAACCGTGGGACTGCTTCTCCTAACCAAGTGCTCCGGGGCGGTGTGGTTGTGTCTCTGGGTCCGCAGCCAGACTGCAGAGGCGGGTGTGATGAGCGCGGTGCAGGCAAGTCGGGCAGCTCTTCTCGCCGCGTCACTGGTGTCACTGGCCTGGCAGGATGGCAGGATGATGCGATCCCTAACTTCCCAGACTTAACACTGACTAGGGCAGGGGTGGGGGGACCCGGCCGGATAGCCAAACCTCCGTGGTCCTTGGCCCAGGACGCCCCCCCCCCCCCGCATTTCTCCGGGCGCAGCTCGGGCGCCACCCACTCTGGGAAACTTTACCAGTTCCTGGGCTGATGCCCTACGCGGACGACGGCTCTCCCTTCCGTCCTTCCCGGAACCCCCCTTCAGCGCCCTGCACGGGTCGTGAGCACCGGAGACGCCACAAGGATGCAGGGACAGGCAGGATGCAGGGGGAAGAGGGCGGGCAGGCTCCCCGCTGGCCACCCAGATCCCAGGAGGAAACATGACTTCATTCTTGGGGACGCTTCACCGCGTTCCAGCCTAGAACAGTGGCTCCCACCTGGCCCGGTGCTGGCCCCACGTTTCCTCGGGCTGCAGGCGGCCCAGACAGGCCTCCCCATCCTTGCACATGGCGCGAGTTTGAGGGATGGGACGAAGTGTTCTGAGGTTTCTTACTTTGGTAATTTTTATATTAGTGATTAGGATTAACAGCATTTAGCTACTTTTAAGAAATAGAAATCAAACCAAACCCTCCTCCTGCAAAGTTTCTCTGAAATCAAGAGTCCTGGATGCATGGAGAAGGTGGACCATCTCGGCAACAGGAAGGCGGCCTGGCCCCGCACCTGACACACGGGCAGGCAGGTGTGTAGGTCCCGTTCCGCTCCCCACCGCAGTGGACTGGCGATGCCCTTGCGTCCCGGAAGGGTCCTGTCAGAAGCCTTGGTGGGAGAAAAACTGACGGCTTGCCTAGATAGCAACTTGGCAATTAAAAAACAGAACTTTAAAAAATATTCATATTCTTCACTTCTATGGCTCTCCTACAAAGGTATCCTAAAGCACATCACCAGGGATGGGATGTAAAGACTGATGTACGTTACTTAAAGCCAGCACGAATTTAGCAAATGCTAAATTTCTTACACTAGGGGAACAGAAGGGAATTCTGCCACCAGACTTATTTTTTTTTAAATTTAATGAGGGAATCCAATCTTGTATGATAGGTAGCTCATAGGGAAATTACTGGAAGGAAAAACCTGTCCAACAGTGACTGCATCAGCTTTTTACACTCTTCTATATTTTCTGAATTTCTAAATGATTGGGTTGGCCAAAAACCCCATGCCCCCCACCCCCCGTAAAATAAAAGACACATTGTTCATTTTCACCAATAACTTTATTGATTTGGATATTGTGAGTATGTTGGCTCTCTCTTGCTATTGGCTTCTAGTGGGTAGAGGACAGGGGTGCTACTCAACATCTTCCAATACACAAGACAGCCCCACAGCAAGAATTTGGCCAGAATGCCAATAGTACCAAGAAATTTCACAAACCACTTATGGCACGTTTGATCAGTCGTAGCACCTTATTCATACACTGCACAGATATTTTCTTGCATTTCAGTTGCGTTTTCACCTTTCTTGAAATAAAGCATAATATGCCGAACCATTGCATATTTTCTTCCATCTTCAGCATTAAAATGGCTGCACAAAAATTCACCAGTTCGATGTTTTTTTAAATGCACACTGACAGCTGTCACAATAAAATCTAACAAAATTGTTTTGAATGAATTTAAAGACAACTAAGCACTACTAGTACATAGTATGGAAAAAGCTAAATGAACTTTTTGGCCAACCAACCCGATAGCTACACTGCACACAGATTACTTTAATAATGAGGGAGAAACTAGATTCCTACCTGACTTGCCCTGGACACATTTCTGCTTTCCCGGGCTGGCAGAGTGGCTTTACTTTTAAATCTGATATTACCACCACCACCCCCATCCCCAGCCCCCACCCCCAGCTTCTGTTTTTCCACTTTTCCTCATCAAATCCCCAAGCAACTTCATCCTCTCCTTAATGCAGAACATCAAGGCCCGCAGGAAATTGAAAGTTACGGTCTTTCTATCAAGGGCATATGTTACATATTGTAGTCATTCAGGCCTGAACACCAACAGAGATCAAATACAGTTAAGGCCGTGATAACCAAGCTTGGTGACCAGACTTCAGGTTTCGTGATTTGACTGGAGAGGAATTTTGAGAAGATCCCTTAAATTGTTGTTCAGTGACTGGCCCAGCTGTGCCTCAGTTCCCTCATCTGGGCAGGTGGTTTCTGGCATGGAAATGACCCAGTCCTGCTCTCTACCTCGCCCTGCTTCCTTCACATGCCAGCCCAAGTCAGACCACTGCACTCCACAGGCAGCTTTCTGCCAACTGAGGGTCCCAGTCCTTCCCAACTCCTGACATGTTTCAAAGACCACCAACTGGTTATACTAAGGAATGAGTCCCAAGCACTTATCTAGGTGTGTGGAATTGAGGCAGCAAACCTGGACTCTCGAGTCCAGCATCCCTGGGTCCCCAGTGCAGCTTTGTGACTCTGGCAACTCATCTTTTCTGAGTGTCAGTCTCATCTAAGACGTGAGTATCGATTGTAAAACAGTAGACGGCAGTCGGCACGGGAGTCTTTAGTCAGTTACCATCCATGCCCTATTGAAGCTTCATTCCCTGTCCTGTCTTCAAAAATCAGAGGACGCAAGCCTATCTCCTTCAAGTCGCCTGCCACAACTGGATAGTTTTTAAGGACCAAACTCATTTTGAGATGTCTGCTATTGGAAACTTAAGTGAATCTTTCCAGTCTCCTTAAGTGTTAGAAAGTGGGAGTTCCCACTGCTATACTGATGAACAGAATGAGGAACTCTTGAGTCTGATTAGAGCTTGTGCTAACATTTGTGATAGGGGTATACTTTGACACTTGTGAAAATTTTAAATCTCAGTGACATAGAGTTAAGGTAGGCCTTATTAGGTTCTTTGGCCAACCCTAGATATGCCATGTTTCCAGAAGTGCAGCTGAGTTCCCGATTTTTCCAGATTACTAAGGCTGATATATGGAATTGCTTGTTTCCCTCACAGCCAGGCATACATCGTATCTATATTCCAGCCTGGAAGAAAACTCAGAATCCGCTGGAATCCGGGCTTGTCCTTCTCCCAATGGGCTCTGGGTCTGGACTGGTGTTGGATTAGCTTCCTGTGGCTTTCATCACTTCTAATTTCAGAACTTCCCCTACCTATTTGTAAAATCTCAGGCCTGGATGGAGTGTCTAAGCTCTGACCCTGTTGGAGTTGCTATGCCTTTCTAGCCTGTTGGTCAAATATTTTTGGTTTCCTCTGTTTTCTGACCAGGTGTGAGCGGTACTGGGGCACAGGGGTGGTTGGAGTTTTAATATCCATTGCAGCTAGTTCCCTGTGAGAACAAGGACATGGAATGTTTTAATAATCCTCCACCCACAGAAAGGGATCCTACTGGGTGCTCAATGAACTTCTTGAGCTAACAAATGGGACATGAGGCAGGCAGATGCTAACTTCCGTCTTTTGTGAGCCAGGAGACTTTCAAACATATTGTTACTATTACTTGGAAAGTGTCTAATGGCCATAAAACTATTAACTGTCTTTCCAGTAGCTTAAATCCATTATTTTTCAAGGTTCTGTGGGTCTCCTGGCTCCAGCTAAGTAGTTCTCACCCGGGTCTCTCGAGGCTGCAGCAAGATGCCAGGTGAGGCTAGAGACACAAGTGGGCTTCCTTACATGCTGGGACGTCTGGCGGGATGGCTGGGACAGCAGGGGGCTGACAACAGCCTACGTGCCCATCTGACTATTCTGCCATTGTCACTGCCCTCTTTGGATCCCACTGCAGCAAGCTCATTCCCTCTGTAAGACTAGTGAGGGGCTACCTCACCCTGCACGCAGGGGGAACAGGGCTGCAGGTGCGGAAGGCCGAAAGCAGGAGAGCAGAGGGTCCTTGTGATTCGACTCACTGGACAACCCTCAGGCCGGAGCACCGCCAGCTGGTCGCTATTTGGCGCACCTGGGCTCCACAAAGCTAAGCAAGATTCTCTGCCATAGGACTTCTAACAGGTACTGATGAGCGCTGGGAGTCTCTCAGAGGGAAATGTAAGTAATGACCACTGCGCACGTTTTGTTGAATGGCAACTGTGAGTTACCCTAACAGTAGTGATGCACGTTCCAACCAAATTCAAATACCAGAGACTGAGCTCGATGCTCGTGGAACGGCATCAGCCTGTCCCTGTTCTCTGGGAGCTGGCTAGGGGCTGCTGGTGGAGAGGACTGCTGGGACGCTTGCGTCCGTCACAGGACCGGGCTCAGTGGGAGCAGACTCAGGCAGTGCTTTGGAAACAGGCCACTCCTCTGGGGAACCGTGTGCATGGCTTCATGTCTCAAGCCCCCTCTTCCCTTAACCCCAATCTGGCAAGAGCTGGCACGAGCTGACTTGGAAATTTCCCAAGACCTGTGCTCTAATATCACCTCTGCCATTTACTCTTTCTTCAATCTTCCATCAGTTACTCAGTTCCCTCAGTCCGTTTCCTCACCAGCTGATGGGGTGAGCAACTGTAACTTGTTTTATTTGTTAAATCTAAGGAATGATTCTAGACATCAAGTCTTACACAGAATATGCTAATAAGCTAGCAAAACCAATCAACAGAAGTCTAGAAAGACCTTTTATATACCATGTAGGATTTGTAGGCCAACTGGAGTCTGGAACTCTTCTGTTGTTGAGCCTCCATAATCCTAAAGTTTTTCCAGCCACTCCAGGCCGGGAATGCAGCACCTACCAGTCTGCTCGGCGGTGCGTGCTTACGGGCAGGTAGCGCCCACCATGGCAGAGGCAGTGACTTTATGCAGAGTAGAAAACAGACAAAAACCCTAGTAAAATAGGGTGTGAGCGTCAGTCATCAGTTTATACAGTGTCTTGAACTCTACTGCCCTGACCTGTTCTCTTTCTTTAGGCTTTTCCCCAGCCGTCGCGAGGCTATTTTTCTATAATTGCCCATTGTTAGCTTTCTTCAGAGTGGAAAAAAGACTGAGGGAAGCAAAGCTGCAGGCAGAGGGAACTGTGCCTCTACACAGTGAGTCTCACGTACATATCTTACGTAGACCGCGAAGGCAGTGCTTTCATTTTCAGGCCGAAGCACCTTGAATTACTTGAGTTGACTGTGTGAGTGGCTGCCATCCCGAAGCACACGTTTTCCCCACTCTGACGGACATTATACAACTCCATCTAATAGGTGATATTTTTATCTTCTCCACAGAATGTGAATGGCATAAAGTACCATGCCAAGAATGGTCACAGAACACAGATTCGTGTCCGCAAACCATTCAAATGTCGTTGTGGTAAGAGTTACAAGACAGCTCAGGGCCTGCGGCACCACACAATCAATTTCCATCCCCCGGTGTCGGCTGAGATCATCAGGAAGATGCAGCAATAACATGCTGGTCATAACTGTGCCAAGAAATCCTCACCAGCAGTTGCTGATTTTGAAAACAGCCACCTTTTTTCAGGGGAAGCATTCAGCAACCCTTTAAAGATTTAAAATGCATGCTTTAAATTTTTTCTGTAATTTTGGAATGATGTATCTTTGTAGAGTTAATGATTTTGTACATTTGCACATGTAACCATCATACCCATTTTCATGACTTTGATATAAGGTGCTAAAAAAAAAAAAAGCTCTAGGTTCTCAGCACATTTACCCCAAAACAAAATATGAGCGAGGGCATGTTGCATATTGTTCAGTTGTACTGCAGTGATAGCAACCGGGGGGAGGAGGGGCTGCACTGAGGGTTGTTTTTTTTCCCCCAAGATTGTAATGTGATTGAGGTTTTTCAACACATCAACTATGTTCAAAACCAAAATCATTATCAAACTGGTTACCATGCCTTACATAATGGAGTTAGAATTTGTGATTAGAAAGACTTTAGGTAATGGAAATATAAATTAAGAAAGAATGTTTAACATAATATGCTAAAAATATTTTCATATTTAAATAACATACATAAAAGGTGTGCTTTCTGTGTCTTATCTTGCAAGTCCTTTTGCCCTTTGAAAAGCTGAAAATCTTGCCATCTGACTTACCAATTATTTTAGTGTTATAAAGAGCATTTTTGTACAATAGTCTGTTCAGTTCACTCATTAATCTAACACATTCATTGAGTGCCTGCTGGGTGCGAGGGGTTCAGTTTATGCAGACCAAGATACCAGTTTAATGAAATACTTTGCCCTGAAATCTGTTAGGAAACACTTTGAAATACTTACGTGCAAATTTTGTGTGTAAATTAGTTCTATCTTCATCTTTAGGTGAAGTTTTAAAGCACTTTGTAGTTCTCTATTGCCAACAGAGTTAATGTTTTATGTGTTGCCAATTCTTACAACCACTGCCCTAACAAACCTATAGGTTGCAAATAAGAATTAAAATTCCAAGCACGGTTCAAAGAGGAACATTTGTGTTAAGGCCCCCATTGCTTCTTCATGTTCATTGTGCTTTTAGACTTTTTTTAAAAGGTACTTTTCCTATCACACTGTAGGTGTCTGTATTCCATTGGAAATGTCTGTTTAGCTTTATAAAACAATTTGCCGAAAAGAAATAGAGCCTTACTGACAATTAAGTGCTTTCCTGCAGCAGGTGGTCAGAGTGACTCATCTATGACCCGTCAGAGCAACCAACCCTGGACCATCCCTGAAGTTTTTCTCACCGACAGTACCATCATGCCTTGAGTGTTCTTTTCTCCCAAGTGCTATTCCTTAAACATGAGTTTACCAGTTGCCTAATATGCAATAAAAATTGCTTTGAGATAGCCAACTGCTCACAAAACTGGTGAAAAGCAAAGTTGTGTTGCTTATAAAGTAACTTTCTTTCCATATTCCCGTTTGATTAAAGTTTTACAGCTGGGAAGCAGGTGTCCCTCCTCAATTTTTCAGACATTTTGAAAAGATGAGACAATTCTGTTAGCCAGATGAGTAAGCTTCTATATTCTTAAGTTAAGTTGTGAATCCCTCAAGTGAGGAACTTTTAAGTATTTATAAAGACACTGCCCTCTAAAAATTTCCTCAGCTCTCTGAAGAGTGGTCCTGGTCCTGAATATACAGTGCTGTCCTGTATGTTTAAAAGGGTGATCCAGACAGGAAAAGCCACTACTTGGTGCATAAGAATGTCCTACTTGGCTATTTCATATCTACCTATAATTGACCAAAATTTTTTTTAGGGTAGCAATTAGCTTTGCTTCTTCTAATGCAAGAAACCGCAGGCCGGATCAGTAGTTCAATAGCTAAACAGTCATAAAACAGTCATTGTGCATGTTACCATTTCTTTCAACTATAAAACAAATTCCAGTTTCTACTTGCTTCTTCATTGTGACAGTATTACTAAACAGGCAAGGATGGGACTATTTTGTTATACCGTGTATAGTGAATGTATTGTACTGTGTCTGTGAAAACTGTGCTTTAAATTATATTTTCATATGTTTTGCTGGGGACAGAGCACATTACGTTTGAAAGTGACAGAGGTTTTAGAACTGAAGGCAACTTAATCAAAATCCTGTCAAGAAAAGCTGCTTATAAATGTAAATGAAATCACATTTAAAATAAACTGTCTCTGACCCAAAATAAACGTGGCTCTTTATTTTCATTAGCAAACATTATGAAAAGTCTATCATAGAAACTAATCTATCCACTCAGTGCCTTGTGTTCTACCACAGGCTGCCTCTGCCACCACCCCACTCCCCCGAATTCAGCTGATGCATGAAGACTATTTTAAGTTTTTTGTCTGACAACAGAACATCAAAACATGGGAGGCAAAAAAATGATAGAATTGTTAAGGAGAAATAAATCCACTATTTTACTTGGAGATGTCGACATCCCTCTATCAGCAACACAAGATCCAGCAGAACTCAACAGCACCATCAATCAACTACAGCTAACCTTCATCCAACAACAGGACACGCAATTGTTCAAGCGCACTCAGACCATTCGCCAAGAAAGGCCACTATAAGCCACAAAACGCACTTTAATTCCTAAGAATATAAATTACACAAAGCATGCCCTCAGACCACAATGGAATAAAACCTACTTTGATGTATTCCAGCCTGAAGCGAAAAGCTACTCAAGTTCTAGACTAGTGAGATGAACAATCTCATTTCACTGGTGGTAGTATTAATGTAACAAAAATGCTCCTATCGCTGAACATCTTCTCTGAAATACTCTGCTTGTCATGTGACCGACCTATACTATGGCCCCCAGGTCTGCTCTGTCCTAAACATCTGGCCTCTTGACTGCCTAACACTGTTTTTCCCTTAAACTCGAAGGCCTTGATAAAGGATTCCTACAGTAGGCACGTTCTGCTCCTAGAAACACGATGGGCGCGGCAGCTCAAAGGTACCACCCCAAAGGCCACCATGCTGAATGTTAGCTTAACATCTTAAATAGCTAGTTTGCTTTTGACAAGCTTGAATATTTTCAGCAGCAGAATAAAAATGCCAATACTTTAAATTGTTAACATTCATAGTATAAGAGAAAGAAAGGAATACAGTTCGGACATTTTTTTTAAAACCCAGACTAAAAAATGTTTAAGACGCCAGACTTAATGAAAAACGATCACAAATAAATTTGACAATAAAATTACCTCCAAAAAGTGTCCTCTTTAATGTTAATGAGAACACTATACACAGCAGAGACATAACAAACATATTGCTTTGATTTGATTTGATGTATTACACTTTTAATTACTGAGAATGTTATTTCAAAGTTTATTCTCATTAGGAAAATGTGAAAAAGGATACAGTTTCTGTGATTTTATGCCACAAACACCACTATTTAGATCATATAATATGAAACAATTGTACTGGCATACCTTGTTCCATTTCCCCATTGGATAGAAATATAACTTTTAAGATGGCTTAAATATAACCAATTAGCAAAACAGGCTTTCCATTAATTCCTAAAGCAAACATTTCAAATGTAAAAAGAGTATTTGCTATACTGCAAGCATGTGATCTCATTCTACATACAGCTCCATCTATAAAGAGAATTTTTTAAAATAGAAAAACACCACTTCATGGGCCAAATTATGCAATTTTCTGTATTCAAAGAATTACTCTGCAAGACTTATGATAAATGCTTTTTATTACATAATATTAGTAGTCATGCTCAATCAACAAGGTCAACAGAAACTTGTAAATATTCTGCTAAATAACACACTATAAGAACATATTTTTTCAGTGCAGCAACATTAAAATAATCCTTGTTTCCTTTAATCATATACTTTTCCAACTGAGGAATAAATAAAAATACAAACACCCGAGAATGTTTTTTCTTAAGCAGGTAAGAAAAAGAGGTTAGAATCCTATTTGTTGATAAGCCAAAGGCGGACCTACCCTAGTAACACAGCTCCAAGGAGATCTTGGTCAGAAAAGTGCTGCAGAGGGCGCACGAAGTGATCACCTGCGTTCTCCTTAGTGGTCTATTGGAAGTGACTTTTTTTAAACTGCTAAGCTGTATTATTAATTCGTAATAAAAAGTAACTAGTCAAAATTTAGAACATTCTGATCAAAATGGGTCTGCACATGAGTTTCAAACCCTTGCTGGTCATAGTCGGGAGGGAACTGCTCGCTGCACATGGGGCACACCTTCCAGTGGCTTTCAACGTGTTCTTCAAATTTGCTCTGATCATAGTTGGGAGGGAACATTAATTCACAGAGGGGACACTTCTTGTGAACATCAAAGCTTGAAGAAATAGAAAAATGAAAGAATTACATATTTCTAATAAATTTCTAACAATATAGTATCCTTCAGGAAATGACAAGCCCACATTTCTCTAATTAAGCAGATATTCACACTAAACAACTTACCTTGAAAGTCTTCATTTATTGTAGAAACCTTTTCCTCCCCTAAATGCTTACTACTGATAATTGTGCAAACCACATAAAAGTCTCTAAACTGTTTTACAATCAAACTGACAAAAAACATTTTTTCATTAAAACCCCCAAAGCACAATTACATGATGTAAAATTAGGCTTAGTGACAAGAATTCTTCACTTCTAAACTAACAGCAAACACCTTCTGTAAGCCTATAAAAATAATGTAACTTATTTCCCAACAGTGTTCACTTGGTTTAACAACTTGGAGCATCTGCAGCACTGGTTCTCAAAGGGTTTCTTGCCTGGAAGGCATGTTAAAACACACTTCACTGGGCCCCACACCAAGAGTTTCGGGTTCAGAAGGTATGGGGTAGGGCCCCGATCATGTGCTTTTCCAACAAGTTTCCAGGGACCAAACATTGAGAATCATGTTCTAAATAATCCATATCTTACACAAGAAAGAGAAAAATTACCTGGAATCAAAGCAAAAGCCCGTTCCATGCCCATGTAAATGTCTAGTCGGTGGGTCAGGAGCAGTGGGCACATTCTCGGTCTCCTGGCAAAAAATAATTTGGCAGCTTTTGAGGAAAGTGAAACCAAACATAAGCTCTTTATTTCAATCAAGCATAGTATAAAGAAAATAAGATTACTCTTTTAAAAATTTTACTTCTGTTACCATTTAATTACATTCTCACAAAGGCATTTTTTTTTACCAAATATTTCACTATGAATTAAGTCTTACTGTCTTAAAATAAAAAGCAGTATTTAGTGGAATGGAAAGTATACCACACCTGTATGAGTGAATGAGGTAGAGATCATTAGACTTTTTTGAACCTACATGTATGTTACTTTGACTTTTTACTGTTCCATAAAAATCTTAACCCTGCATTATTTTTCCTATTACTCTCACTTGGTACCTTAACTTGCAAGACAGTACCTTCTTTGACAACATACATCCATTCCACAATATATAAAAATTTTAAGTAAACACAAACTAATCAAATATATCAGTCTGCATAATGTTCTTGGGCACATGCCGAGACACACACAAGCAAATCCAACTGGAAAACCCTGTTAAAGCAAAGCACCAAACTACGGGTCTCAAAAGCCTATAGTGCCAGGAAGATAACTGCCCATAACTTCTGGCTGTAAAAACCAGTGGGAGTTGGGGCAGCAAGAGAAACCAAGGGGTTCTCGGGCATCACCTCCTAAAGGACCACTTAAGTCTTAGGACTTGCACAGGCTCACTCCCTCTGGGCTCCGGCACCAGGGCAGCAGCTGGAAGGGCACCAGTGGCATACAGGGAGAAAGTGAAATGTCTGGCATCAGGGTGAGTGCCAGAGGATAGACTCCACCTAGACTAAACTCCAGAGGCCAGGTAGGGGCCACTGTCCCATTTCTCAGCCTTTCACACAAAGCCACAGACTGGTGACACCATATCTAAGACTCCATCAACCTGGCTCACATGGGTTGCCCAGCCCTGGCAATTACCTAAGGCTCCACCCCATTCAACTTACACATGTGCTTTCCAAAAATAGGCCATGCTACCAAGACCAGGAGTCAAAGCAGCTCTATCTAATATACAGAAACAAACACAGGGAGGCTGCCAAAATGAGGAGAAAAAGAAACATGGTCCAAATGAAAGAACACATCAAAACTCCGGAAAAAGAACTAAGCAAAATGGATATAAAACAATCTATCAGACACACTTCAAAACACTGGTTTTAAGGATGCTCAAGGAACTCACTGGATACTTGAACAGCATAAAAAAGACCCAGGACTAAACGAAGGTTACACTAAAGTGAGGTAAAGAAAAATTTACAGAGAATTAACAGTGGTGTGGATGAAAGCCAAGAATCAAATCAATGATTTGGAACATATGGAGGGAAAAAAATTCAATCAGAACAATAAGAAGAAAAAAACTCAATAAAACAAAAATAGGGTAAGAAGCCTCTGAGACAAGTTCAAACATACCAATATTCAAATCATAGGGGTGCCAGAAGGAGAAGAGAAAAAACAAGAAAATGAGCACTTATTTGAAAAAATAATGAAAGAAAATTCCCTAATTTGGTGAAGGAAATAAGACATGGTAAGTCCAGGAAGCACAGAATTCCAAACAAGATGGACATAAAGAGGACCACACCAAGACACATCATAATTAAAATGCCAATGGTTAAAGATAAAGAAAGATTCTTAAAAAGCAGCAAGAGAAAGCAGATAGTTACCTACAAGGGAGTATCCATAAGACTGTCAGCTGATTTCTCAAAAGGAACTTTGCAGGCCAGAAGGGACTGGCAAGAAGTATTCAAAGGCATGAAAAGCAAGGACCTACAACCTAGATTATCCAGCAAAGCTTTCTGGAGAGGGAAGATAAAGTGTTTCCCAGACAAGATAAAGCTAAAAGAGTTCATCACCACCAAGCCATTATTACATGAAATGTTAAAGGGACTTATTTGAGAAAAAGATGATCAAAACTATGAACATTAAAATGGCAATAAATTCACAACTATCAACAACTGAATTGCAAAAACGAACTAAGCAAACATGAAACAGAATCATAGATATGGAGATCATGTGGAGAGTTATCTGCTGGGAGGGTGAAGGGGGAGAATGGGGGGAAAACACGCAGGGATTAAGACATACAAATTGGTAGGTACAGAACAGATGGGGATGTTAAGAACAGTGTAGGTAATGGAGTGGCCAAAGACTTAAACACATGACTCATGGACATGAACTAAGGGGGAGGGATTGCGAGAGGGAATGAGGGGTGCTACGTGGAGGAGGGCAAGGAGGGAACAAATTGGGACAACTGTAATATCACAATCAATAAAATATACTAAAAATAAGAAAAAAAGGGAGGGTATGGGGGTTGGGGGAGAGGTCACCGTCACACTGGGATCAGCCATCAGAGCATCCCTGCAACCTCTGTGCCATGAGAAGATGCTGCGGCAGCACGAGGAAGAGGGGCAGCAGGCAAGGGTGGACAGGGGCTGGCTGTGCTTCCCACACTGCAGGGGCTCAGACGAGAAGCTTCCGAGCCCAGAAGGAATTCCTAGCTAGGTTCGGAGTTTGTGCCTCCAGAGCCGGTGTGGTGGCCACAGACAAGGCTGAGCAGACCGTGGATCTGGTGAATCTTCTGATGTGTGCGGTGAGAGAGGAGGGAGAGGTGCTGAAGGAGCAGATTCGAGAGCTGCTGGGGAAGAACTCCCAGCGGGAGCACGAGAACACCCTCTTGAAGGCCCTGGCCAGCCCAGAGCAGCTGCAGAAGTTCCAGTCCTGTCTGAGCCCTGAAGAGCCAGCTCCTGAAACCCCTCAATCACCTGAGGCCCCTGGTGGCTCTGCAGTATAAGTGGCTCCATCCTCAGGGTGAGCAGAGCCACTAAAGCTGTTCTAGCTAGGTCTTTCCAGTTTGTTTTTCACTCCCCAAGCATCATCTCACGTGGAGAACTTTACACCTACACAGCTGGTGCCAAGAGATGTCCCAAGGACACGGCCACCTGGGTCCACTCCAGTGACAGGCCCCTGACAAAGAGCAGGTCTTGGGAAGCTGAGTTGAATGGGGCCTCATCACTCCAAGCCAGTGAGCCTCTTAATAACCACCGTGCCCTGGGAGTGCCCAGGCAACTTTGCTGTGACTGGCAAAGGAGAAAGGTAGTTTGAGGCATGATGCCTGTTTGGTCCAGGAAGTATAAGGGGTCTGTTTTTCATTTCCATGGACATCTTTAACAGCTTCACCTGACAACAACTGTCGCTATGAAGAAGCCATTGTATTTTAAGCAGAGACACTCTCTCTCTTATCCACTGCCCCACCAAGGCAGGGCCACAGGTAGGAGACTGAGCCACACCAGCCTTCTGTAGGTTAGTATGGTGTAATGCATGGCTTTGCCCACAGTACAGTGTGGGATGACAGCTTTGGGGTGACGGCCTAAAATTGTTTGGTTAGTAATGGCAGAGTTTTCCTTTGCAGCCATACGTGCGAACGTATACCCACAGGGCTAGATCTGTATCTCGGTGTGGCGATGTAGACACATATACACACACACCTACGTTTTGAAGGGCCTAACCAGCTCTGGTAGTACTGACCAGTATCTTATCTCTTAAGGCTGATTCCTTGGCTGTGTTCACCTACCAAATCGATCCAGTTTGTCCTTTAGGTTAAGTAAGACTAAAGAAAAAAAAGTAAAGGCAGGGAGAGCCTCCGAGTGCGGCCATGGACGCCCTGCTGCTGCAGCCCCTGCCCCACCTGCCCACTGACGACATGTGAGGTCCTATTTTGAATGCCAAACCCACCACTAACTGGTGCTAACTACACAGAATGGGGTTGAGAGAAGATAAGCTGGGACTTCACATAGTTATTCAGCAACTTTTTTTCATGTTTGTGGAAAATTTTCAAGATTGGCTTGCTGGTGTTTTGGGGTTTTTTTGGGGGGGGGAAGGTAGGGGTGGTTTTGTTTTGTTTTGTTTTTTGTGGATAAGGAATGAACAAGGCAATGTCTTGGACCTGATAATGCCTGGGTGATGTGCTCAGAGAATTTGTCTCTAGGAGGTTCTGTGGCAGAGAACACTTTCCACTTTCTGACACCGTATCCTGCTATTGTCTCCTGGATATGGATTTTGATTTCTCAAATGTAGCTTAAAATTTCAACAAACTCTACTCTTTTTCCTAAAAATAAAAAAATAATAAATAATAAAATAAAATGGTATTTAGGAAAATAATGGGAAAAGATAAAAAAGGAAAGTCTTGATGTTCTACCTTTCAAAATTCTTGATGACAGACATTTATAATAAAATACAACTTTCTAGGGGTCAAAACTATAATGGAAACAAACTTTCCCTGTTTTATACTGGCCAACAGCTCACACCAATTTACTGCTTCCACAGTGTCAGCTGTCAACTGTCTGCTGCTGGCTAGGGCGCTGGATGCAGACCGACCTCCCAGACACGTGAGCCCTGCTCGTAATATTCTGAGGTGGGAGGGGAGCAATTTATACTTAGTAGTCCTGAGTCATATATAAATTGATAATGAAGACCTTATTACTCTCTTTTATCACCTACTGCCTACTAAAACAAGAGAAGGGCTAAGCTAGAATTCTAGATGTTATAATGAGACATAGTAAGTACAATCCCATGAAGGAAGAAATCACATCACCTGTCCAGAGAACAGTTCAAATCCAGAAAGTATGTAGTAAACTCTATGAGCAGACAATATATAAAGTCTTTCATGACACTGACATGCAAAATGACCAAATATCACTCACAAATACTACATTCATTCTATTTTACTCATTAAGGACAGTTAAGTTTCCCAAACCATATGAGATGAAATACAACCAATTAGGTTGGGAAGTGAGGCTATTAAGGCAGGCCCACTCTCAGGAACAAAAAACAGCTACTGATAAAAAGAGAAAGACAAAACTCGAAATATCCAATAGCATTTCAACACTGGATCCCATAGCTTTACATCTTAAAAGAAGAGGATAACATCTTTACTGCTGATTTTTAAATTAATAAACTTAAGCCATCAAGGTTATGTTAGGTATTCTTTAAGAAGGCAGAGAATCATGTATTCTAGGTTAGAAAGGTTTCCATCCCAAAACTACTAAAGTAAGTTTTAGAGCTGAATGTTGTCAACCCAAAAGAATGAAGAGCAGATTTTAAAGTATCAGTACCTAGTATTTCAGTTAAAATGCTAAGATAATTTTCTAAGCAAATTTTACTGGGAATACCATCCTTAAATCTACATTGAATAGTTCCAAATAATTAAATCTTTTGTAATTTTCAATAGCATTTTAATCTCTGCAAAAGTCTAAAACATGTTACATTGTTTCTATCTTTAGACCTATCAGCATCACACTATTTCTATTGCAAATTAGTTGTCAGGCAAATGAAACAAGCTATGGTAAACTGCTCTACCTGAAATTCAAGCACTTCTTGGAACATATCCGAAGAAATCCAAACCGTATTTAAAAGAATATGTGCCACCCCTATGTTCACTGTAGCGTTATTTACAATAGCCAAGATTTGGGAGCAGCCCAAGTGCCCATCAGTAGATGAGTAGATAAAAAAATCTGTTATACCTTTACACAATGGAATACTACTCAGCCATAATAAAGAAGGAAATCTTACCTTTTGTAACAGCATAGATGGACTTGGGAGAGTTATTATTTTAAATGAAATAAGCTAGTCACAGAAAGACAAGTACCATATGATCTCACCTATATGTGGAATCTAATGAACAAAATAAACCAACAAAACAGAAACAGACTCACAGAGAATAAGCTGACAGCTGTCAGAGGGGAGTGGGGGTTGGGTGAAAGGTGAAGAAATTAAGGGGGGAAAAAAAAACCCTCATACACACAGACAACCATATGGTGATTACCAGATGGAAGGGGGGTGTTGGGAGGTTACCAGAAGAGGGCAAAGGAGGGATAAATTGTGGTGGAAGGAGACTTGACTTGGGGTGGTGAACAGCAATATAATTTATGGATGATGTGTTCTGGAGTCATACACCTGAAACCTATAGAATTTTCTTAACCAATGTCACCCCAATAAATTCAATTAAAAAATTAATTTTAAAAATGTTTAAATGTGCTGAGATGCTGAAGGTGCTGTGAACTGGGTAGGTTTGGGAACCTCTGCTTTAGCCTATTTGACAGATTGACAAGTGGTTAAAGACCACAGACCACAGATTCTACAGCCAGTGATGAGGTTCAAATGCCAGGTGTACCCTTCCCAGCAGTGTGATACAAGGCAAGCCAGTTAGGCCGACTCACAATACCTCTCAACAGAGGTGGGAGTAGCTTCTACCCCGCAGGACTGCTAGGAAGGACAAATGAGTTAATACACTTAGGGAGCTAAGCATCAGCTGGCAAAGAGAGCTATAGCAACATCTGTTGCCATCGCCATCATCATAATCGTGTCACAGCTCTTGCCAGTGCAATTATCAGGTAAGAGGAAGCCACAAAAGGTTTTTGATCTGATGGTTGACCAGTTTCTGGTCCAGAAGGAGGAGGTATGGCAGGTGTATGAGTCGAATAGGCTGGAGGAGTAGGCCATCTCAAGCCTGACTCAAAGACGCTAGGTCCTGGGGCTGTCAATCACTCCCAGGGCACAGAACCAAAGAAAAGGAACAGGTCAAACTCAAATTTGCTTTCCATATTCTAACTAAAATTACTAAAATCAGTCACAAGTGATTATCTTTGTTGTTGTAATGACAAGAATTTTTTTAAGAAAACAAGGTCTGAAGATCCATAGAAATAAGTTTCTGTCTAATGTGAAAAATCTTCTGATTGGAAAATGCAATTACCCAAGGCGTGCCTATTAAGAGCCCTTCCATCTCATTACCAAATCTGAGCATGTCAGCAAATGAGCACAAGCCCCTAACACTGCTTCTCACAGGTTTGCAGAAGGGCAAAGCACACAGATCAGAAAGAACATTCTCCTAATTAAACTGAAGCAGATGACTACGAAAGAGAAAGGCTTGTCACATGTAACATCTGTGCCAAGAATGATCAGATTAAATATGCAAAATGTGAAGTAAAGGTGTGAAAAAGCAGTAAAATGATACTCTAGACCTTAAATAGGCTACAAAAGTTCTGACAGGTTTCCTAATTATTCCCAGTAATGGACACAGGAGGCCAAAAGGCAGAAGAGAGAAATACATTTTTCTCCATTATGAGTGCTGAGCACTAGGGCTAAAATCATGTCTGTCTAAACACTGATCAGTTTCTGCAAAGGTTAATAGCAATTAAATGCAGCAAACTAGATTAAATGAGAAACAGGTCATGATACCACTGTACTTGCAAAGAGCATGATAAAGCATTTCTTTTAAACTCATCTTAATGCACAGGAAATCCAAAGGAGTTGCTGTGCGAAAAAGAACCTATTTATTAAATGAAATCCCTTAAATGAAATCAAAATAATGGCATGCTACATAAACTAATTCAATTATCATCAGTATTATGTTGCTGAAAGGCTAAATACTAACAATGTCTAAAAGAGTATTTCTCTGAAAAAGAATGATATAACACTTCCCTTTTTTTTAGCTAAAGTCCACCTTAAAATTTAAAGGAGGATATAAATGCTCAAATGAAAAGATGCACGTGGCGGCATAATACTGTCATTAACACTGCTTCTTCCAGCCAACTACAGCTACATGAAAAGAATATAACACATTACTTAGTGAAAATTAAAATTAAACTCTCTGTGACCATAGTTAATAATACTATATTGTATATTTAAAGGTTGCTAAGAGTAGATCTTAATTTCTCATAACAAACTGTAACTACAATGGAGGTTAAGCAGACTTACAGTGATGATTTCACAAATATACAAGTACTGAGTCATCGTGTTGTACACCTGAAACTAATGTAGTGTTACATGTCAGTTAAAATTTTTAATTAAACAGTTAATATTTTGAGGTTATTCTCCAAAATTAGTACTTTATTTTAGTATAAATCCTAATGTATAAATATGAAGCATATTAACATTTAAACTGAAATACAAGCAGGTTTTTTGAAAAATCTGTGTGCAACACAAGCACACACGCTCTCTCAAAAACACACGACATGGAACTCTATACAGGGGAGAAAATAAAAGGGACAGGCTCAGAAGATAGAAATGCAATTTACTTTACTATCCTCGGGGTCTTCTAAACCATCGGGCCGACTAAGGTTTCGAGCAGGCTGGCTGCAGACAACATTATCTTCCAGTCCCCAAGAGGGTACTCGCACAGGTGGCCTCTGGATTTCGTCTGGGTAAAAAGTACCATCTGCTCCATCTGGGGTGAAAATAAAAAAAACATTGCAAGGGAAGGGTGAAATCTGGTACTAAAACTGGAATCTCTGCATATAGCTATGATGAACAATATAAAAAGCCATTTTAGCACACCAAAAAAAAAAAAAGTCTTTATTTTGAACCCAAGTGATTTTTAAAAATAAGAACTATATGTAATAAGCAAACAGACCATTCATTATGGTACATCACTTCTGGATGAAGCCAGTTAGTGTTAAACATTAAAACAGCTCATTAGAATGTTTCTATTACAGTTGACTGTGCCAGTGGGTTCTCTAATTCCACGAAGATATAAACAAAACAAAACAACAAAAAGCAAAAAACCTCCTAATTCGGCTAATTCCGAACCAGAAATATTTTAATAACCTCTTGTCTCCTGTGCTGCATAAGGATTACCATATTGCAGAACCGGTGGTGTATCTGGTACTGCAGAAACATGATCACTTTGCTCTGAGCATGTGCTGAGACCCTGTGAAATCTGCTGAGCATTCTGGGAATTCTGACCTTCTATTTTCCCTTCTGCTTGATTTTCTAGGCTCCTTTTAAATTCCTAAAATTAACAAAAACAAATGTGAATGAGTAAAGCAATCAAGTATTTTATAACAAGGGCAGCATTAAACATTTAGCCAAAATATAACAATAAAATTATTTCCCTATTACAGTAGTTTCCCCTTATCCACAGTTTTTCTTTCTGTGGTTTCAGTCACCCACAGTCAACTGTGGTCCAAAAAAAATTAAATGAAAAATTCCATAAGCAATGCATAAGTTTTAAACTGCACATTATGAAATCTTCCCCCATCCTGCTCTATCCTACCTGGGACAGGAATCATCCCTTTCCAGGATGTCCACTGCCTGCCCTTAGTCACTTAGTAGCTGCTTTGGTTATCAGACTATTGTGGTCTTGCAGTGCTCGTATTCAGACAACCCTTATTTTACTTAGTAACAGCCCCGAACTTTACCACAGAAATGTGGGAAAAGGAAAAAACTCTCACTATATACAATACAGGGTTCAACGATATCCAAAGTTTCAGGCACCCCCTGGGGTCTTGGAATGTATCCCCGTGGATAAGTGGGGGGACTACTGTATGTTTGAAGTGTACACTTGGAAAGGCTGGCTCTCAACTTCTCATAAATGCCCCGTCCACATATAACAAAATCAGAAAGCAGAATAAAGCCTAATGTATTTTCAAATTTATTAGTGCCAAGAAAGTGCCTTTTTTATTGAGCTGAGGAAAAACTGAATCTCTTATAACTTAGCTATTAATAAAAAATCAAAAGCCAAAAACCACCCCAGATTGTTTCCCCAGTGTATTCTATCAAACATTTAAGAAATTTATTTTTTAAAAATACTAGTTGAGGTCGGGGGTGCGGGTAAGAAAAAAATACTATTCCTGTATAAACTCAAAAACTAGAGGAAAAAGCACTTCTCAACTCACTGCACAAGGCCCTTATTGTCCTGATACCAAAACCCAACAATGGCATCCCAGGGACTCCGCAGCCCTCGTCCCTCATGAACACTGATGTAAAAATCCTGAACTTATTAAGAAATCAAACCCAACTATTAAAAAACAATACATCATGACCAAGTGGGTTTTACTACAAGAAAGCAAATTTAGTTTAACTTCCAAAATCAGTGTTAATTTACCATGTTCACAAGCTAAAGAAATAAAACATTTCAACAGATAAAGAAATATTTTACAAAATTCAAGTCATTCATGATTTAAAAAATAAAAATCTCACAAAAACAGAAATAAAAAAAAGCTTCCTTAACCTGACAGAAGACAACTGCAAAAACCTACAGTGAACATTAAAGGTGAAAAATCAGAAGATTCTACCTAAGACCCACACTGGCAATGATGCCTGCCCTCCCCACTTCTATCCAACACTGTACTGGAGAGTCTAATCAGTGGATTAAGGCAAGACTGAGATTAAGGCAGGAAGATTGGAAAGGAAGAAGTAAAACTGTTTATATTCACAGATGACATGACCATATATGCAGAAAACCCTACAGGATCTACTAAAACTAGGAGAATCAGTGAATTTAGCAAGGTGGCAGTATACATGGTCGACACATAAAATCAACCGCATTTCTCCATAAGCAACACACAATTGAAAAATGAATTTTTTTTAAATTCCATTTACAGCTTTGATAAATAAAATTACTTAGGAATCAAATTCACAAAAGAAGTGCAAGGCTATATACTAAAAACAACATTACTAAGAGAAATTAAAGACAGACTCAACAAATAGAGAAATATGCCACATCCATGGACTGAAAAACTTAGTATTTTAATGCTGTTAGTTCCCCTCCAAATTGATCTACAGATTCAATGCAATCCCAATCAAAAATCCTATCAGGCATCTTTTATAAAATGACCAGATAATTCTAAAACACAGTAAAACATACAAAGGTCCTGAAATAGCCCATTTTTAAAAAGCAGAACAAAGTTCAAAGACAACTTGATTTTAAGGCTTATTATAAAGCTATAGTAAGCAAGAGAATACAGTATTGGCATAAGGATAGATACATAGATCAAGGGCTGGCAAACGTTTTCCATTAAGTGTTGGATAGTAGATACTTTTAGCTTTATAGAACACACTGTCCCTGTCACAGCTATTCCAATCTTCAAATCTGCCTCTGCTGTCACCACCACGATTCCTGAATGGGTGGGCACCAATAAACCTCATTTACAAAAACAGGCCACAGGACCTGTTTGGCTTGCAGGCCAGGCCTTAGTTTGCTGATGCCCGATATAAATCATGTGTTTTATTAACACAGAACAGAGTCCAAAAATATACCCATACTTTCAAACAATTTTCAACAAAGATGCAGAAGTAATTCTATGGAGGTAAAGGATGGTCTTTTAAACATATGATGCTAAAAACTGGGTATCTCTATACAAGTAAACAAATTCTGATATATCACACCATACCCAAGCATTAATTTTAAATATATCATAAATCTAAACATAAAGCTAAAACTAGATGTATCTACTAAAAGGAAAAAACAGGAGAAAACCTTTGTAACCCTGAGTTAGGCAAAATTTTCTTAAGATAGGAAATAGCATGAACCACTAAGGAAAATACTGCTAAACTGGACTACTTCAAAATTAGAAGCTACTGCTCTTCAAAAGATATATAGTTTTTAAGATTTTATTTATTTTTAGAAAGGGGAAGAGAGGGAGAAAGAGAGGGAGAAAAACATCAATGTGTGGTTGCCTCTCACGCACCTCCTACTGGGGACCTGGCCTGCAAACCCTGTGCCCTGACTGGGAATTGAACTGATGACCCTTTGGTTCTCAGGTCGGCACTCAATCCACTGAGCCACACCAGCCACGGCTCTTCAAAAGAAATTTTAAAAAACAAAAAGGCGCCCCCAGCTGGTATAGCTCAGTGGATTGAGTGTTGGTCTACAAACCAAAGGATTGTGGGTTCGATTCCCCAGTCAGGGCACATGCCTGGGTTGCAGGCCAGGTTCTCAGTAAGGGGCACGCAAGAGGCAACCACACAAATTGGGAGAATATATTTCCAAAATATATGACAAAGGAATTGTATTTGGAATATATAAAGAACTCTTAAAACCAAGAAACAAACAACCCAATTAAAAAATAGGTAAAAGATCAGGACACTTCACAAAAAGAATATATACGAATATAAATTCTTACATAAGAATATAAGCACATGAAAAATGCTCAGCATCACTAGTCATCAGGGAAATTAAAACTAAAACCACAATGAGGTAACACTACACACTCAAAAGAACAACTAAAATTAAAAACTGACAATACCAAGTGTTGATGAGGTCATGGAGCAATGGAATGCTCATATACTGCGGTGGGAATGCAAAATGATATAGCCACA
This sequence comes from Mormoops blainvillei, assembly GCA_004026545.1. Lineage (NCBI taxonomy): Eukaryota > Metazoa > Chordata > Mammalia > Chiroptera > Mormoopidae > Mormoops > Mormoops blainvillei. The sequence goes on from PVJD01000967.1 coordinate 84,587, forward strand.
CTGGAGAATAATCTGGCTATTTCTTAAAAACACACACTTACCATAAAAGCCAGCAATTCCTATGTCCACAAAAAGGCTTGAATGAGAATGTTCACTGCAGCATTATTGGTAATAGAGAAAGAGGAGAAATAATCCAAATGTCCATCAGCCAATAAATTTAGGTCCATGAACAGGTGAACGGGTAAATTCTGCATGCCTGCATTTATATGAAATGCTAGAAAAGGTAAAACTATATAGTAACAAAAAGTAGATCAGTGGCTGTCTAGGCCTGGGGGTTGCTGGAGGAGTGGACTACGCGTGAGCATGAGGAGCTCTGTGTGCAGTGATGGAAACATCCTCCAGTGTGAATGTTATGGTTGTTAGAAAACTATATGTTCGCTATGTATCTGCCAAAAGTCATCAAATTACACTTAAAATGGGTGGATTTTATTACATGTAAATTGTACCTCAATAAAGCTGTTAAAAAAATCAACCAGAAATATTAGCAAAGGATATTAAAACAAAAAATCTCATCTGTAAAGTGAAAGTAAGCTGGTTTTGCTGACTGTCACCCTTTGGGAGTAGAGAAGAGATGCTATGTTAACAAATTTTTATCTATGTAAATTAAATGTCCTTAAAATGGAATTAGCAACCTAAAAACTTAAAACTCATTATCTTGGAAAGCAAAACTAGTAAACATGAAAAATGCAAGTCAATTTAGGTCTGAGAAGAAATACAGGAATCAAAAGTGAGTCCCTCCTAAGAATGTGAAGAGTACAGGGACATGGAACTGCAGAACTGGTAAGTGAGCGATATGCACAGAGCACAGGATACATGTTAAGAGACAGAGAGGTAAAGGTGAAGAGACAGCATGAGGGTCCGATGTGCCAAATCTAGGTCACGCAGTTTACTACGACGGGCCTAATGGTTCTTGAACAGAACAACATGGTAAAATGGGTCTTTGCAGGATTAATCTAGCAAAGCTGTACTGGGCATACCTGAACCTAAAAACAAGCAGCGGGGAAGGGTGAGCACGACATCGGACTGATCTGGCCTTGCTCATCGGCTCCACCACTCATACCCTGAGGACCTTACCCTCTGAAAGCCTCAGAGGGCTACTGAGAAATGCAGGGAGTGTTTAGAACACAGCAGACCCTCAAGGTTTCCCTTATCTCCTGATATGATGCAAAAACCCCAAACATGCTATTAGAGTGATTCGGAATTGTGAAAGTGGCAATGTGAATGAAGAAAAGTAAACTGAAAAAATTTCCAAGATGATTCAAGAAAATTTTTAAAAGGGCACAAAAGCAGTAAAAAAAAAAAAAAAAGGAGTACAGAATTCTTCTGCAACAGTTTAAGCAAATTATTTAGAGGAATACAGTTACATTCTTCTGTGAGCAAACAAGTACTTAAGTGGGGTCAACGATTTTATCAAAAGATTTATGCAAGCATTGGTACATTCGAGCAGCTTCACAGAGTTTTGACCTAATAAAGAGGACACTCTAAGTTAATATTCATCTCCTCTACCATCAAAAATGCATAAATCCTCTGCAAATAGGTCCCAGGGTAAGAAAAGGACTAGTAAGAAGCAGCTTTGATTTCTCATGGGGTAAACTGGAGGCGAGGTAGAGAGACAGAGATAAAACAATTATGGTCATTAGGTTTTTGGGCAACAATACTGAACTCTTGACTTAGAGAAGATTCTTAAATTTATATTCACAACACCCCCCAAAGGGTTCATGTTTAGAATTCAGGAGATCCATGCACTTAAGATAGTGGGAAAAAATATGCATCTTTTCACTAACTTCTGACTGACATTTAGCATTTTCTCTGATTATTAGGCCAAAACAAAACAAAATGAAACACCACAACAGCAGTTGCTGTACCTTTAACTTTGTCACCTACAAAAGTCACAGACATACTTACTTCATATTAGTCATTGTAGCTATCTCAAAACAGCCTTTATATCCATCACTATTTTCAAATGATGGTATTAGACATGCAAAACCTTATTTAACATTTTAATAAATAAGCACATATATTACCATCACATATCACCATTAAAAAAAAATATTTTGATAACTATTTCTTATAATTTGTTTCCTTTGTGGTTCTGTGTATTTTGCTTTATTCATTTAAAAATATTTTCTGAAAACAGACTTCACCAGACTGTCAAAAGGCCCATGGAGCACAAAAGGTCAAGAACCTGTGTGGGGCCTCCTCCCCTGCCTTAAAAGACCATCATTACATGAGTGTAGCTCTCTTACCTGAGCAAAACAGTATTAATGGTTGACTTGCAATTCTCCTAAAATAAAAAGCCCCCCCAATTTAAGAAAGAAATCTGGTCAGAAGTTCTCTTTTACGGTTCTAGCCCAGGGCACAAAAGTTGGCTTAGCTGGTCTTCCTTTGCTAAACAGAGTGCCTAAAACTTTTATTTTTCCTTCAGGGCCCCCAAACGACTCACAGTAGCCTTGGTTTTACAAATTAGTTGTACTGCAAATGTTAAATAGGAAAAATAATATATTGCCCTCGTCTGCCACATGTGATACTGTGAGAGTAAAGGAAACAGATATTAAATGTTTTGAATTACTTTCAACTCTCTCAACAAGTTGTTCACACAATAAAATTTTCATAATTCTCGTAATTTTTTCTTTTATCACTTCCAGAGAGTCTCTAAGCTATAGCAAAAAAGGTAAATAGTAGTCTATATGACTTTTATAAGATCGGTTCTTCGGGATCCTATTATTAATCATCATGCTATTACAGCATTTCATTAGAAATGATGTATTTCTAGTATGATTTGTGTATGTATTAGTCATTTTAAGTGTATGTGTGTGTGTGTGTGTCTAAATAAATAAATACAACTCCTCCATTCTCAAATGGAAAGCAGATCATAAAATCACTAGTCAGGTATCTGGTGTTAAGGAACATCTGAAATAGTATTTAAAATGTTTTAATTTTTTTTCCTCTGGCAATAGTGAATAGAGTATTTCCCAATACCTTTACCATTATTTGCCATTTCGCTTTTACTTATTTTTTCAAATTTCTAGTGAAGGGTTTACATACAATATGTGAAAGAGTATGAAGATATAAAAATGATAAATAATTCTAAATAGTGATTTTGCAATGACATGAAAATGTTAAGATACATTAAGACATTAAGTTTCTAAGTAAGCATATTGATAGGATTTTTAATCCTAACAGATATACTAAATTACTTCATATTATTAAAATTTATTTCTAAAGTATATTTTTATAATACTAGGTATCTAGTAAATTAAAAAAACTATAATGACTTCTTTTATTCACACATCAAATGTTCAATAAATATTTAATGAGTACCTACTATGTGGCAGGCACCATTCTAGGCACTATGGATTTGGGAACAACCAAAACAGACAAAAATGTCTGCCTATATGGAACTTATATTCTAGAGCAGATGACAATAAACAAGTAAAATACACATTCTGTTAGATGGTGATAAATCCATTTTTTCACTTACCTATTCAACTAATAATGTTTAATGATCACTTAATTCATTCCAGGCACTATGTCTGAGTCTAAGTTTCAATACTGAACCAAAAGGACTTAATCCTAACCTTGTAAAAGATGGGAGTTGGGGTGAGGGTTCTGAGAAACACTGGGGGAGAAGACAAACATTAAGCAAGGCCTTGCAATATCAAATAGAAATTCTTATTAATACAATCTTTTGAAGTAATATAAAACTACAGTTGTTACCAGCAAGAAAATTGGGAGTAACGTAAGCAGATAGCAGGTAGAAAAACAAACTGGCCACACTTCTCATGGTAAAAACCGTTGGTAAAATGGTAAAAACATTTTACCAAATGTTTTTATAAGCAAATGCTAAGTTGTGTTTGCCCCATTCATTTGTTTATTCATTCAACAAATATTTAACTTCAAATATTAGGCATTGTACCGGGTGCTATAAATACAATGGTGAGTAAAATAAACACAATTCCTGTCTCCATGCAGCTTACAATTAGGTAGAGGAGGCAGATGTTAAGACAAATAGGCACAGAAATAAATATTAATTACAAATTATAGTTAAATCCTATGAAGTAAAAAGTACAGGTCCTAGATATAAGTCTAATACAGACACTTAATTTTGATCAGGAGGTCAAAGAAGGCCTCTGTGAAAGATAGTCATTTAACCTAGGACTTAAAGATAAGTCATGAGTCATAGGAATAAATAATCAGAGGGGAATAGCAGGAATTATGGGGTATACTTAAAAAAATATCACTGGGAAGAAGAGGGAAGGGAATTATGGTTGGATAAATAAGATGGTCGTAAAGTAACAACTGTTGATGGTGGGTGAAAAGTACAACAAAATTCATTATATTCTCCTCTTTATTTCTCATATGTGCTTAAACTCTTCTTTAAAAAAAAAAAGTTTAATAAAATAAAGAATTGTAGGCAAGACTGTTCCTGGCAAAGGACATGAAGGAGGGCCCTGAGACAACAAATCAACCCGAGAGTTCTAAGGCCTGAGAAACTACAATAGTTCTCAAAGTGTGATCCCCAGACCAGCAGCACCAAGTACTTGTTAGAAATGCAAATCTCAACCCCCACTCCAGGCCCACTAAATCAGAAACTCTGGGAATGGGAGCCAGAAATCTGTGTTTTAACAAGCACTACAAGTGGTTTTGATGAAGCTCGCGCCTGAGAACTGAGACTCCACACAGAGTACAGTGAAACGGGAAATTGTGGCTTACGATGGCATTAGAGAGATAATAGAGGCCAGTCACATAAAATATGACACGCCACATTATAAATTTTGGCTTGTATCTTAATTGGTTGGGAGGACCATTAAGGAGCTTTAAACAAGGGAGTGATCAGCTTTCCATTTTTAAAGGTTACCCTGCCCTAGGTTTAAATAACTTTCTACCTGAGTCAAGAACAGTGTTCATGGAAGATGGCAGAGAAGGACATGTGGCCCCTTGGCCATAACCCCCAAGCCACTGAATCCCAACCCCCACTTCAGTGAGCTTGCAAGCAGATCCGCACCTGTGAGAGGACTGACGCACTGATGCTGCAGTCCTGGGAGAGCGCTAAAGCTGGAGGACCCCTAAGCCACCCCTGAGCTCCTCACTTACAGAACCCGTGAGATAACAAAGGTACCTTTCAGCAGTGTGCCTCAGCACGCGGGTGTGCCGCAAGAATTTTTAAAACATGCAATACATGACTATTTAGTCAGGAGCCCTGAACTCTTTCCCTTCAGATTGTGAAATTTAAAAAATGACAAGAGCCAACACAACAACAGCCACCCGGTGTTGAATGAATCAAAATTATACCGATTTTTTTTCTGTCAGGTTGGCAAAAAATATATTTTTTGGCGTGCTGCAGAATTTTAGTAATTAATGTATGCCATGAGATGAAAAAGGTTGGATATCAATGTTTTAAGCCACTAAGTTTTGGGGCAATTTGTTACACAGCATAATTAATACAATCATTATGTTGTTTTTCGTGTGTGATTTCAACCATTTATACCACAACAAAATGTACTAACAGTTCTAGTCATTCAGGACTATCTTTCAAAGTCATGTATGAAACTTCAAAATAGATATAAATATATAAAATATGTAAAATGTAATTGTTATATAATTCATGTATGAATTACATTTTAAATATGAAATATATTTCACAAATATAAAATATATAAAAATAAAGTATCCTGATTGCTTCTAGCATTAGCTAGTATCTCTGAGCACAAAATCCACTTAAGAGTTAGGTGTCTCATTAACAACAGTGAAAGTGAGACAGCAGGGACCTGGGCCTGGGATCCCAAGGAATGGCCAGAAGAAACACCAGATAAGCCAGCCACAAGAATCTCACTGTCTACCCCCCCACTCCCTGCTTTAAAACGAAAATGCGGAATTTTATCTTCTGCTTGCTTCTCCACTGACATGGAAAATTCCACAAGCCCGCCTTTTCCAGCCTTTTTCGAAAAACCTGTCTTTCCACAAAAGCCTGCTTTGTCCCCAGCTTGTACGAGCAGCCAGGCAGAGGCAGCCCCCAAGCCAGTTCAGAGGACCTTCCTTTCCTCTGTGCTGCCTCCCTTGTGCTTGAGAATAAGCTTAATAAAGCTTGGGAATTTCTCCAGCACTTCCTCTTGATTTCTATCTTGGGGAACCCAAAAACCCAACACTGGTATCAAAAGTAAATATGTATTTCAAAAAGCTGTCTTAAGCGTTTGGAGTAAACATATCTAACATCTTACCAGATCTGATTAGATCATTGTTCTAAATTTACAATACACCTGACCAAAACTCATACCAGAAATAAAAATTTATTTTCTCTCTCTTCATTCGTGCTCCTATTGTTTCAATTATCTTTAATCCACTATTCACTTGCAGGAATCTTTTTTTTTTTTAACCCACTTACCATTTTGTGTTACCACACACTGAAAGGGAAAGAGAGGGAAAAAGGGGGAGGGAAAAAAGGAGGGAGAGAGAAAACTATTGCCAAGTAACATTTGAACACAATATATTCACAGCCTATGGGGTAAAAGAAAAAAAAAAGGAAATGAAAAAAAAATTTGCAAATAATCTTGAATTCTATTTTCACTAGGTTTCCTTCTCATAGCGAGCGATATGGTACTAGCAATTCGGAAACTATTTTCCATGGATTACTGGATTTAGCAAATAAACACGTGCTGACATTGTTCAACACCAGAATTCTCACTGTGGAAAGGGTGTACAAACAGGAATCAAGGAAGGCAAGGAAGAACCCATGGAGCTGGATGACATCGTGACACCTAAAATGTAAATGTCTCCTAATCTTGTCCACTAAAAGAATCTGGAAGCAATAAACACCAGTAATAATGTGCATACCTAAGGCCCATATTTTTGGTTTCTAAATACCATTTCTCGCTCATAAGAAATCACAACTCCTTGAGGAAATAACTGATTTCAGAGTGGGAACTGAGCTGCTTTCTCGTAAAATAAAGGCTAATTCCAAAGATGAGGTAAGAAAGGTACAAGATGAGCTAGACTATCTTAAGAGTGCTAGAAAGAAATTAAGTGCTCAAGAAACCCAACAACATTCTTCTGATACTGAGGCATATCGGAAACCAGTTTCAAGATGTTTCCCCTAACCAAATCTAGAACTACATGAAAATCAAATTGAGAACAGTAACAAATTCTAATTCATTGACTAAAAAGAGCTGATACCGATTACTATCAGGCAGTAAGGAAGGTAGGAAGACAAACGGGCATCCAAATATAAATTAAAAATACATACATATGTATACATACTTAGTAATATAAAAAATTTAGTCTTTGTCCTCAATTCCTGGCACAGGTCCAAACACTCTTGGAATTTACTAAATCACAGGAGTGTCCTGTTCACAACAAGTCCTTTTAAATTTCAGACCATCCTGAATTCATGCCAACAAGGTGACTACTGATAAAGCCTCAGATAGTTTCATGGGAGGGATTGGTCACCAGAAACACCAAGCACACGATTATAGAGAGTTGGAGATTTTAGCACTCACCTCACCTCCAGGGATGGGGAAGACTGAGTTAAATCACTTGGCCAATGATTTAATCAATCATACTTGTGTATTTGGACTCCGAATTAAAAACTCTTACACAGGTTAGGGGAACTTCCAGTCGATGAAAACACCACTATGTTAGGAATGCCTTGCAGAGGGCTCGGAAGCTCTGTGACGCCTGACCCCCACCTTGCCCCAGGCATCTCTTCAGAGGCAGATTTAACGGTGGGCCCACCAAGCGCGCCCTGGGCCCCGACTTCTGAAGGGTCCTGCAAAACCCCAACTTTACACTTTTTTCCAATGACACCAAGTTTGGTTTCATAAGTGCATTACGTATATTACATTCAAATTTTATTGGAAATAAAACATTAATAGTACATAATGTTTTTTCTTTATTTAAAAATATGGTTAACATGTATTTTTATTTTCCCTGTCTCTTTTTTTTAAGGGGCCCAACATTTTCTTCTGTACCCAGGGCCTCAACTGACCTTAATCCGCCTCTGCATCTCTTCCATTTGGCTGTTCTGGAGTTATACCCTTTATAATGAAACTTTGTAACAAAATGTAATCATAAGTGTTTTCCTGTATTTTGCGAGAATCACTCACAGAACTCAGGAAAAGAGGGAGCGGGGGCATGTGGGGCTGAGCCCTTAACTGGGCCTGCAAAAGATCAACTGAACTGTAGTAAAACCAGTTGGTATCAGAGAATTGTTGCTGAAACAAAAATGAGAACAAAGGAAGGTTCTTCCTCATTACAGAATGCCAACGGACAAACAGGGAGGAAGTGATGGATTTGAAAAATCAGAATTTTTCAACTATCACAGTAATGTCCAATCTTGAGCTCTATCTAAGCTAGCTCTTTGAAAGGCTTTTTCTTACCACGCATCATTTTGGAATATTACCAGTGGTCACTTAAAGTACTGACTGGTTCACTGAGTTATGCAGATCTTTCAAATGCTGACACATTTCACTGAACAGTTCTTTTTAAATGACACTCCTAATATTACCACCCATTTCATTAGAAAAGTCTGTAAGCATTGGGAAGTTACAAGCATATGGTAGCAGATACAAGTCATTCATTTGGAGACAAGGTCTCCAAAATTCTAGTTTTATTTAAAAGACTGAATTTTTATCATTGGCAACAAATACTATGAATTGTTTTTCCTTAAAGTAACAGGCTCACTTCATGTTTTTAAGTAATGTCTGCCAAATACCCCAGTTTGAACAACCAAATTTTGTCTGTAAGTCATCCTTTAAAATAGAAATAATGTGCCATGAAAAAAGAGGCCAGCACAGCCCACAATTCCAACTACTGCCGAAGTACTTTACCTTAAGATAACCATTCTATAATACCTCAGGCAACAGAAGTGCTTTGGGGGTACTTCCCATTTTTATCACACAGAATACTAAAAAGATGTGTACCCCTGGGTCAAACTTCAATAAAATTAATGATTTTACTGTTTCATCATCTTAAGCGAAAATAGTTTAAAAAAAAAAATAACTGTGAATGCATGGCTGGGATGACTACAGTAACTACTAACGCACTCTGATTAATGCACTATCGTGACCTAAATTAATGCGTCAGCAGTTTTCCCACCGTTTTCACACTAAGTGTGCAAATGTAACACGGAGGGACAGAAGCAGATAATATTGTGGTATTATGAAGGGCTTTATCTTTACAGACTTGTGAAAGAAAATGGGAACTCTCTCCCTCAAAGTACCACAAAGTAAGAGTTTTTTTCATTCCAAAGGTATGCTGTGATTCAATGTTAGGTTATGCCATAAATCATTTAACAACTTCTAAAATGCTTCCTATCGCCTAAATAAATAAATAAATAAATAAATAAATGCATTATATATACTTTGAAATTTTTCACTCTTTTCCTAAATTTAAATATTGTAACATTTGTTTTATTGTTAAATACAAAATATGTACAAAGGGTAAGTTAAGTTTCAACGCTTAAGCATTTTCTTATATTATAAAGTAAAACATTTTACTTTAAACATTTTCCATCTAGGAGTCTTAACAGTATTTTCTTTACTCATTAACTGTTTTTTTTCCAAAACTCGCCCTCACATGAACTGTAAAATCTCTCTCTTCATAAAGCTGTATTATCATTCAGTGACATATAAAACATTTTTTAAAGTGCACTGCTCAATACCTGCTCCCGGGAGAGGTTTTCCAAATGTGAAGTTAGACCATTTATTTCTTTGTCTTTCTCTGCCAACTGAAGCTGAATTAAAAAAAAAAAAAAAATTTAATCATTTTCATTATCTACTCTTTCCTTATACTTCCAGAATTTATAGCATTTTATCAAAATAATTGCTATTGCCATATCCATGTTTTCCTTGGTTCTTATTCTTTGACATCTCTGAATTACTTGTCATTACTGACCAATCTCCCATGCTCTGAAAACTTCTCACGTGTTTATACGGAACTGCACCAACACTGTTTTATCCTCTCATGCTGTGTGTCCACTTCTTCACAATTACAAATGGGTATTCTGCAAAATTTCTTCTTCGGCTTCTCTTCGCTATATCCTCTCTCAAAACTCCCTTTCTTCTGCGCTCTCAACTATCACCCCCAGTGGAATGAATTACAATTACCAACTCATGTGCCACACTCCTTCTTTCCTAAGTTCCAAATCTGCCTTTTTAATTGATGGTTCAACATGTTTTCACTGCTGTCTTTCTGCACTGCAAGAGCAAAATGTCCCAAACCTACTTTACTGTTCTTTCTTTTTTTTTTTGGCTAATTGATATTATCAATCTCAGAGCCCACTGTGATTGACACCAGAAAATAAGGAATATTTCTCCTTTCTCCTCTTCCTCCCCTTCCAACACTTTCAGTCTCTAAGTCATTCAACAACTACCCATTGATAGGTGAACAATACCTATTACAGCATTAGCACCATGGATACAAATACAGGTGAAACTACTCTTCAGTGGATTTTCCCATAACTATGTCTTTGTCCTATTCAATGGTAGGTGATCAGGGAAGGTGCCCAAGGAAGTTGCCTTTGTAAGTTCATCCTAAGACTGAACTTTCCACCTGGTTTTCTTACCTTTTAAAATCCTTCCCACCTATAAGTCCTCTCTGTGATGATAAATTATTTTCAGAAAGACCCAAACTAGTTGGGTTCATTTTCTCCTAGAAAACTCAGAGCAGCAAATTACACTCAAATTCACCTCCAACCTGTCTTTCAAGTCTTATCTACTCCACCACAGACACGAAAATCACATTACTCAAGACTGGAACAGTTCCCAAACAACGCCCGACAGTCCTTACCTCCAAACCTGCACTAACGCCCCTCCATTGCCTTAGAACACTGCTGCTTTCTTTTCCTAGCTCTGCTTCTCCTCCCCTCCAGTTGGGTCTTTCTAAGGTCTAGTTTCTCCATATGTCTAGCTCTTAAATATTCAATTGGAAACAGTCTCAAAGTACTTAGACTTATCATTCATGTATAACTTCAAAACAGTTTGCTTTGTCTGGTATGAGAGTTTGTGTCCAAGGAAAAATACGAGAAGGGGCACTAAACAAAAATACCAAGCACCTTTACAAGGTGTGTAACTTTAAGTATGTTCCTTAATCTCAATGCTCATTTTTATCATTAATGAAATAAAAATATTATTTAGATCCCCATCAGGTTTGACAGATAATTAATTATCTAGGCTGTAAATGTGAAGAAGTTATGAGTATCACCATTACACTTCTAATATTCCCTACTAGGTTATAAACTCCTTCAGCACAGCACTGTAGCTAACTTACATGCATGATCCCTCACATAATACCTAACACAGTCCGTTATATATACGACATCTGTCCAGAAAAAGTCCAGTCATTGTTAAGAAAATCAGGATGGTCTGTGTGACATCAATGTAACCTGGCAGCCAAGGAAACTGGACTGGAATGAGTATGTGTGAATAATGACAACTTCACTGTACTAGTCAGTGGGGGTGGTAGACACCGTTGAGTGGGCATGTGTACTGTGTGGCCGTCGCATTCAAAATGACTGATGAGTAGAGCAACAAATCTGCATCACATTTTGCATTAAGCGTCAACATTCCTCCACAGAAACTATTCAGATGATTCAAAAGGCCACAGGTATGGGCAACTGGTGACTGGCAGCTTCATCAATGACAATGCACCCACTCAGGGATCACATCTTGAGCAGATTTTTTGGACAAAACATTAAATCACCCAGGTGACTCAGCCCCTCTGCAGCCCAGATTCGGCACCTTGTAACTTCTGGCCTTTCCCAAAATTAAATTCACCTTTGAAAGGGAGGAGATTTCAGACTATCGATGACATTCAGGAAAATATGACGGGGCAGCTGATGGCAACTGGAAGAACTGTGTGAGGCCCCAAGATGCCTACTTTGAAGGGGACTCAGGCATCATTGTCCTATGTACAATTTTTCATGTATTTTCTTCAATAAATGTCTCTATCTTTCATATTATGTGGCTGGATACTTTCTGAACAGACATCATATAATAGGCTTCATTAAGTATTTACTAAGTCATTTTTTTGTTAATCTTCAAAAATAGAACTTCATATAAATTTAGTACTCAGCTTTATAAATAAGTTGCCAGCAACTGAAAACAATATCCACAAGGATCTCAAAAACAGTAATAATATCATGAAATAAAAGTTTCAAGATTCTATTCCAACCACAGAAGATAATGAAAGGACCACCAATAAAGTTACTTTAGCCTGTAATGTGCCACCCTTTCCAGCCCCCATGAAAGAACCTAAAGTAATTCTTGGTGTCTTTAAGAATTATATTTAAAAATTAGGTACAGTTAGTTATGACTTAGCAAAGTTAAATAATTTAGAGCTTCCTGTTCTTTATTCATTCATACACAAAAATTCCAAAATTTTATATGTGTGTGTATATCTTAGGATATAAAAGATTACACTTTATTCCTTAGAGGGAAAAACACCATTCTCCTTATTAATTAGTTAGACAGCCTGCTAATCTTTTTTCTCTAACACTCTTATAAACATCATTTACCATTCAGGCTTGTTCAGTATTCTGCAGTATTTCACTTAGGATCGTAAGTAACATATACTGGTGATAAATATAAATTTAAATTCTTAAATTTTAAACATTACTGGTCATTTATTATTACACTCCCACAAAAATGCCATGGTCCTAAAGTAATTTTACATACACATTCATGTTTCTTTTTAAGTGAACAAGAAACTAATGAAATGATCACTTTTCATCTTTAAATACTAAGCAAAATTAAGAGACACAATTTTAATAGCCATCTGAACCACAGAATTAAAGCCACAATGGCAATGCACATGGGTTTCCATTTTCTCAGTTTACAGTTATTGAACTATGTGTAACATAACTAAACTCAGAGTACATTTTTATTGATACACAAAAATACTATCCCACTATCCATATTAAAAATGTAAATTAGACTGATAAAAATTATAGATAACACATTTTCCAAAGTACTGGGAACTATGTATGCCTCAAGTTATACGAAAACTAAACTTACTTTGTAATTGTCCTCTACTTCAGCTAGTTCTAGTTTTACACTTTCAGCAATTTTTACTTGTTCTTTCCATTTCAGCTCCATTTTTGCAAGTTCATCAGCATATTTATTGCACTTTGTTTTCTCATCCTAAATGAAATTAGTAAATTACCAAAAGATTTTAAATCCATATTGAGCCAATATCTATACAAACATACTTAGGTATGTGGTTAAATGTTTATTATAACTGTTGCAACAGTATAAAAATTGAAATAACCAAATGTCAGTGGAAGACTGAATAAATCATTTCACATACAGACAATGGAATTAAAAAGACAAATGTCAAGATACATTAATTAAAAATGGCAAGTTGCAAGAACAGAATATATAGTGTAATCCTGTTTTTGTTTTAAAAGTTCATTAACACAATTTCATATAATGTCTATGTAGTGTTGTATAAAAAATATAAACCAAATCATTAATAACTCTTATTTGCAGGGATCAGGATCATGATGGTAGTTTTTACCATCTTTATTCTTTATTTCTATAATGCTATAAGATTTCACAATAACCATGTGCTACTTTTGCAAAGGAGGTAATAAAAATTATATTTATAATACTACTGTTTCTAGACATTGATAAATAAAAGCCTGGGACTTCCTGACAAAGACAGACTCTATGTTGATTTGTTATATGCTATAACCCAGAACGTTAAAAAGGAGTTACAGCCCTGGATGGTGTAACTCAATGGACTGAGTGCCAGCCTGCAAACCAAAGGGCTGCCAGTTTGATTCCCAGTCAGAGCACATGCCTGGGTTGCAAGCCAGGTCCCCAGGAGGGGGCTGTGTAAGAGGCAACCACACACTGATGGTTCTCTTCCTCTCTTTCTCCCTTCCCTTCTCCTAAGAATAAAACATATTTTTTAAAAGGTGTTACAAATATGTAAATTGGTCAATTTCATTCTGAATGTTTTTATTCAAGGTGAAAGTTTTAAAATATGCTTTGAGCAAATCAATGGAAAAAACAAAGCCTTTTCATCAAAGAATGCTGGGTCAACTGACTAGCCATACTATATGCAAAAATACATTTAAGATGACTAACATATCTGTATGTAAAAACCTAAGACTATAAAACTTCTAGAAAACCAGGTAGGAGAAAATCTTTACAAGTTAAATTAGGTAAATGTTTTAGAACATAAGCACAAAACATAAAAGAATAAACTGCTACTCTGTACTTCATCAAAATTAAAACTTCTAAAAATACCATTAAGTAAATAAAAAGGCAAGCCACAAACTGGAGAATCTATATATATATATATATATATATATATATATATATATACATATCCATATATATAAATATATCCATATATATAAATATATACATATATATGACAAAGTACTCATAGCCAGAATAAAGAAAACTTAAATTCAGTAACATGAACAACCCAATTTTTAAAATGGCAAAGATCTGAACTCTTGCAGTAACAAGGAATTAAGTACCAGTATAAGCAACAACACGCCTAAGTCTCAAAATAATTATGCTGAAAGAGGACAAGAAACAGAGTATAGACCATATGATTCCATTTATAGAAACTGTACAAAAGGTAAGCTAATCTATAGTGGCAGAAAGCAAGCCAACAGTTTCCCAGAGATGGGGACAGAAAGGGGGATGAGTTGCAAACAGGTACAAAAACACCTGACACTGTAAGTTTCACAACTATATATGGTAAAAATGATCAAATCACAGACTTTAAATGTGTGCAGTTTATTGGATTTCAATTGTACGTCAACTCAGTTGTTTAAAAAAAAAAGAGTACTTCAGGTTAAGTTTTTAGTTTCAGTGGAACATTCTATACTTTCAATACTAAGTGAGATTTTTAACATTATCCAGAATTGCTTTATACTTAATAAAATATAGTTTAGTCCCTTATAAACAACTACTTTGAACTCAAGGGTAAATCCTTTTAATCAATGTAATCAATTCCACAGAAGGTAAAATCATCTGAAGCAACATAAATGTTCTGTTTAAAGTTCCATTAAAAGATTACATTAAATTAATATTATTTAGAAGGGAGTAACATAAAATATTTTAAGTTGCTCTAGTAACCTGGAGCTGATATATGAACTTCTCCAGCTCTAAAAGTTATCCCTCTGTTCTCCACATGCACAGAGAAACAGACACAAAAAATTATTTAATTAAACAAACAAAAATTACATGCACAAAATGCCTTTTCCCTCCTTCTTCAAATCAGGTAAAAATGAGAAGCATTTTCCCTTTGTCCTTTAATTACTCTAGACGTGAATGCTACCAAGACAGTTACAAAACGAAAATATTTAAATACAGTTTAAAATAATCAAAATAAGGTATCTCCAGAATCCATCACAGGTTAAGTTCTCTGCTCAAGTGTCACTCACATCAGTTTTTATTTTTAAGATTGTTTTAAAAGTTGGTTTCTAGCCCTGGCTGGTGCAGATCAGTGGACTGAGTACCGGCCTGCGAATCAAAGGGTTGCAAGTTCGATTTCCAGTCAGGGCATGTGCCTGGGTTGGGGGGCAGGTCCCCAGTAGGGGGCACACGAGGGGCAACCACACACTGATGTTTCCCTCTCTTTCTCTCCCCACCCCCTCTCTAAAAATAAATAAATAAAATATTTTAAATAAATAAATAAAATAAATAATCAATAAGTAACACTGTAAAGGCAATAACTCATTTTATTAATGTTTGCCTTTTTCACTTTGCAAATCTTGTCACTTTAAGATGTGGTAGAAATCTTTGCTATTATTTAAGGTAAAAGGAGCACTTCTCTTTTATGAAGTTCAAACATTTTTCATGTATCCTCATAATAAGAAGACAAACAGTAATATTTAACCTCAATCACTTGCCCATTATCAAGAGAAGGATATTAGGTGAACAGAAATTTTAGGATCATGAGTTTATACACAGATCTACATAAAAAGTACACGAAACAACCACCTCTCAACATCTCAACAGTTAAATGAAATAACAGTATATGAGTATGGAAAAGAAGCCCTAGGACACACATCAGTCAAAACAATACAGGTAAACTAAGCCATTATCCTTGATAAATCTTTCTTACAAGGTTGCTAGCTTACCTGTAAGAGTTGTTTACATTTATTATACTTTTCTGTTTTGTCAGCAATTTCTTTGGTCATTTCACAGACTTGCCCTTTTGTTACAATGTCAAAATCTGTCTCTGTTAGAACAAGGCAGAGAACAAGATTATTAAAAATTAGTTTCCCTCTTATTATTTTCCTAATCTTAAAGGTCAATATACTGTGAAGTACAGTAAATAGAATACTGAAGGAGAAAAACATATTTAAAAATATCCATTCATTCACTAAATAAATAAACAGTGATAATGTAAACTCTAAGTGAGAATTTTTTAAATGTCAGTTTGGCCAGAACCAAGTTCGAAAGGACCGTTATTTTTTTTAATTAGCTGAAACTAATATTAAAACGGCACAAAAGTTTATATAACTGAATAGGATAAGTAGGAAAGTCATACTTTGAGAAAACATTTTAAATCACTTTTCCAGTCCTTCATTACTATTCACTAGGTCTTTATTAAGTAAATATTGTACAACACCATGTAGGTACGACAGAGGATGTACAGAAATGGAAAACAGTATCCTGTTCTGTAGCAGCTGAACCTAATTAAACAGTTAATAGTATAGGAAATTTATAATACATTTAAAAAGTATAAAACATCAATTGCCCAAACATTACACAAGGAAATATACTTTTATATACTCTAGTACTTACTTTCATTATTGTTATTAAATTATTAACAGGGTTAAAAAAAAAGAGGACAAGTAAAACTCCTAGAGTTAATTCAAATTTACATGTTGTTCATGTATTCACAATGTCTCTGTAATCTGTCCTATAAATTAACACACTAATGAAAAATTTACCTTATCCACTAACAACTACACTGAGCAATGTGCCCTACTGATCCAAAGCAGCCAAAGACAAAGAGAGATGAGAGACACCAAAAACAGGGTTACAAGATTAACAGTGTTACAAGTTAATCCTCCTAAAAGGATTAAATAACTGAAGGGCCAGAAATGTTTCAAAATTCCATAGATTTTAGTGAAATGTTAATTAAAAATTCAATTCCTGGCTTTTGTCCTATAGTCAAAAAGCTCTATACATTTGAGCTTACAAACACCAGGTCATTTAACCCTTGTGAATATTCCCATCGAGATGAATATTAGTTCACACTCATATTTTGCACATTCGCCACATGCATAACTTCATCTTTCCTTTAGACCCTTATTTCCCTATGCCTCAATTTCCTCACTTATAAAGATTTCTATAAACTCCCTAAAATTCTTACTCCTGGACCAATGCAGTACAAATAAGTATAAATACTTTTCAAGGCAGGACACTACACAAAAAGCCTAAAAGATTTTTACCTGCAGAAAGTAGTGGCTTTACACCTACAGTAGAGGCAGTAGTAGCTGGGTCTGTGTTTACTGAGGCATCATTCACTTTGTGCTGATTCCCAATTTTCTTTGTGAAGACATTATTGTTATTGACCTATTCAAAAAGTTAACAGTAAATGGGATGTTAAATGAATTGTATTTTCTCCCTTCAGTCACTATGTAAATAATAATCGTATCAAGAAATCCTGAAAATCTAAAAGCTGCTATTGTCCTAAAAGCCACCAAAGACTGAAGTTACACATCACTTTGCTCACATTACGAAAAAGAAAACCTTGTTTTTTTCTTGTTTAAACATCAAAACACCAACCAAAACAAGCCATTCACAGAAATCTCACATTTTCTACTACAAAGTCATAATACACTTAAAGGCCTGAAACCAAAACTTGTATATATGTGGGTCATAGTTAAAGAACAATGTTTTTTTTCACAAAACCCTTCCTACTTTATCTCATGCACTTCTTGCTTCTTTGGTTTCCTTTCAGATTTCAAAAGACTGGGAAAATATCATCTGTGTCATATAGTATATAGTACAAATAACACTATCTTTACAGAAAATCTGGTTGTTAAAGAGAACTACAGTATCATTTTCAACTTCAGATTTTAAGTATGTTTCCTTACTTCCAAGACTCAATTACATGAGAAACCTTTTACTTAAGCACAATTTGTAGACCCATATGAAAACACAGAGACATCAATACGGAAACATTATCTTTGATTTATTAAATCTGCTTACCCACCCTCAAGTGCAATACAAAATAATTAGCTAACGCTTTTTAACTCTTCCTAATCCGGTGGATATAAATAGGAGGAAAGAACTCGTCAGTGACAACTGATCAATGGTGAATCCCACTGAGGAGAGGTATCATTGCCACAAAGAGGGATTCAATAATTTGTATTGAATATTTAAGTGAAAAACACATTTATCAACTTAGAGGAAAACGGTGAAGAAAAAAGGGCTCTTTTCTCTCCCTGTTGTGGTCCTTGCTTCCTCTGTTGGTTCCCCAACAAACAAAAATTCCAGATTAAAAAAAAATAATCATAACTGCATCAGACCAATGACCTGAAACCAAGCAGAGGTCAATTATTTTAAAAAGGATGATATTTAGAATATTATAAATTGATTTGCAAACAAAAATATAGATAAAAGAAATATTTCACTAAGTATGAATTCAGCTATACTTACTGATTGGTCTGAAAGTTTGTTTATTTGTTTTTGGAGCCTCTGGCATTCTTTGAATTTTTCTTTGTAATGATCTGCTGCCATCTGAAGACGAAGTTTCAGATCTTCAACTTCTCGTCTTAGTTCATGTTCCAGTGTATCAGTTTTTTCCTAGAGATGAATAAACAAACATTTCCTCTGAGAAAAAGATAAAAATTTTCTATCATAATGTAGTGGTAAATTAAAACTTCATTTCCACGTTTTTCTTTCTGGCTATTTAAATTTGTTTTGTTGAAGTTTTGGCTACAGAGCCTTATTAGTTAGCTCTCCTAATAAATCCAGCTTTACATTCTTAGGACTAGGATTCATTAAAAAACTAGAGAATAATCCACCTCCTGAGGAGCAAGTATTACTCTGTTAAATAACCATAATACCTTTTTATGCAGCTAGTTAATAAGAAATTCCAACAAAGTAATATATACCTGACATTAAGAAAGTTTAATTAACAATAATAGAGCAACTTTTACTAACTACTAGGAATTTGCTTACAGCAGGTTTTATTAAAGCTTACATTATTTTCAACCCAGGAAGTTTCAATGACTAAAAAAAAATTAATGGAAACTTAAAATTCTGATCAGGAATCTGACCTGATTTACTTTAATGTAAGTCATTCTTATAATGTGTTCTGATCAACATAGAAACTCAAAATTAATCTGCTTTACCTGGTCTTTTTTCACAGCATTTAGTTTAAGTTCAGCCACTGCATCAGCTAACTGCTTTTTGACCTTCTCATTTTCCAAACGTGCAGTATGTAGATCTGCCATAGTTTTATCTCTGACATTTACAGCATCACTAAGTTCTTTAGTCAGAAAGATAAGTTCTTGGCGAGTTGCCTGAATCTGTTCCTCTGCTTTACGAAGTTGCTCCTTTAAAAATGTATCTTCCTGAAAAAAGGCAGATAAATATATTTGTAATTAAAATATTCAAATTTTTTAATTATTACTTTTCTACTCAGAACTTAGATAAAATATGTAAGTCTAGAAAAAACTTAGGATATGACTCTGTTTCAGAGTCCCCATATAACAATCCTACCCACTGGGTATCACTACTGCCACTTTACACAAGAGGAAACTGAAGTACAGGAAGTCAGGCAATGCACCCAGTGTTTTAATGGCCTAGCTGAACTGAGACTTGAATGAAAGCTCTAGTCCCCCAGAATCCCTCCAGCTGGAAGTACTGACCCTCATTTTTATAAACACCAATAAAAATAATTTCAAAAACTTCTTTGTAACTCAAAAAATTTTGTTAAAAGAGATTTCTTACAATCTAACCTAAGAAATAACCAGTATATTAATATACCACTAGATATTATGAAAATACAGAACAGATTTAAAATTTAGCTTTAAAAAATACTGATATGCAAATAGCAAAGATGAGGTACTGAGGAAATGAAAAAGTAATTAGGCACCTCTCCAGACTAAAAATCTTTAAAAAGTTAAAACTGCCATGATAAAGTTATTTCCTTTACTATTAACTACACATTATATGCTCAATAAATCTAGTTTATTCAACGTATCTATTTTCATCTCTGTACTAAAAATAATGTAAACTCAGAAAAAGTATACCCACTTTTGGTTTTTAAATTGTAAGCTCCTTAGAAGGAAGTGTAAATTATTATTTATGTGAAGTTGGGCGGAGAAAATTTTTGTAGGTATTGCATTGTTAGATCTATTACGTAAATACTGTCAGCTTCCATATGTCAAAAAGGAAAAAAAGGGCGGTAGGGGGGAAGGGTATAATAGAACTCAAGTGTAGATGAGCTTTCTAATCATTTAAGAAAAGGGAACACCCCAAAACAAAAAAAAACAAAAAAACAAACAAACAAAAACGGAACGGTATGAACATAAATTTTTTTAAAAAAATAAACAGTATGCATCTAAAAATTTTCACCTCGTTAATAATCAAATAAAAAAATTAAAGCAAATACCATTCATCATTTTTCAACTGTTAAAGATTAAAAGACCACTGTATTACTATACTCTAATAATCGGATGGGGTTAGGATAATCAGCACATTTACACACAGCTGGACTTACATAATTTGTAAGTAGTAAAACCTTTCTCATTGGATTTTTGCAACATTCATGAACACCTTTAAAAAGCATGTGGAATTTGACCTAGTAATTTTATTTTCATGAGTTTCTAAGAAAATCATTAAATAGAAGGAACACAAGTTTAGCTTTATGGGAATTCAATAAAAATAGTGAAATAATAAACAATCATTAAATGTCTAAAAATATGAGAATTATAAATAAACTGATATCCTCCACACAATGAAAGTCTATGCAGCAATTACAAACAGTGGTATATATCATACATTGTTGGCATGTTGAATTTTTTTTAAAAACGATTTCAAAATAACTGAAAATTTTAATTCTTGACCCAGCAACTGAACTTGGAGGAATTTATGTGCCTAGATATCTGTATGTATATTGCAACATGCTTTTAATAGCTAAGGATTGTACCCAACTAAAAACGATTCCATATTACACAGCTGTTATATAAAAGGAGGGATACTACACAGCTGATGTAGTGAAGATGAAAGACCTGTATGAGTACTTATGTTGCAAGATGCTCAGACATTCTTTAAATTTGTAATGGGTTTTGAAATACTATATGGCCTCATTTTTGTTAAAATATGTATAAATATATGTACATTCAATAGCTTTCTAGAAAATTTAAAAATTCTATAATGATGTATCTGGGAAAATACAAGGGTTACTTTTACTTTGTACCCTTGTGTAGTACTATTTGTATTCTTTTATAACCATGATTATATTGGTTTTATAATTTTAGAAAAGTTTTAACAATTATTTTATCCAAATATTTCCATACCAATGTTTTTCCTCACAGAATTCTTGCTTTAATAGGAAAAAGATCCTTAGAGAAATTTTTATCATTTTATTAAATAACAAATAAGTAATCAAATATACTTTTCACCTTTACATTTGCAATCTGCTACCTTAAATACCCTGCAAAGTAACTTGGGCCTTAATCATTAATTCTAAAAGTCGCGCATGTCTGGCATTATAGGTCTTATATTAACTATGTCTGAGTACATGTAACAGCAAACTAGTGAAAACAACATAATACTCATCCACAAAAATTAAGGAATAAATCAATGTAAACCTACCCAATGTAGTTATTATACAGCCATTTTTAAAAAATCAGATCTCTACGAACTAGTATGGAATGATTTCCAGTTTATGTTGTTAAATGAAAGACAGCAAGGTACAAAAGAATATACACAGCACGGCACCCTTTTTTTAAGAAGGGAATCAAGAGCAGTATGTGCAAATAAACACATGCACATACGCGCATCTGCAAAAAGAAACATAATAAGGATCAACTGAACACTAAACAAAATGTTTACCTGTGGGTATAAGTTTAAAAGGGGGTCTTCTAAGGAAGAGACTGAGATATCAGAGTAAATTTTTATATCACTCTGACTTTTGTATGATGCAACTATTTTACATATTCAAAAATTCAATCAAAAGGTTAGGACTGCAAAAACAAATCTTAAAATTAAATACAAACATATAATAAACTGAACTGTACTGTAAATCATAAGTATGTTAAAATTAATTTAAGTAACTTGTGAACATGGTACCCTGTACATCCGTAGTGAAATATACTCTAGGAAAAAAGTTGGAAAAGATCTTAATTTTACTTAGGAGACTTATTGTTAGAAGTGACATTGACATAATTTGAATCTACTGGGGTGTACAACTGGGAAGAAAACAGTGTTTTGGGGGAAAAAAGGTTCTCACACTAGTAGAAGAGATATATAAACATGAAATAAAGGAAAACCTCATAAGGTACTAGAGATCTGAATTGAACATATCAATATAAATTAAAGGCTTAAAGTATCCAATGAAAGTACATCTGCCTGTAGTAACAGTATGCAGTTCTTGGTTTCAAAATACCATTCCCTTCTGAAAAAAATCAGAGCTCCTTGGAAAAATGGCTAATACCTAAAGCTATAACATACAGCTGTGCCACAAAGCAAGTAAGTATTCAAAGCATTAAGGGGACATATCAAAAAGACAGAAAAGTGGGTTTGAAAAGCTTCCTCCTGACTAAATAAGAACTATTTGAGAATAAAAAAGAATAATGATGATAATGTATAATACACTGAACAAAAAAGAACCCAAAGACCACAGTGATATATAAAAGAGGGAGAGGGCAACAGGGAACCTCTTCTCATTATAAAAGAATATCTACTGCCCCGGCTGGTGTAGCTCAATGGATTGAGCATCAGCCTGCAAGCCAAAGGGTCGCCGGTTCGATTTCCCAGTCAGGGCACATGCTTGGGTTGTTCGCCAGGTCTCCAGTAGGCGGCGCATGAGAGGCAACCACACATTGATGTTTCTCTCCCTTTCTTTCTCCCTCCTTCCCCTCTGTCTAAAAATAAAATAAAATCTTTAAAAAAAAAAAAGAATTATCTACTAGTGAATTGTAAGAGGATTGATATTTTTTAAATCACCATTTTGCAATCATTAATGTAATAACTAATGCAGGTGAGGATCATCAAGGGTTGAGTGAGAGACTACTGGGGAACAGGCTGTTCACATGTCCCCAGTATTATCCCACAGATTACTCAAAAATCAGAGAGAGAACGGAAGGCATTAATAAAATGGAGAGGCGGGCAGACATAACTTTAAACAAATGAGTAAACCTAACATCATCAAGAATGAAACTGACATTATGTAACTTTTGATATGACTGCAACAGAATATACAAAACATCATCTATGCCCTTTCTTGAGGACATATGTATGAGCACATATGTATTCATTGTTCTGTTCTTCCAACTTCTAAGTTTGAACTTCTTCAGAAGAAAAAGCTGGGGGAGAGAAGATTAAAAATAGAAACCACCATCTATTATAGAATTGTACACCTGAAACCCATATAATTTTATTAACTAATGTCGCCTCAATAAATTCGAGTAAAAAAAAAAGAAACCACCATATGTATACACTTAACAGAGAAAATATTTTACAATCTTCAAATACATGTTGCAAAAGTACCTACCTTATTTGAGGTGGCAAGCAAGTAAGCCCTTTGCAGACTGTCCTTTTCAGCCAAACAGAACTGTAGTCTGCCAATCTCTTCTTTGAAACGAGTAATCATGGTTTCTTTGTTTCCATCTAAATTCTTTAAAGTCTGGATCTCTGACACAAGCTTGGTATTTTCTATTTCTCTACTCTTCAAATGTACCTGTAATAGTGCTTGAAAATGTCAAGAATATGCTAACTCCATAACCCAAGTCAGTCAAACTTTAAAATACTACCACTATTTATCTCTAACCCAAATGTGATTAAGGGATGGGAAGACTTACTAGGAGACCCAAGTTCAGCCAAGTGATTAGCTAAGCATTTTTTTTTTTTTTGATAAGTCCACAGAAACTAATAATTCTAAGGTCCAACAATATTACCTGATTTCTAAAGTCTTTTCCTTCGATTTAATGATTTTAAGTTCTCTTTAAAATCACAAATGTATCTGGTTGTTCTTTTGGAGAAACAGATTATGTTACAGACGTATTCAGGTACAAAGGTAAAACAAGGTTCTAGAAAACATCTTAAGCAATTCAATTTTTGCTTGTGAAAACTAATGTATCACTTAATTCCTGTGTGTGCTGAAAAATATATTTATTGATTAATTAACCCAACAGACTTTTCCCAGGAACTCTGGCTGTGGCTGCTCATTTGCCCACAACAGATATATAAATAAAATTCCATTAACTGAAATTATAAAGAGTATACATATAGTTTCCACTATAACGGATACCACAGATAAATGAATTAATATACTTCTGGCACTTTACTCTTTAAATGTATGATATGCTGAAAGACTAACTTCTGTTCCCAAAAACAGAATATAACTCTGGGTTCTCTGAAGGGCTCAGCAGCCAACACCTCTGCAGCATCACTTTAAAAACACTACCTAATTTTCATAATCAGCAGCTCAGGAAAGTGCTTTACTAATTCCTCTAAATTCTGATAGGGCAGGGGTGAGTCATATGATCCAGCAGGGGTTAGAGAGGAGGGAAAGAAAAGGAATCTCTCCGGTATTCGCATAAACAATTTGAATGGGAAATTCTGAGGTTAAGAATATAAGTCTTATCAAACTTGGTAAGTGGAATTTCCTTGCCAAAATCAAACAAAACAAAAATTCCTAAGAAAGAGTTTTACTTCCAATTCTCGAGGTACACACATACAAATGAGATACTGTTGAGAGAACACTCAGGAGGGTGAGGTCTAAGAGTGTACTCAAATTGGAAAGTTCGATGTCACTTTGATCCCAACTTCTCATGCTTATAGAAAACCAAAAATACTAGAACAGTGTAAAAGAATAAATCCCCAGGACCCCTCATTCTTGCCCTTCTTTCCTCCCTGCCAAGACCTATGCAAAGAACTTGTCATTCAGATGTACAACCAACACACGGAAAGGCTTTGCAGAAAGTATGAAAAAATAAGATAATATAAGGATAAGTAATTTAGAACAGGAAAGAAAAAATAAACGCTGGATTTACCCTAAAATGTGGTTGCCAACCCTCTATAAAATATCAAAATTACTGTTCTCAGAATAGAAGAGAGAAAAGAAAGGCAGGGTGAAAAAGTGACAGCTTTAGAGACAGGAAACCTAAGTCATCCTAGCTATCATTACACTGTATACTTCTCAATACTAAATAATATGTCTTTAAGGATTCATTTTATTTATTACTGAATTAAAATGAAGACACAAATGTCCTATTAATCTTATTATCTCCCCCTGTGCTAACAGAAAAATAACATGGAAAGCACTTAATTATCCAGAGAAATAAAGTCCAGGTCTTTTCCTGGCAACAAAACTGAAACATTCTCACTGAAATTCATAGTAACATTAAATTAAAAATTATTAGTAAATTTTCACTTAGTTAAAAAATGCTTTATAATGTTTTTAAAAAGGGCATTTGAAGGTCGTTTGCAAAAACATCATATAAATGGTAATCCAATTGCATCCATTCTTCCTCTGTATATCTGTTTTGTTTCCCTGTTTTACAAATCTTGTTAAAAAAAACGTGTGTACTTTTTTTAAAGAGTCAAATCATAAAACCACCCACCAATGAAGCTTCAACTATTTTTCTTCCTGTTTTGAAAGTGATATATACACACATATGCATGCTCCAACTCAGGGAGAGTTGTCAAATTGTCCTAAGAAACAGAATAGGGTTTACCCCTGACAAGCAAAACTTCCCCACATGCTCTGATCTAACATACCCCACAGACTCAACATTTTTACCTTTAAAAAAAACCACCACCACCCAAAATAAGTAGGAAAAACCTAGTGGCAATACAACAAATCATATTCTAGTTTCTCAGGACAAACTGTGACTCTCAAATACTAACTATATGCAGTGTTATGTCTTTATCTTTAATCAAATGAGTGTTGTCCTTTTCTATTCTAATCAAGGGGTTAGATATAGCCAGATTTATCCAGAGAACACTGATAACTCAAAATATTCTTGAAATTCCTCATCTGAAACTACTATCAGGAACCGCTTATAAGCCACTTAAGTCTCAATTTGCCTCCATAACATTACTGACAATTAAGATAAATATTTCAGAATCACTTAAAAAGAAAAAAAATACAAAACGTAAATATTTGTTATCAGTGAGGATATCGTTTTTTAAAAAGACAGTCCCTAAAGATTACTCCAAAAGTCAAACTCTAAAACATGACACTAAAATAAAGTAACGTTCTCCTTAAGGTTGTATGTTCCTAAGAGAGAAAAATAATTGGTTATATGAATTCTGATAAACAGGTATCCTGTTACCATTAAACCTCCTTGGTTTATTATACATTACCTACTAAGTATCTAAAATACCAGCAAATTAATTTCCTAAAACTTAACTTTTATGGACTATAAACAATGAAGTAGTTTTAAAATACGTCTTCAAATGCTTTGATACTCCTCTCTTCAAGACTTGGGACCTAATTCCCCTCTCGAGCATCAGCTGGACCAAGTGACCTACTTCAGTGTACACCTCTGGAGACTAGCTCATTAAATGCACTGTTACCTCCTCCTTGCTCTCTTGCATAGCTCACTCTGACAGAAGTTGGCTGCCATGTTGTAAGGACATTCATGTAGCTACTGAAGAGACCACATAGCAAGAAGCTGAAGGGTCTCTTGCCAGAGGTCATGTGAGTGAGCCACTTTGACAGCAGATTTTCCAGTTCCAGTCAAGCCATAAGGTAACTGAAGCCCAAGCCAATCTACACAAGAGAACCTGAGCTGTAACAACTCAGCTAAGCTGGTCCCAAATTTCTGACCTCTAAATAAGTTTCAGAGTAATTTCTTACACAGCAACAGACAAGTAATAAAAATAGAAAAAATAAATTACCTTATAAAGTTCCTTCTCATCCTTTTCTGTCTTCAACTGATATTCGAGTTGTTCTCTTTCACACTGTGCCTTCCTGAGTTTGTCCTTTAAACTGAATAAGGATAAAGTAACATTAACATAGACCAAAAAAAACTCTGTTAAAACATTTTTAAAACATAAAAGTGTCTTTTAAAAGTACCAGAAATACCTGTCCAATTCAGTTTCCTTTTGAATTGCTTTATTTGTCACTAACATTTGAGCTTCCTCAAGCTTGACAGCTTTGGATGTAGCATAATTGCATCTCCTCCGAAGTTCTTCATTGTCCATTTTTAAACTTTCTGATACTTCCTTAAGTTCCTTAGAAACAATAAGTATTTTAAAAAACATAATTAAGACAAATATGCATCTTTTAAAAAAACTATGTATCTTAAATTTTAATCCCACATTTGTCCTGTCCAAAATTTATAAGCTAAGGCTAAAAACTAGACCTGAAATTGTAAAATTTACATATTAATGTACATATACTAATTTAAACAATTTTTTCTCTGCATTTTTCATACATCCTGTTTGTTGATTTCACTGACTTCTCCACCAGAGGGCAGGAAACAAAAATGAGAAAAAAAATTTTAATCAGTCATTTTCATTTTTCACATCTCACTTTTCAATGTTAACCCAATGACAAATCAGGTCTCATATGACACCACCAAGGTTAACACTCACTTCTTTTAGCATAGATCACTAGTCCAACTGATAATTATATCAAAGCACTAATTAAGATATCTGTCTAAAACAATGTTCCTGCCACTGTGACCCAGAGGTATGAACATTCAAAGAAGCCAAAATAAATATAAAAGCAGTAGTAAATTTAATAAATAAAATGTATTTCCATTTAAAATAGAATATTCTACATTAAAATCATTTAAAAGTATAAAACTGTAATCACATCAAGACAATTAAATAACTTATGAGAACTTGATCAAACTTTTCTCTATGGCTGTTTTATAATCTGTAAAACAGGGATAAGGTTTTTTCTGCCTAGTTCATAAAATTATGAGAATCGAACTTAATAATGCATATGGAGGTACTGTTATGAAAAATTACACACCAAAAGAATTGATAAATTAAGATCAATGGTTTTTGTTAGAAACAATTTTTAAATTTCCAACTAAATTACCACCCCAACAAAATCACCATTCTGCCAATTTGAAAGTATCAAATGTTGTAACAGTACTTATAAGCCACTCTGATTTTCATAAACTCAGCCAAATTTTTACCTATAGCTGGGATATCATTTTAAACATCTTTCTAGAATATAAATATTGCTATGTTGCATCTACATCTCATTAAAGTGTGTCGCAATAGTTATTCATAACACTGCTGGTTTATTTTTCCTCAAAGCAAATGTCAGCCTTATTGAATCTGCAATATTAATCAAAGATTATTATACAAAACTAAATGTTTTTGTGATTCCGACACAACACCAGAGAAAGCAAATAATATTTCTTCTGATATAACTGTTTTCAGTACCCAGTGATTCCTGTAAAAGCTGACACATTTTCAGTATTTGTCTTGCTGAGTTATAAAAATAGACAAAGAAGTTTCTAAATAGTTTTTTACATTTTTTATTTTTAGTTTTATAAAATGCTCTCTTGGCACTGCAAATAGGCTACAGATTTAACCCCAGGACAAAGACTAAATTCGATTACCCAGAGGCAAAATCTAGTTTCTGATTCTGTAATTAATGAAGTTCTGTAGTAGATAAACAGCATTCTAAAAAGGTATGGGGCAATAACTAGAAAAAAGTCATAAGCAACTAAAAGCAAAACATTAACTAATTGCTTTACCTATGAGTCAGTTAACTCTATAGCAAGTCACAAATTAATTCTAACCCTAACTAGCCAATCTTAAAATCTTTCGGGTAGCCATAAAGGCATCTGATAGCTTCTTGGCATCCAAACCTATTTTCAAAAGGTATAAAAACACTAAAGAGGAACTGTTTTCAGTTTCTAGTTCCCACGTCTGAGGGAAGCATAAATATCTTCAACGTGGCCAAGTCTTCCTTGGGATGAAAATGGCATCAATGCCTTTAATATATATACAAAACACTAAAAATTATGTTTTTTTAAAAAACTTTTTTAAAAAGTAAAATCTACAACACAACCTTTGAAAACCACTTGAGATGTGAGATAAACAGTAATTTTGTATTTGCAACTCATGACAAAAGGGCATCATACTTCTAATATTAAAACAGAAAAACACAGATAAATCTGCTACTTATTCCATGAAGAATAACTACAGTCCATATTGCAATAAAATTTAAAACAATAAGATATAATGAAGACTACTTCTACTAATTGTCAAAAATCTACCATGAGTAAATACGCTTAAATTCTACCTTTATATGAGAATAGCAGTTCAAAGGATTAAATTTTTTGGTTGAGGGAGGGAGAAGAAAGGGAAGAAATATAGGCCACAGATATATCTAATGTCTTAATTATTTCCTGAACATGTGTACATTCCACAGACAAGTAATTTTAACACTAGGTTTTACACACATTTTTAATGAGACGGAATAAGAAAAAATTTAGGATAGCATAATTTTACTTACATTGCCTCATTTTATTGAAAGTGAATGGTCTCTGTGTATTATTATAATGATCTATGTTACACCTGGATATGTGACATGTTATACACAGATCCAGGGAAAAGAGAGCCCAGAAATAAACCTATGCATATATGGTCAATAATTTATGACAAGGAAAAAAATATAATCTCTTCAATAAATGTTGCTGGACAAACTGGACAGCCACATTCAAACTAATGAAAAGGGATCACTATCTTACGCCACACAAAACAAATTCTAAATGGACTGAAGACTCCAAAAACATAGCTGGTAAGGTCCTTGACATTGGTATGCACAATGATTTTTTTGGCTTTGACACCAAAAGCAAAAATAAACAAGTGCAACTACATCAAACTAAAACGCCTCAGCACAGCAAAGCAAACCAAACAAAAAAATGAAAAAGCAACCACTGGAATGGGAGAAAATATTTGCACATCAAATATCTTATTTGGGACTAATATCCAAAATTATATACAAGAATTCACATAATTCAGTAACAATAAAAATATCCAATTTAAAAATGAGCAGTGCCCTGGCTGGGTAGCTCAGTTGGTTTGAGTCCAGTCCCCCAACACACCAAAGTTGCAGGTTCAGTCCCTAGTCAAGACACACACAAGAATCAACCAATGAATACATAAACAAGTGGAACAACAAATGGATGTTTTTCTCTCTCCTTCCCCCTTCCTCCCCAGCCTTAAATCAATAAATAAATATAAAAATTTAAATAAATAAATAAAATTGGGCAGAGGAACTGAATAGGCATTTTTCCAAAGATGACATACAAATGGCCAACAGGTACATGAAAAGGCACTCAACATCACTAACCATCAGAAAAATGCAAATCAAAACCAGTGAGGTATGACCTCACATTTGTTAGAATGACCGTCATCAAAAAGACGAGATAAAGTGATGAAGATGTAGGCAAAAGGGAGGCCTTGTGCACCTTTGGTGGGATGTAAACTGATGCAGGCACTATGCAAAACAAAATGGTAATTCCTCGAAAAATTAAATATAGAACTACCATATGATCCAGCAATCCCATTTCTGATACCCAAAGGAAAAGGATATGGAGAAGATATCTGTAACTTCCATGTTCACTGCATTATGCACAACAGTAAAAACAGAAAAACAACCTAAATATCTGTCACCAGATGAATAAAGAAGGTATGGCACAACATATACAATAAAATATTATTCAGCTATGAGAAAGATAGAAATCCTGCCATTTGCAACAATATGGATGGACCTAGACAGCACTGTGCCAAGTGAAATAAGCCAAAGACAAATATTGCATGCTATCATTTTTATGTGGAATCTATATAAAAAGTCAGACTCACAGAAGCAGAATAGAAAAGTGGTTGCCACAAGCTGGGGGGTGGCGAGTGGGAGGTGATAGGGAGAGGTTGGTAAAAGGGCACAAAATTGCAAGTTTAAGATAAATTAGGTCTGAAGACCTAGTGTGTAATATAGTGACTATAATTAATGACAGTACTGTATAACTGAAATTTATTGAGAGTAGAACTTAAATGTCCTCCCCCCCACAAAAAAGGTAAGTATATGAGTTGATAAGTGTGTTAATTAACTAGATGGAAGAAATCGTCTTACAACGTAATGTACATCAAATTTTCGTGATGTACACTTTAAATATTTTACCATTTTATCAATTATAGCTCGATAAGGCTAAAAAAATAAAATGAATGGAAAATATTCAATGATACAAATGACTGCTTAGCAAATCAGGTACAAATGAAAAGTTAGTTTTAAAGAAATTTATTATTATATACACATAAATAATAACCATCACTCCCTACACATTGAAATTATAATTGATGTCTTTTTCCCCCCTCAATGACAATTGGTAAAAAAGAATTAGAAATTCAATAACCTCTTAACTTCAAAATTGGGTTTTGGCAATTCCACATATTATGAGCTACACATATAAGAAACAGGGGCAATTCCAAATATTAAGCAGTTTAAATGCCTTAAACTACCTCTGTCCAGAACTGGGTGTCCAATGCAGTGATAAAGCTTGTGAGAAGAAAAAGTCAAAACTATAAATATAGTAGAATGTCCACACCAGAGCCACCATAATGAATGAATCTTTTCCTGTTTTTACTTCTATATATCCTATACCTGTGATAATACCCTAATGATGGTAACGACTCAAGGAACCCAACTTAGTTTGTGAAATTTAAGAACCAAAATAATATACATATATTAACACTTTATAACATGTTTCTTATACTGTATAAACAATATACAATCTATTTAGTATCCTCAAATAGGATTTGGTGTATAAAAACAAAATAAAACAAAACAAAATACGAAACACTGGCAGTACATCTTATATTATCAACATTCAAGTAAAGAATATATTTTATGGAAAACTTTAATTCATAGTTTAGGCTCCAAAAAATTATAAACTAAACCAACTAAAAAACTTAACAGGGTCACAGCTGTTTTAGTCCTACCTAAAAAACAAGATTCAACATCACAGGTTCCCTAAAGCCTCAGTTTTAAATCTTTTAATTTTCAAGTATGTATCTAGCCCTCCAAAACAAAACAAGAAAAAGAAACAAGAATAATGAAGAGACATACAAACTGCTTATTTTTACATAAGTCTAATAAATGAAAAGTTGGGGGTAACACAGACTAATCAATATAATGAAATATTTGACAACAGAAAGGAATAAAGTACTGACACACAGATGAACCCTGAAAACATGCCAAATGAAAGAAGCCAGTCACAAAAGGCCACACACGATTCCAATTGTAAGCAATTTCCAAAATGCACGAACCTACAGACACAGGAATTTAGATTAGCGGTTGCCTGGGACTGGGGGTGGGTGGCAAGGGAAATGCGGAGGGTCCACAAATAGATACATGGCTTCTTTTGAGGGTGACAAAAATGTTCTAAAATTAGTTTATGGTTGCACAATTCTATAAATATAATAACCACTGAACTGTGTGAAGTGGTGAGTTTTATGGTTTGTAAATTACATCTCAATAAAGCTAATTTTAAAAAGATCAATTATTCCAGTTTTATTTTTAAAAATAAAAATTAATTAATTAAAAGATCAATTAGATTAAAGCCCTACCTTTGGCCCTAGAGGTAGAATTATTTGGGTTAGCCAAAAAGTCCGTTGCATTTTTCCGTATGATAGCTCTAGTAGTGCTTAGGTGTCTTTCATTTGAAACAATTTTGTTAGATTGTACTGTGACAGCTGTCATGTCAGCATACATTAAAAAAAAAACATCAAAATTGGTGAATTTTTGTGCAGCCATTTTAATACTGAAGATGGAAGAAAACACAAAACATTTTCAGTGTAAAAATGCAACTGAAACACAAAAAAATATTTGTGCAGTATATGAATATAAGGTGCTGTGACTGATCGAATGTGTCAAAAGTGATCAGCAAAGTTTCTTGGTACTAATGACATTCTGGTCAAATACTTCTTTGCTGTGGGGCTGTCTTATGCATTGGAAGATGTTTAGCAGCACCCCTGCTCTACCCACTAAAAACCAATACCGGGAGATAGCCAACATACTCCAAATATTCAAATCAATAAAGTTATTGGTGAAAATGAAAAATGTGTCTTCTATTTTATGAAAAAAACTAAATGGAGTTTTTGGCCAACCCAATATGAAGAGACCTGGTATAGCGTAGTGTCATTAAGTGCACTGGCTGGACCAGATTGCCCACCATATTTCAGGGTGTTCTTGGTATCACAGGTTAAGTACCTGCTGTACTTGGCCATTTTCATGAGTCATCTTCTATCTCACCTTCACCCCTCTGACTTATAACAGAGAGAGAAAAAAGACAACTAGCATTCCACTTTGGAAACCACCAAATCCAGTTTCAAATAAGAGAAATGTTTATAAAGAATAGAGAGAAAAGAGGAATAACTATACAAAAATAGCAAGTGAGTTATAATGACTGAATAAAAAATTTAGCTGAATGCCCTAACAGTCAAGGCAGGCACATATGATGAGATTTTATTGTATTTTAATATTTAATATACCTGTTTTAAAAGTTCAAATAAAAAAGTGGTTCCTTAACCAAAGAGAGTAATCTGCTCTTACTGCAGAATCCTCCAACTGCAGGATTCCGAGTGTTCCCCAAGTGTAAAACTGGGAGAATAACTGCATATCTTAAACTAAAAAGGCTAATGTTAATACAGATAGAAAACCACACATGTTTATAAGGCAATTTACAATTACACACACTGTTTACCCTCTAACTCCAAAAAGCAATCCCGAATAGAATAAGGCAAGAGAAATCTTCTCAGAATTTAAACCCTGTCTGATAGCATTTCTGCAGGTGTGCAACATACAGCCACAATAATGGAATATTAAAATTGTTGAGAATCACTGCACAAATGGTTCAATTAACAATTATTAACTACTCTAGCCCTTGTTAAAGTAAAATGGAACAGACCCCTTCCTTAGAGAACAATGGGTCAATCCTGTCAATAGACATAAGTACAATATATCTGATTAATTATACATGAGACTGTGACATGTGTAATCACAACCTGTTTGTCAAAACAAATTATTTTTCTTGAGAAAATAGTAAACAAACAAGTCAGTGACTAAGTTATAGCTTTCTTTTTCCATTTTTTTCAGCCATTAACTAAAATCCATCTGTGTCTCTAATAAAATCCTACTGTTTTATACTTACACTTCTCTTTTTCTTAGCTTAAAAAAAAAATGCACCAATATTAATGAGATGTTTTTAGGATAATTTATAGAATTTCTGACATCAAAGATTTCAGAATTATGTCTAATACAACATCTCATTTCACTGAATTCTGCTTTTTGGAAAAGTAATTTAACTACTTTATTCTACTTACCCTTATGCACTGTTTATCATTCCTAGTTATATTTCCAATCCCTCACCTCAAAATCAATCAAATATTCTAAAATCAGATGTTAAGCATCTAGAAACACTTGTCAGGTGCTACATCATCAAGCCTGGTACCAAAAATCCAAAATTTTAATCATTTACAACATAAAAGAAGCTGTGGCAGAAGATTGACAGAAACTGACCTATTTTTGTGTATCTGTCTGACTGCTGTTTTTTTTTTCAACACAGGGTTTTCACTTACTTTAACTGGTTCAATTCTTTAAAAAAGTGGGTCTCAAGCAATGTACTGTATCAACTCCTATCAGTTACATAAGACACAACTAACCTTTTGCTCTGCTTGGAGTTGGTCACATCTTTCTTTCTCATGGTTAAGTTCTCTTTCCATTCTTTCAACTTGTTCTCGAAGTTGTGCTGTTTCTTTTTCCAGAACGGCCATTAACTTTAACAGTTCTTCTTTTTCTTTCATGGTTTTCTCAATTTTCAACTGTAAAATAAAAATTTCAAATTTTAAAAAATATTTTATTGTATTTTTCCATTACCATTTATCGCCCCCCCCATATGCTACCAACTGATTTCCATTTCAAAAAAATAGTAAAGAATTTTGCAGAATGAACTTTTACATATACTTTATATCAATCAACCTTATTTAGCATTCAGGTACAAAAGTTCATGAATCATAAATTTAGACATTCTTTTGGTTGGGCAAAAAAGAAAAATAATTAAAATTACAAAGTTAATGAATTTTATTATGAAATTTTGTACTAATCACTTTTCAAATCAGTACTAAAAATAAGGCATAAAGTTTCCTAAGTGACTTAACTCTGGGCTTTTCTTATCTTGAGTAATAATCAAGAAGAAAATGTATATCTCTTCTTGAATGCAAATTTATGGAAAACTGTTGAATCTATTAAAAACTTCCATATCTATGGAATTACTATTAAAAGCTTTGGTTCTTTCTGTAAGGTACTAAGGAATAAATTTCCATATATAAGGGCCTTTATTTAGCTAAACTAAAAACAAACTTTTAAGTAAACACAAATTTTAGTACTAAAACGCAGACTGTAACATTAAATAATTGGTTATCATGGGAACACTTATAGTTGCTCAGTTCAGGAAAATTTAAACTCCAATATTCTAAAAAATTACTAAATTAAGGGACCTAAAATAGTAGTCAATAAAATGATTAATATTTTTCTTGCAATCAGAAATCATTGATGATAATAGGGGAAGATTGTACATTCAGAGGAAAGACTTCACAAAGTAGGCATCACTAAAATAAAATGTGTTCCCACATTAACAGTACAGCCCAAGTCAGTTTTCCAGGGTCATGGAAATAAACTGATTAAACTCTAAAATAGTTTTTATGAAAACTGAATGGTGAAAAATTTTTAGAATGACCCTTCTACCTTATTCATCACACCAAATGAAAATAAAAGGAATAAATATCCTCAAAAGAGAAAACTTATTCATTGAACTGCTCTCATACCATTCCTATTTTTTTAAAGAAAAGATTTTTGGCTCTAAACTTTCTGACAGCTTAAAAATAGCTACATCTTGACATAGTGCAAAAGAAACATTACAAAAGAACCACTTTTTCCCAGTAATTCATTTAATTGGCATTTACTAGCTGAAGAGTTTACTGAACCTTAAGAAGACATTTTTAAAAGAAATTCAAATTAGATAAAAATGTATGAAAGTCAAATTTCTGCCCTCAATCTTTCAAGCATATAGTAGTTAAAATTTTACAATGAACACCCACACACCCATCACCTAAATTCATTAATATTTTGTCATGTTTATTTTATCTCCCTTTATATTCAGTATTTAACTTTATTTATGTAATGGGGGGGGGGTAAACCATTTGAAACAAAATTGCAGACACTTACTTCACCCCTAAGTACTCAGAGCAAGCATCTCCCAATAATAAGCTTCCTCTTCGACCACTACCATTATAATAGATAAGAAAGTGAATAATTTTATCATATCCAATGGATAGTCCATAGTTAAATATTCCCTCACTATACCTAAAATATCAATTCTTTTTAAAATCCAGGATCCAGTCAAGATTCACACTGAAGGATGGTTTCATTAATCACTTTTAATGTCAACAGTACCCTAGATAATGTCTCACATTTCTACTAATTTTGTGCAGTTTTAGATAAAATCATTAAAGAGTGTGATGAATGTGGAAATTTTTTTTTTAAATCCTCACCCAAAGATATGTTTTTATTGATTTAAGAGAGAGGGGGAGAGAAAGAGAAACATCGATGGGTTGTCTCCCACAGGCATCCTGACCAGGGATCGAACCTGCGATCTAGGTATGTGCCCTGACAGGGGATCAAACCCACAACACTTCGTTGCATTGAACGACACTCCAACTGAAACATCCAGCCAAGAAGAGGAACATGGAAGCTTAAAAGACTTGTCCAGAAATTGGCCAGAATATAAAAACATTTTATCTCAAAAAAATTTCCCTGAGACAGCAATTTACACTTTCTTTATAAATAGGAAGAAGTGAAATAAATTGAACAGTGTCCCAACTTACTGAGTGCACAAGAGATGTAGATGCCAAAATGCCCTTTTTTTTTTTTTTGCAGCCTTGAAATCAGGGTGGTCTAACAAGTATTCAAAAAACTGCAACATAAACTAACTGCATTCTTCTTAAGAGCTGGGCTTATTTCAGCATCTCTGACTAGCATTCAAATACCAGGCTAAAAACCTTGATCATCGAGCACTTGTCAACACAAATGTTTCAGTCACCCTATAAAAGTTACATTTCTTTATTTAAGATAAGAAAAGAATTTCTGGAAGGGGGAAGGGACGATGTGGAGGAATTCACAATAAATGATTGGTTCCTTCAAGCCTTCTTAGTTCAACTGCCTTATTAAAGTATTTTATCTATAACCTCTTGTCTTTTTTTCTCTAATCTCAGTTTCTGAAGATAAATAAGATAAAATCAGAGGCATAAAATATTTATGTATAAAAATTCATCTGACTATAAAGAAAAAGCAATGACCTGTCATAGACTAAATGTGAATATAAATTAACCAAAAATATACGCTGAACCAATTAAAGAAGTTTTTCACAGAAACACAAATGTAACACTCTAGAAGAGAGGTTTAGGATAAAGATATTGAGAAATATCTTGAAATAACAATGTTGTCAATTTGCTTCTTTAGTAACGACTAAAAATTAAGACATTAGGCATTATTAGACCATGTGCACAGAAAATTTCTATTGGAGCCAATGCAATGACTCCAAAACATTCAATTTAAAAAACAGTAAGAAGCTTTACACCTTTCCTTTTTTAACTGTGGTTAATCCAAGCTTATTCATTTGATCAGATGACAAGGAAAAAAATCATCCTAAAAATATTCGACCTCAACTGAGCAACTGGATGGTTCCCTGATCCACTGCCACACTTGGGGTAAGAGCATGCTCGTGGTACAGTAAAATAAAGTTCACGTCCAGTGACAGATTTATTGCTTTAGACCACTTTCCCTCCAGCTTCACCCTCCAAATCTGTACTCTTCTACAATTAATGGATTAGGTCACCACCAAACAAGAAAGGTTAGGGTTAGAGAACATTAGGAAAGCTTTAGGTCTAAATTCTCTCAATTACTGCAGAGCTACTACGCACAAAATACTGAGAAGGCCCTAGGGACAGTCCTTGCCACAGTGAACTCAATATAATTGTGATAGACTTTTAAAGTATTTCAAAAATAACACACTAAGTTTATTAATTTAGTTAAAAAGCATTTTCTGCCCCGGCTGGTGTGGTTCAGTGGACTGAGTGCCAGCCTGAAAACCAAAGGCTAGCAGGTTCGATTCCCAGTCAGGGCAGATGCGTGGGTTGCAGGCCAGGTCCCCAGGAGGGGGCGCATGAGAGGCCACCACACACTGATGTTTTTCTCCCTCATTTCCCCTCTCTAAAAATAAGTAAGTAAAATCTCTTTTTTAAAAAAAGCTTTTTAGGTTATACTCTTGCATGACCTGAATTCTTAAAATGCTCATGAACACATGTTCTTACATGCTCTGTTCTTAAAATTATCTATGAATCACTAGCTCACTGTTGGTACCAACCTCAAGAAGACCAGCTTTTGTGGTCACCACCAGCATGTCAGAATTTCCTTCATCTTCCATAGTAAGTAACTCTTCAATTGGAGAAGAAGCTCGAAATTGGAAAGGTGTACTTGCTCCACGAATTTCACCCTTATGGGTAACATAACAGAACTGATAAAATTCTCCATCATCATTTGGAAGATAATATCCTAAGAGGAAGTTAAGAAACAAAAACTATTAAACTTCCTTTTATAAATTATTTTTATTTAATTTAACAGCACTTATCATCTCCTCTCACTCCTGATCCTATTCTAGGAATTTGGGGTATGTCTTTCCTATCTTTCATAAATTATCAAAACTAGACTCACCTTTCCTCCCTTAACATGTCTAAGTTTTCTTTTCTTAGGTCTAAGCTTACACCCCCAGAATGTCCTTTCCACAAATCTTCACTAAGTAAATAAAACGAACTCATCTGAGAGTGTCAAGTATGTAGTATCTAATGAGAGGAAGGTTGGAGGAGCAAGGGAAGAACCAGCATGAAAATCTAGGAGGATTATTAGGGGTGAGAATATGCCGTTTAAAGAAATCTTCGCACCCTGGCTGATGTGGCTCAGTGGACTGAGCGCCGGCCTATGAACCAAAAGGTCACAGTTCGATTCCCAGTCAAGGCACATCCCTGGGTCTCAGGCCAGGTCTCCACCTGGGGGTATGCAAGAGCCAACTGATACATGTGTCCCTCTCCGACCCCTCTCTCTAAAAATAAATAAATAAAATATTTTTTAAAAAAAATCTTCCCTCAATTCACTGCATATAAAAGGAAGATATTAACGAAAGAAACATGCTACGCATATGAACTATGTAATGACAGGAAAGAGAATGAGGTCTAATGCTGCTGTAGAACAAAAATAAGCTTTGGAATGACACAAATTTATTCTGGATTTCAGCTCTACCACTATTATTTACTTAACCTTCCTGACCCCCTAAGTTTTTTACCTGTGAAA
This sequence comes from Mormoops blainvillei, assembly GCA_004026545.1. NCBI lineage: Eukaryota > Metazoa > Chordata > Mammalia > Chiroptera > Mormoopidae > Mormoops > Mormoops blainvillei. The sequence goes on from PVJD01000967.1 coordinate 124,175, forward strand.
GAGATACAAAGACATCTATCTCAGAGTTTCCAAGTATTTACAAATAATCTATTTATACCATCTAGCCCACTACCTGACAAAATATGTTCAGTATTTGTTCCTTCTTTCTTCAACTCAATTGTTGTCTTCTCTTTTAAATGTTGCTGGATTATCCTACCACAAGCTTAATCTACCTCCTCTCCAAAGTTCCCATGGTATTTTTTACATTAAAAAAAAAAAAAAGAAAGCTCCACAGAATTCCTTGTATTACTTACTATTCATTACACATGTTTTATATCCTATACCAAGACCTCATAAATAGTGAAGGCAGATATATAATATAAAAATTCTGGAATCACCCAGAAAGACTTATAAAAAGGAAGCATTAAATGACTGAGAAATGAACATACAAAAATGAATATATTCACCTCATCTTGGATATTACTATATACCCAGAAATATAGTCTGTAATCACTATGCCTGTTTTTCTTTCATATCTTACAATTTTCAGTCTCAGAATTATATCTACTTCACTTGATTTCATTCTTTAAAAAATAGCTGAACTTTCTCTTTAGAAACAAGAGGGAGGGGCAGAAAAAAATACAAGGTAAGCCTAGAACATCATCTAGTGCTTGAAAGTAAGAACTGGGGGAGAAGAGGAATGTCAAAAAACACGGGAGCCCACTTGATGAAGTTCCCAATGACCAAGAAAGCTACAACAATTTGAGCAACAAAAATATGATAGCATCAGACTTTATTCCATGGGCTAAATATCCATTAGTCCATGGAGAAGGGGACTTTCCCTAACATAATTCCAACTAATAAATATACAAAGAATAACAATATAAAAGCATCATTCGACAAACACGACAACAAATGTTGCAAGCAAGATCCAGTGATGGATCCTAAAATGGGTGGGTAAAAGTTTGAGGAGAAACAAGGTATTTTCTTAGTCTCAAAGTAGCTCTTCCATAAGTCATTAATTACAAAGGGAAAAATACTAACTCTACAGTGGAAAAACCCAGTAGACACCACCTTAACCAAGTGATCAAGATTAGTATCACCAGTAATAAGATATATGGACATCATGTACTCCCTGATACAATACACTGAGAAGGGTACAACATTAGTTCTATGGTATTCTTCCTAAAAATGTATAACCTCATTGCAACCATGACAAAGCATTAGACAAATCCAAAATGAGAAACAGGCTATGCATAAATAAATAAATTAATTAATTAATTAATTAAACCTAAAAACTGAACTTTACTATTCAAAACTGTAAAGATCATGACAGTCAAGGACAGAATGAGGAACTGTCACAGACTGGAGGAGACCAAGAAGATATGACAACTAAATGTAATGTGGAATTTTGGATTAAATCCAGGAACAGAGGAAAACACTACTAGGAACATTTGTGAAGTTTGAATGCAGTTTGTACTTTAGTCAAAAGTATTCTACCAATGTTAAATTCCTGGTTTTTAAAATAAATGTACTATGGTTATGCAAAATATTAAAATTAAGAGAAGCTAGTTGAAGTGTATAGGTTAACTTTGTGTACTACTTTTGAAGTTTTACATCTAAAATTATTTCAAAATACAAAGTTTTTAAAATAGTACGGACATACTTCTGGCAAGACAGTTTTTAAAGCTTTTTACCACCCGAACCCTCCTAACATCTACTACTAAAACTATTAATCCACATCTCAGTAACTTCGCAAATGGTCACTAGACTTATTTTGATATAGTCTGATTAATCAGTTCTGGTATCATCACAATGGAAATTTTACAAACTAAATATTCAGTGTCTAATTTTTAAAACTCACAAAAATACTAAAAAATGTGGTTCAAATGCCATTTGAGAAACAAGATATAGTTATTCAGAGTTGCAATTTAAAGCTATCTAGAAAAGTACTGGCCGGTGTGGCTCAGTTGGTTGTCCCATAAACTGAAAAGTCATGAGTTCAATTCCCGGTCAGGACAGATGCCTAGTTTATGGGTTTGGGTCCCTGGTCAGGACACATACAAGAGGCAACGGATCAATATTTCTGTCTCACATCGATGTTTCTCTCCCTCCCCTCCCCCTTCTAGAAGCAATGGACAAGTCCTCAGGTGAGGACTTAAAAAATAATAATAATACCGCTATCTAGAAAAGGCTCCTGTCACATTAATTAACATTGAAAATAAAATAGAAAAAAGTAAAACTCAAGCTCTGAGTCAAATTTTAGAGCCTGTGACATTAGTAATCAAATTATAATAAAAAATAAGGGTCTCTTTAAGAAAATAATTGCATTTACATATATCTGTTAGTTGTTTTGAGCTTTGCATTTCAGGAGTCTCATGACTCATCCATAAAATGAACAAAGTGATTTGGACTGTACTTAAAATCCGTTTTAACTCTAATATTTTATGGATAAGTTTTTCACGACTCCATTTGGCCTTTTTTATATAACAAACAAGTTATAGGCAGACAGAGCTTTTAATTCTGAATTTCAGAGTAAAAATTAACAGGATGTATTTTCAGAAACTTATAAAACTTATTGCAATTATACTTAGCTCCCATGAAAATGCTTTTAAGGTATAAACAGAAATAAACTGGATGCTTTTCTTTTTTTTTTTTTTACTGCTTTTAAACATTTTGCTAAGTAACTAATAAATTCATTAAGTCAATATAACAGATTCAGTAAGTTCTTATTTATATTAAGTCTAATTTTATTTAAAATAACTTTTAAGAACATGTATCATAATGGTAAAATCAGTTCCAATATACTCAGTTGAATTTGATTATCTTAAAACAGACTATGAATTAAAAGATAAACTATACATATAATTTGTAACATTAATCCATAAAACATATGAGAGTCTAAATCTTTGCCTATATTAGTGTACAGATTTTATCCTCTGAATACTGGTTTCTTGACACAATACATAAGAAAATGTTTTTATATATGCAAGTTTCACGTGATTACATTGCCAGTTGATGTTCACACCAAACACATACAGTGCCAACCTCGGAATAAAAAGTTTAAAAACCATGAACCACCAAAATACAAAACACTGACAATACCAAATGCTGGCAAAGATGTAGAACAACAAGAACATTCATTCACTGCTGGCGGGAATGCAAACAGTACAGCCACTCTAGAAAAACAATTTGATGGTTTCTTACAAAACTAAACATGCTCTTAACATATGATCCAGCAACTGCATTCCTTGGTATTTACCCGAATGAGCTGAAATCTTACATACACAGAAACACCTGTGCATGAATGCTTGCAGCAGCTTTACAACTATCAAAGCTTGAAAATAACCAAGATATCCTTTAAAAGACGAATGGATGAACGAACTTGCATTCGTACAATGGAATATTATTGGTATCCTTTGCAATTCTATGTGTTTTATACGTAGTAAAATATTACAATGAAAGAGTGTCCATTAGCATCACCAGATCGAAAAGAATCTATGGCATAAACAAAACTAAGAATTTATTTTCATACAACACAAAGTCAGTACAACTATAACACAAAATCACTCTGCAACAAATTCTGTAAGAGATTTCTAAGAGTATTTTTAAAAATCTGTACGTAGTGCCAAACTAAGACAAAAATCAATTTTACATTATTTACATCTATTTTATAAGCAAATTTCCCTATGAAATTAATGTAACTACTTTATAAATCCTGTTAATCATCTTTGTGGTGTTCACACAGAATACAGGGGTGGGCAAAAGTAGGTGTACAGTTGTTTATATGGAAAATACAACAAGAATAAACTGTTTGGCGTACTCGCACTATAAACCTACTTTTGTCCACCCCTGTATTTTTCTCACCTCTAATTTGTTATATTATTCTAATGTGAGCATAGCATTATTTTCTCATTTGGGGAAAAAACTGTCAAAAGTAAAGAGCTGATAAGAAATCAACTCTTCAATGAATGTTAAAAGCAAAAAGCCTTTGTAATGTCTACATAAAATATCATGTGGCCTACAGTAAATATTTACATTCTTATAACTTTTGCTAAACAAAGACACTAATTAATTCAACTATGTTATGCTGGCTATGCCTAAGTGGATAATTGCCATCAGTACAACATTTTTAATGGCAATAAAATATCTAATTTCATCAGGTTCTGCAGTTTTCAATTCTTACCTTGAAATGCTAACACGCAATTGACTGTTGATCCTTCTGCATAATGTTCAGGCATAGGGGACCATAAAAATGTGTAATAATCACGAGCAGTACTCCACCCAACCTAAAGGAAAAAGAACATGGAGATTATTAGTAAGTAGTTTAATATTAAAAAAAGAATTACAGTGATATCTTATAGCATATTCTTTTTTACTGCATCCTGAAGTTAAGACATGGGTTAACATGTTTAAAAATCATTGTATTTTAATAAGCATGTCAAATTTTATAATTTTTTATTAAGCTATAACCTAATGCTATAAAAATTTACATAAATTGAACAGTAATTTCTACTATGTATTAACATGCAATGTGATATCCAATTTCTCAAGGAAAATCTTCATATCAAATATAAAAACTTAACATTTTGCTTAAAATTTGAATTAACTATACATGTTTTTAAAACTTCATTTTATGCCTCAAATTTAAGTGTCTAATTAGATCCTCTCCCCCTAAATTCACTAACTTCACTAATCTTTCACCTTTTGTAAATCCTACCTGCAGCCAATTGGTCAATTTTGTAAAAAGGCCTTTATTATCAAGATGGTTATACATACAAATACGCCATCTATATCCCACCTATCTCTAAAACATTTTCAACTTACAACATGTATACATTACATATCTCAGTCTGCATTTTCCAGACGGACTGTGTTAAATATGGATTAGAGATATTTAAAACAGGTACTAGGTATCAATTTGCCAGTAATGTTACAAGAAATAAGTAATCCACCAAATTAGATTATACATACATTCTATAATTCTGATTGACCTAGGGTTAGAGATTACAACCAATCTTTAGTCTCCAGTGTCTTAAAACTATAGGTCACAACCCAGTACGAAGAGATAATATCAATTTAGTAGTTCATGACTTTTTTTTAAATTATAACATTTACTTTTAAAATTATGTAGAATTAGAAAAATATCAGAGTGCATGACAGCTAAGTATTACTGCATGAAAATTTGTTTCAAATGTATGTGCATACAACTTTGCTAGGTCAAACATATCATTTATTTCTGTGTCAGGGTCAAAAACATTTGAACGACACTATAGTATTCATCTCTTTATAAGAAGAAAGCTTGAGGAATCTGCGATGTACTGGGTTGGCCAAAAAGTCTGTTCAGTTTTTTTCCATAAAATAGAGACATTTTTCATTTTCACCGGTAACTTTACTGATTTGGATATTTTGAGTATGTTGGCTATCCCCTGCATGGTAGAACACTGATCTGTCTCAATTTGATGGCTACCAACTTCAACCGGTCTACCCAACCATGGAGCATCATCCAATGAGAAATCTCCAGCACGAAACTTCGCAAACCATCTTTGACACATTTGATCAGTCACAGCACCTTCTTCATACCCTGTACAAATCATTTTTTTTTTGCATTTCATTTGCGTATTTACCTTTCTTGAAATAATAAAGCACAATACACCAAAAAGTTGCGCATTTTCTTCCATCTTCAATACTAAAATGGCTGCACTAAAATTCACCAATGTTTTTAAAATGCGCACTGGTATGACAGCTGTCACAAATAATCTAACAAAATTTTCTGAATGACATTAAAGGCGATTCAGTAGTATTAGAACCATCACATAGAAAAAACCGAACGGACTTTTTGGCCAACCCAATATGTAAGAAAGAAACCAACACAATGGATGTTTCACATAGCCCAGTTTGGGGAATTACAGTACTAGTAGCATCATTCTTCTGTTACTAATGCAATAGCGAAGTAAGGGCAAAAAAGCAAATTAAGCAAGGGTGACATGGAAGGGGGAAAAATAACCCTTAATCAGAATTAACATTTTAGAAAAACATATTGGATAAGAAGTATTGATCAGAAAAGTAATTCTGAGACTGTAAAGAAGATCAGAAGGACGTGAAGATCACCTAGTAAAAAATAAGGATGTTAATAAATGCTACAGAAACTTTGAGAAAAAGGAAAGTAAATATTAGGGTGAAGAGAGCACATGAAGAGTACCTTTAAAAAGAGAGAGACGAAGATCCAGGGGACATGAGTTCAGGGGAGGGGTAAAGGAAGACAGATACAAGACTAAGTTGAAGAGGCACTGAAAATATATTGGCTGGTTATATAAGGGTAAATATAAAACCTACAAAGTAGTTTAAAATGAGCCTATGAATTTTTAAAATCCAAAAAAAAAAACATACACCAAAATTACTTACAGATATTTCTGGGGATGGTGGGGGTACAATGAGTAGAGACATGTACTTTCTGTTGCATACACTGCAGTTTTCAAAAATCATTATCGGAAAAGTAAAGGTCCTTTCTTTTTAAAAGAAAAACACTGCAAAAGTGCCTACATTTAAAGGAGGATGCAATGCTGTGTCATAGACAGAAATACCATAAACAGAAGAAATGTCCCACCGTGAGATAAAATGTTACAGAGCAATTGTAAGAATAAGCTGGTTATAATCAGAAGTGAAAAAGTCAGGACATAAAAAGGGTCATTCAGTACTATTCCAACTACTTTCAAAATATGTGCATTAGAAAAAAGGCTTAAAAGTCTTCTTCGACTAGAAAACATTGGAAGGAATAGTTAAAACATTAATAGTTCTAGCCACTGCAATTAGGTAGGGATACATGGGGCTGCTGGTCATCTTAACTGTACCTTTTATATTTTCTGTTTTGTTTCAAGTTTCCTAAAATTATAATTACATTTACAACAGGAGAATTTTTTTTGAAACAGAAAAAGACTGGGCTGTGAGACCAAGGCAGGAAACCGAGGCAGCAGACGGAAGAAAAATACGAAAAAAAAGGAGAAACAAGGAAGAAGAAAACAGAAGCTTAAAACAAGACATTCAAGCATAAAATCATTGCTCAGGTTCACTTTCCACACCACGAAATTAAAGTTTTTTTGTTTGTTTGTGTTTTGTTTTATCTGGCTGGCAGTAGATGCAGTAAGAACAAAACCTTACTGGGAGGCTTTGTGTGCCTAATGTGACTTTGGGCACAACATAATTTACTTTGCACTCCCAATTTCCTAACTATAGTGTCTCTGAAACACGAGAACTGTAAGACTCCTTTTTAAAGCTTAAAAAAATCTTATGGACCTTTAGTGTAATACAAATTATTTTAATTATAAGGTAATTTAATTTATACCAAACATAAATCTAAGTAAATTTCCTTATGCTTATAAATCTATACTATTAAGACCAAATCAAATTCATAAACACAAACAAAACTCAAATAGTGTGACATATATTATTTTACTACAACTAATGTTAGATTTAGTAATAAAGGTATGGTATTGGGTATAGTTCTAAATTGTTTCCTATACTTTTTTTTAAGGGTTTATTTATTTTTTAAAGAGAGGGAAAGGAAGGGAGAGAAACAGCAACTGGTTGTCTCTTGTGTGCCCCCAACCAGGGAGGTGACCCACAAGCCAGGGACGTGCCCTGGCTGGGACTCAAATCAGCAACCTTCTGGTTCTTAGGCTGGCACTCTGCCCACTGAGCCACACCAGCCAGGGCTTTTCCTGCATTTTTACTTCAATTCTATCACTCCTTAAAACGCATACTGAACTTATTAGGAACTCTGTTGTTAATTTTGGATAACCAGATCTCTCACCTAACCAACTGCCAGAGAACAATTCTTGAATGCCAGTTTACATGAGGTTCAAATCTCAGCCCAAAGTTTAATAACCTTGAGTAAGTCACTTCGCTCTGGACGTCAGTTCCCAGATCTGTATGATATGTGGACTATAATATTCTGATGAAAGATCTTTGCGAAGTATAGGGTAATAAACATATTACATATTTATTTCAGTTAAAATTAAAAGTAGTCAATACTGGAGAAGAGGGAATTAAAACAAAAAAATAAAACTAAAACCTCAACCCATTCTCTATCCCTCATCGGACTTCACTCATTTCCCTATCCAACCGGATTTCATGGTCAGTTATTCATTTCAGTAATGCACCCAAAACCACCCTAGTATCTGTTGTCCTCTTGACTTCCCTTCCCATGCACCACTCACCTCCAATTCCCAGTCTGAATGATATTCACTTTGAAATTTTTCACTCACAATTCTGGGTGCTAAACTTCTCTAGAGAAAGTCATTAAACTGCTGCTCAGCAATCTCCTGATTAATCTACTCCAATTCCCTATGACAGTCTTCCATGGCAGCAAATCCAAATCTTCTCCATACTCAAGCACTCCCCAACTCTTGGTTCATGACCTTTCTACTCCTTACTGAATACACTCAAGTCATACATGAGTCCCAGTCCCAATTCACTCAACTAACTACCGACAAATTCTATGAATGCTACTCATGGATTATTCTGTTTTCTACTTGGGTCCTTGTTATCTCACCTAGAAAATCAGGATAATCTAAACATTCTCACTGCCTCTTACTGTCTTCTAATTGTCTTCTAACTTCTCTTAGCACCTCAACATTAAAGTTCACCTCTAAACTCTAACACTACTCTCTGCTTAAAAACTAGTTATTCCTGCCCTGGCCAGGTGGATCAGTTGGTTGGAGCCTTGACCTGAACACAAAAAGGTTGTGGGTTTGATCCCCAGGCAGGCGATGTATAGGAGGCAACCAATGTTTCTCTCTCTCCTCTGCCCCTTCTTCTCTCTCTAAAATCAGTAAACATATCCTTGAGTGAGGACTTAAAAAAAAAAAAGTTAACTCAGCCAAATAGTAAGTAATCCAAAACATGATCCAAACCAACCTCTGTCATTCCTCTTCTGAAACTGGTATCCCAGGCAAATCAAATTCCATAACACTTTCTCAAGCATACCATACGCTTTCATTCCTCCCCCCTTACAATTACTATCTGGGCTCTTTCTCCCTGCCTACCTGTCAATACTGTATCAAAATCATTATAGAGGGCAATTTATAGTACACATGAAGTGTTTAAAAACATGCAATGCCAAAAACATGACAATTCCACTTCCAGGAAACTTACCCTATGAAATAAGTGGGCAAACAAAATAATGATGCAGGGATCTTTATTAAGCATTGTTTTTAATAGTAAAGTTCAGAAATGTTTCCAATGAATCCCACATGCATCAATATCGTGTGTGTACACTGTACTATATACAATGTATGTGTATAATAATTATATATAGCTATGTGCCAATATGTTAATAATGGTTATTGCTAGGCAATAGCGTTAAAACATGATTCATTTTCTTCCTTGAGTTTTCCTGTGTATTCTGAAATTTTTACTACATGCTTGATCTTCGTATTGAGTTCTAAAGTATTATCTAGACAAAAAAGATGGAAAGGGTATGCTACACAATTTTATTCATTTATTTGTGTATTTATTACTTAGAAAACAGTTATAGTCCTTAAAGTGCACGAGATAACAGTTTAGCATTATCGAAGCAAAAAAAAAAAAAGAAAGAAAGAAAGAAAAAACAGGTAATGAAGCTGAAGATCAAGTTATATCAAGGAAACCTATGTAGCACACTAAGTTATTTGGTCATGGCATCGCCCTGTAGATGAAGATAAGAGTTTCAAACAAGAGGAAGATATGTTCATATTTTCATCTTTTTAAAAAAAATTTTTTAAATCCTCACTCGAGGATATATTTTCATTGATTTGAGACACACCGATCAGCTGCCTCCCGTACACACTCCGCCCAGGGATCAATCCCACAACCTATGTATGTGCCCTAACCAGGAATCAAACTCACAGCCTTTTGGTGTACAAGATAACGCTCCAACTGAGCTACCCCGCCAGGGCTTCATCTCACATTATAGTTTATATAGGGCAGTCTGAAGAACAGATGAGGGTGCAAGAATAAAAGCAGGGAAAAGAGACAATCCACTGTCATAGTCTTAAAGAGAGATAAGGAGGACATGAGCTACAGCAGTGATGTTAAAGATGCAGAAATACGTACAGAGTGGGCAGAACTGGTGTTTGGCTGGAATTAAAGGAAAGTCATAAGCTTCTGGTTTAGGCCACAGGCCATTAACTAAAGATGAAAAAAATAAAATAAATAAGTACTCTGAAGGAAAAAGGTCAAGATTCCTCTTCTTGAAACACAATTTATCACATATCAGCCTACATACCTACATTTACAAAGACTTCCCACCTCCAGTAAGAAAAATGTCTATAAACTCTTTAGCCTAACACTGACAGTCTCCCATAGATGGAATGAAGCTTAATTCCAACCTTATCGCACCCTCATCCCTAAATTAAGCTTGTGTTCTACTCACACTGACTCATTTTCATTAACATTCTTACCTCTGTGCCTTTACTTATTTATTCCATTTTCCCACCAGAAATGCCCTTCCCTCAATCTCATTTCCCTGTTCTATTCTTCCCATCTTTTTCAGGTAAGAAATGGAGAAAATGGAAAAAGAAAAAGATTCTGAAAAACAAATTTTCATAAGACCCTGAGTGAAGCGGAACCTTTTGATCAGAAAGGGAAGCACGGATTCAAGTTACCAACATTTGCTGTACACTATCCCACTGTTAAATACAAAATGTTTACATTTACGAATGTAACTGTTTTACATTTGACATTTACAAAAATGACCCTTAATATAGAGTGAAGACAGGGCTAGTATATAAGCTACTGATCAACCTGCTTAAAAGAAAATAAGTACCTAGATAAAAGAAATATGTAGAAAGTTTTTCTTACCTTGAATATACCAACCCAATCTTTTGGATGTGGATGGATATATGGAGTTAACGTGTAATGACACTCCAGGTGTGCATTAGGAAGATAACTCTTGGCCACATTTTGAAAGATGACATGGGCAAAATTGGAAGTCTGTGAGACTTCTTGAAAGGATGTCATCATGAATCTGAAACAAGTAAATCATACAAGTTGAATGATACCCAACTAAGAAAAACTATCATCTTTAGAAAATGTCATTAAGAGGCCAGCGGTCAAAAAAACTACAGTAAAGGTCATGTGCATAGAATATCACACACCCTTACAAAACACATGTTATTATCAAACCGAAGGCTTAAACATTAAGGCTTAAAATACTAGTCACATATGAATACAAACAGCTAGTCATGACCTTGAATCTACGCGCCCAATATATATAACATTATTTAAGAAAAGAGTTTCCCCAGCTGGTGTAGCTCAGTGGATTGAGCATCAGCCTGCAAACCAAAGTGCTGCTGGTTTGATTCTCCAGTCAGGGCACATGTCTGGGTTGCAAACAGGTACCCAGTAGAAGGCGCATGAGAGGAAACCACACACTGATGGCCCTTGCTTTCTCCCTCCCTTCCCCTCTGTCTAAAGATAAAATAAATAAAATCTTTAAAAAAAATAAAAAGTTTGTATCTCTCAGATCAGTGTATACCTCGACAGGGTTAAATGCCAATCACATGGATATTTACATGTCATAATTTTTCAGAAGACATATACTTTTTAATATTGGAAGTCCCCCTAAAAATGTGACTAAATATAAAAACACAGGCAAATTGAGAAATAAAGAATTTCCAATATGGCCCAGTCTGTTACATGGCAATTAAAAAGCTTTCAAACCAGTATCAAAAACCAACTATCAACTCTCCTGAAAAGCCTAATAACCCTTCGCTTCTTTTGCAACCAAGAGATTCTATGTTGGACTCTTGAACTTCATTATTTTCCTCCCTAATCTGACCCATTCCATCCCTCTCCTAGGTTGTTGGTTCCTGTAACTGATGCTAATCTCTTCAGTGCTTGCATTCCTCATCAATCCTGGCTACACACTAGGATTATTATGGATCTTTTAAAAAAAAAAAAAAGGACACTGACTTTATGGAGTGGGACCTGAATGTGGGCATATGTGTATGCCTTCATTTTTCCTTTAATGTCTTCAAGTAATCTTAATCCTGTATGTGGTCAGGACAAAGAACCACTACTTAGACAACGACCCACCCTGACCACCTCATCTCCCATTCATTACCAGATATGCCTAGACCCAGCCTGTTTTCTGGGTTTCTGGTACATGCTTCTTCAGATCCCTCAAGCCATGTAAAATCCTAGCTGGTCTACTTAAAAGAGCTCAGCCTATTTGTTTTTCTCTACCCATACTGATTCTATCCTTTCATTCTGGGTTCAATGATCCTACCCTGACTTCCAGTATTCATGGTTTTCTTTCCCCCCATTAATTTCCACATAGTTATTGATTAAAAATAAATGTATATATTTTCTACATGAAATACATACTGTAGAAGTCTATTACAGATTCAGTAAATGCTCACTGGCTTAGTGAACACTAAGCACTGGACAGCAGATGAATGGTTAAACTATAAAAACTATAAAGTATGAAAATCAACAAGATCCAAGTGTTTTTTTGCGCTCTATTTTTGAGAAAAAGGATACAACTGAGGATTTACTTCAAAAAGCTATCTATCAGTGTGTCACAGACTCAGTGCAACCACTGTAGCTACACTACACATAAGAAACCATGGCACTAACCCTACAGCACTTGCTTCTAAGTCATAAAAATAGGACTCTCTGTAATAATGGGGAAAACTGGAGCAAGATTTTTTTTGCTAACCAAATTAATCTAATTTGCTTCACAAATCAATGAAGTATGTACAAAGCAAGCACAGCAATAAGACTCTACTCATATTTTAACAACTATTAAGTCTTTATTGCTAGGAATATCTAAGACAATATGCTTTTATAACTGTTCTTTTTGCTGACCTGTCTGAAAATACTAAGGAAAATTTTTAAGGTTATGAAATAACAAGCACTTTATCTACTTTCTTTGTGTGTCTTCTCTGCTTGTTACAATCAAAGTACTGCTTTACTAAAACAATATGTTAGATATCCCAAAAAGAAACTGTCAATCATGAACCTGGAAGCCACTGTGTTTAAAATACCAGTTTGGCTGTCTGTTAAGACTCCCCCCACCTGAGGTTTGCCTGAATTCAGCAGCAAAGAGTGCATTCAACAGCAACCCTCCCTTACCTCAGCACTAACAAAAAGGCTTTCTTACCAGCAACCTATTGCACAGAAACACTTAACTGTTAATACTCTCCAGCTGGTAACCCAAAACCTTCAAGAAAATAAAAAACGTAGCACTTATAAACACTGGAAACTCTGCCTAAAATAATTGAAGAGTTCTATTACTTTGTCTCTTTGAATTGTCTGAGCCAATCTGGGCTCAGGCGGATGTCATGATGCTAAAAAAAAGTCACTAATGACATCTCTTTTCAAGTCAGTGGTTTCATAAAGACCTGTCCAGTTTCTAGTTTTGAAAAAATGTTCCCTACTGATTATAAGATATCAATAAGAGAAACTATAGCCAAATCAATTGAACCAACTTCTAGTACATACAACCACCTAAACTGAGGAAAGTGAATCAGTAACATTCTTGTATGAAGAGTGAATATTTAAGTTTCTCTGAGGAAGATAGTAAGGAGAAATTATCAGAACTAGTTCCCACATTTTTAATTAAAAGCTGTTTAAGAGTAACACATTTTTTTCTTAAAACTTAATTTTCTGAAGTAAAATACATCAGCAAAGTTGCAATTATTTGTTATAATGCAAGGTGGTGATGTCTAAACTTTTGTTTAGCCTCAAATACAACAGTGATTTAAAAATCCATAATCCCACCTTATACCTTTACATCAGTGAAAAGTTTTGAAGCTATAAAACACAGCATATGATGGTATATGTATGCCTTGTATGTATTTATCTGTGTGTCTATATGCATATAATGCATCGTAACGGACTCAAAAAGTACTCACTATAGAGTTAATAGTCTTTATTAATGAGGGATATGTTTGAAAAAAGGACTTTTAGCTAAATTGACTTAGTTTTTACCAGTGTATATAAATGTTTATTTTCATTATTTTAAATAAACATATTAACATCAAATTTCATTTTAAACCCTCCCCTCAAAATTCAAGTTTTTGATACAAAACCCTCAAACTTGAAATATATTCATGATACCTATAAATCTGAATGTATTAATAAAATAATTTGTGATCATCCTATTAATAACCTTATTAATCCCTCTCCAACACTCCAAGCTTTAAAAGTTTCAACGTGATTAGAACTACAGAAATTTTATGTCATTCCCCTCTTGTTATTATCTTACATTTTGAAATTAAATTCCACTATCGTCTAGTCGTAAAAAAGGTAACATGCATAAATAAAATCTAATTAAAAGAATCAACCCATTTTAAATAGTAAAAATGAAATTTCCAATTCCCATAGTTCTTCTGTTTCACTCCTTACACAGATAAAAGAGTGAAAAGATAGACAGGCTTATAAAAATATTTAAATTCACTGAGAACATCGAGGTGACAAGACGATTCACAGGTAGACTGATACACTATGCATTCATACACGTGCGCGCGCGCGCGCGCGCACACACACACACACACACACACACACACACACACACACACACAGACGCTTATACCACCCAGTGAAGAAGTAATGTGCAAAGTCACTGCATCACCTTGTGGTAATGCTTGGGAACTGTAGCTTCATTAACCTCCTGAGAAAAAGAACAAACTGCATGTCAACTGGAGAGGAAATATATACACAAGGGTAAGTGGTAACAGCTTTACCATACCAAATGTTTCTTCCCATTATCTTAAGCGCATCTGAAGAAACCCAGTACATTAAGATGTAAGCCAAGGCTAAGTAAAAATTTGTCAGGAACTGAAGGACCAGACATTTGACGGGGAAACAAAATCTGAAATGCATCTACAAGCTGTCTGCAGAGCCTTTTTCCATATTTCCTAAATATTCCCTAAAGTTCTAACATCTCCAGAGTTCCTTTCTATGTGTTATGTTGTAAACTTTATGATATAAAGTCTTTGGTCTAAAAGCCAATTTTGTTACTTTAGGGATTCATCAATTTTTAAGGAAAAGGATAAATAATATGCAGTGGGCACTCAGTTAGCTTAAATAAATTTGGAGGGAAAAGGGCACTTCAATGTTATCCTCCTTCCTCTTGGAACTTTTACAAGTCTCAAACAGAATTTAGTATTCTTCTACTGACTAGCCCAAAAAATGTATGCCTTGATCAAATAAAGTAGAAATTAGACCATACTAAAACTTGTACACATTAAACATACAAAATCAAATTATGTTAATATCTTACATAATTTGCTAGTCCTAACAATTAGAATTCAAGAGGAAATAAGTTAATTTTGTTCTCTGTTAATAATATCATTATGGTGATTTTATTTTTTTCAAAGCCCTTACCAATTAAACATGTTAAACTAATTATAAATGAATATCCTGACATCTTCGATTTGATTTTAAAACTCAAGGTGAAAAAATGTGTTAGGGGGATAATAAAACAAGATTAGCAAGAAATGGCTTGTTTTTTTCCTACTTTGTTCTCCTCTTGTGCATGTTTGAAAATTTTCATAATACAATGAAAACACATTACGTGTAGTGGCTGACAAACCTAAGCAAGTTTTTAAAAATCTTCAGTTAAAAATATATGACCTTTTCGCCCTGGCTTTTGTGGTCAGTGGGCTGAGCACCAGCCTGCCAGCCAAAGGGCCCCGGGTTCCATTCCCAGTCAGGGCACATGCCTGGGTTGCAGGCCAGGTCCCCAGTTGGGGGCATGTGAGAGGCAACCGTTGGTGGATGTAGCATACATCGATTCTTCTCTTTCTCTCTCTCTTTCTTCCTCCCTTCCCATCTCTCTGAAAATAAATTTTAAAAATCTAAAATATATATATAAGAACTTTTATAATTATCTCCAAACTTCAGTCCTATATGGCACACAAATACCTGAAGGAAAAAATGACATTCAAATAATTTCCAATTATTCATTCTAAAACTCAAGCAAAAACCAGCAGCTGGTTTATACACCAGAAAATACTATTAGCAATCTTTCTGGGAGGCAGAAGACACCAATCTGTTACTCTGCTCTCTTACAGGAGTCCATCTCCAGGACTCTTTACAGGTTAAGTTCTCTGTTCAAGTGTCACTTACACCACTTTTTATTTTTTAGATTGTTTTAAAAGTTGCTTTCTAACCCTGGTTGGTGAAGCTCAGTGGATTGAGCATCCGCCTGCAAACCAAAAGGTCACCAGTTAGATTCCCAGTCAGGGCACCTGCCTGGGCTGTGGGCTAACTGCCCAGTTGGGGGCGTGCAAGAGGCAACTGATTAACATCTCTCAAGGTGAAGTTTCTCTCCCACTCTTTCTCATTCCCTTCCCCTCTCTGTGAAAATAAATAAAATCTTTAAAAACAAAATAAAAGTTGGTTTCTAAAAAGCTATGATCTTGGCCCATACATGTTAAGGGGGAGGGAATCTTTTTCTTCTATTAAATGTTTATATGGGGCAAAATAAACTTTAAAGAGCCCCAAGTTCATAAAGCCCAAATTTTAATTAGTAGTATACAAATTGCAAAAGAATACAACCCAATTAAACTTCACCTGAGATAATTTCCCCAAAGAAGTACAGGAAAGGAAAGCATAGTTAGGATCCTTCATAATTACTTAACATCGTTAAAAAGGTTGAAACTTAAAATTCCAAAATACCTCTTATTTTGCTAAGGAAAAGGTATTTACTAATTAATTCTACTCAAATGGCTGCAGCCATAATTGCAAACAGAAGTGTGCAACTTAAGAATATAACTGAAAAAAAAAAAAACTACAGTAAAATGTTCTTTGACGTCACAAAAAAAAAAAGAAAAAACCCAGAAAAACAAAAACAAATTTTTAAAAACCTAGTAAGAAGTCATTTCTATTATCAGTAATCCTTTAAGAAATCAATTCCACCCTTGCTAAGAACAAAACGAAGGCCTGATCTCAGCCCTTCTTTACACCTGAACAGCGTTTTGGGGGCAACTAACCCATCTTCAGATTAACAGGTTAAATAATCTCTTGAAATGTTTCTGGAATTGAGCCCAAAATTATAATTAGTAAATGTGCACGATTTACAGAAATTTCGCAATTAGGGAAATACAGAGTTAAAAAATTAAGATTAATTTTCCCATCTAAATCCCTGACTTAATAGTGATAATTCATAACTATTTTGTGAAACCTAAAACCTAAAATATGTAGAAAGTCAAACGCCAGTGTTTTCAAACAAAACTATTTTCAAGAGGCGAATAAATGTTTACCAACACACGCCCCCACACCCTCCCTCCCACTCGTCTCTAACAATGATTGCCGGAAGCGAAGAACGCCTCGTCGGGACTCGTCACCACACTGCGGCCCTGTGGGGTGGCGGGGGGAGGGGCGGGGGTTGGGGAGAGTTGTGAAATCACGAAAAGTTGACTAAGCAAAGAAAAAGGCGACTCTCCCCGGAAGATCTGTTAGGATCCCGGGGAACCCTCCGCGCAGGAGCCATTTATAAACAGACGGAGAAACGCGTTATCTGATTCCGCACCCCAGAGGAGGTAGGCGTTCCAGGTAACTCCGCCCGCGGCCACTAACGTGGGCGGCGCAGGGAGTCCCCGCCTCCTGCCCAAAGGGCAACTCAAACCAAAACACTTGGGTTTCACTCCGCACAAGCAAACCCGAGCGTCCTTTCCGGACTCGACCTAGATGTTCGCCCAAACTTACTGCGCAGGCCGCACACACTCTGCCCTCAAACGACTCTCCCGAGAGCTGAGCCTCGGACACGTCAGTTTCTTCTCTGAGGGTCCCGCGGGTCACTCGCCCCCTCCGGCCCAAGAACCCACACCCCACACGCCTCCCTCAAATTGCGAAGGCCTATCCCGGCCTCCCCGCTGGGTGAGGCGGCCACACGTTGCCTTTTTCCAACTCCGCTGCTAACCGAATTCGCCCACACCCCTATCGCAATGGAGGAAAGGTTGTCCTGGACAGGCAAGTGTCGTCTTTAGGCTGCATCGTCACCACGGAGACCATTCCCGAGACCGGCCGGGCCCCTAGACTGTAAGAGCTGAGAGGCGTCTCTCGAACCCCCGAAGAGCTCCAGAGGGAGTCCGCCCCGCACAGGGCACTAGCACGGGCCGGGGGAAGCGCTTACCCAGTGAGGGCCTCGGACACACCGGGAGCCTTACACGGGCTTCAGAGCCTGATCCGCCATCAACCACCTAAGCCCTTCCGCGACCACAGCCTGCCTCCAGCAACCGGCTACACCTCCCCCTGGAGCGCAAAGCCGGCGTTACGTCACTTCCGACTTCGGGCCCGCCCCTTCCGCCGCCGCGGGTTGAAGTGAGGAGGTCCGCCGCAGACGCAGCGCCTCCTCGGATCCCGGGCTCCTCCCACCCCTCGACTTACCCTACCGGGTCAAAGTCGGCCTTTTCTCTCGGTCCGGGATATATCTCTTTTTTCGGCATTGTCGTTCTCGCTCTGAAACCTAGCCGCAATCAAGCGGAGTCCGTCTGGATTTGCACGTTTGATTATTTAATTATTACTATACTGGAAAGTTAAGTAAATTTCCAGTTAAGTGGAAAAGATAGGCCAGAGTTATATGGACTATTACCAGGTCATTGCGTGGATCTTAAAGTCCGTTGAAGCGAGTCCTTTCATTTTATAGATCAAAATGTAGAGAACCATAAAGTGAAGGAGTGACCCCAGGGCTCGGGCTGCAACCCTTAACCCCAAGGCTCTCCCGACTCCTGGTCTCGTCCTGCTCTTAATTACGAGGTTTTCTCTGTAAAACAAAGGTGTCTCCTAGGAGGTTTTCAGTTCTAATGCTCTATGATTCTATTTCCTCTTGCACCAGCAGTGGCTTCTTTCTACCCGCATTTCCATGAATCGTGAACTGCTTTTGTTATTTGGTATGTGTGAATTTTGTCCTGTATTCTCTGTTCCATTATAATTTCTGAAATCACCTATTATAGTATATTTTACCTTCCTATAGGAGGCATTCACTTTGAATCCTAACTCCACGGAAGCAAGTGTGTTCCGTTCTATTTATCATATTCTTGGGTTGCCATAAAACCCTGATAAAATTTGCAATATCACCAGGAAAGAAAGATTAATATATTAGATCATATTAAACGTTGAAGCATCTTCTAAGTAGAAAACTACAAAATCCTCTTTCATATACTTTCATCTCACTTCCACATAACTAAGATTATAATACCTTCAATAATAGTAGATTCTTAATATTTGATGACTGATTTGTTTCCTGTTAGCTGAAACCTTTGAACTTCTCCTTGTCTGTGTATCATACTTGATCATAGAATTTGAGAAGAAGCTTTACCGGTCATTTAGCCCCAATCTCCTTATTTTACAGGTGAATAAAACTGTGATAATATCAGTAATCCCTGGCGTTACTGGTACTACCTGCTAGTAGTGGAAATACTTGTCCCTTAAACATAAATATAACAGTGAGCTTTATGAACACAATTTTTCAAGGTGTCATTCTTTGTATTTTCTAATTACCAAAAATTTCCAGTTAATGAAATCAGAAAAACAATATGCTTAATAAAAGCCATAATTGGAAAACATTATTATGCAGGTATTTTTTATTTTGTTATTTTTAATAATTTCTTGAATTTTTAGACTATTTTCCCACACAAAGTTATTTATTTAGGAATTTTATCTTGCTTTAATCCTATTAATAATAATCTCTTGACTTTTTAGACAATATTTCTCCCAACAAAATAAATATATACTGTTTCAATATTTAATTGATCTTTTAAAGTTAGCCTATTATTTGTATAGCAGTACACTACAGCTATAAGACATATGGATCCACAATACATTATATGAAAGCTTTAGGCCAGGTTGATTTCAGGAATCTGATTTTTTCAGACTTTACAAAAGTATACTTTATGTTACATGACATCCCACAAGTTCTCTGACACAGCACTCAAAAATTCAGTTAATAGTTTTTTCAGAAATATGAATATCACACTGCTACATAGGAGAAATAAAGCACATAATCTTACTTCAGTTTAGATCAGGTTTTGCCACTTGGCCACCATGAGTTCAGGTCACATTTTATTGACAAATGAGTTCAGGTCAGGAGAGATTTTGCCACCAAATGTTAAAAAAACACATTTGATTTTCAAAGGTTTTTGGATTTCAAAATAGTAAATAAGAGATCATAGATCTATTCAAAGAATTATTGCAAAGTAAACCTCTCAGCATCCCATGATATTTCCAGAGCAATGACAATTCCAAGTAGTTTTTAGGCAGTTGTCCTAACCTGACACATACCACTTATCCTGTGTTTTGACTGGGAAAATATCTAAAATACACCATTCCTCTATCAGAACTTATGATAGCTAAGGGAAGAAAATAAATGAATCCAAGAAAATTTAGGTAACTAAAGTATAAAATATAGTATAAAATAATAAAGTATACAATAAGATATTTGGAGAGGCAAACTCAATATAGAGCGGTGCACTTTTCTCGAAGGAGGTAGGCCTAGACTATTAACATTAGGGTTTTGATGGAGAAATAGAGGACTTCAAGTCAGGATGTAAGAGCTTAGCAAAGGAGCCAAGTAGAGAGAAGATTATTAACAAAAAATAATAATTCTCATCGGTAGAGTACACAGTGCTTTCCAGGCACTGTGCTAGATACTTAGGTTGTCTCCCCTCCACACGCCCACCCTGTAAGGTATTATTCCCATTTTGCTGGGGAATGTGGGCTCAGAAAAGTTAAATAACTTGCCCATTCTTAAAAAAAGATTAAACCAAGTAAATTTGGAGATCTAATTGGTTTTATTAAGCAATTCATGAATGGAGCAGCATCTCATCTAGCAAGTAGAATGGAAAATTTTTATAGGTAGAAAATGGGGGAACTAGGGAATTAAGTGTGAACTATTTCAGGCGAGGGCAACTTCCCTTAGGGGAAGGCAGGGACTCTTATGGGACAAATTACCTTGCTAGTGTGGATCAGAAAATTTCAAACTGTTAGGTTTAAAATTCCACCTCTGGGACAGTCTGAAACTACAATTAGGTTAGGTGTTAAATCTAGGTTTGCTATCACGGCCTTTTAGCACAAGTGACGCCATTTTGAATCTATAGTTTTTCTTTTTCTTTTTTTTTTCAAATTTAGAACCAGATTTTTTTTTGTATATGTTATTGGTTATGGTATTACAGTTGTCTCATTTTTTTCTTCCCTTTATCCCCTCCACCCTGCACCCCATCCCATCATCCTCATGTCAACATTTTCCAGCCACCACTTTCCTCAGCACTACCCCTCACCACCTCCCACCCTCAATCCTTCCCCCATTTGGCTTTGTCGATGGGTCCTTTATGCATGTTCCTTGATGACCCTTCCACTCCTTTTCCCCTGTTATCCCCCTGCCTCCTCCCCTCTGGTTACTGTCAGTTTGTTTTTTATTTCAATGTGGCTGGTTATATTTTGCTTGCTTATTAATTTTGTTGATTAGGTTCCACTTATAGGTGAGATCATATGGTATCTGTCTTTCACCGCTTGGCTTATTTCACTTAGCATAATGCTCTCTAGTTCCGTCCATGCTGTAGTGAATGGTAATAGCTCCCTTCTTTCTGCTGCATAGTATTCCACTGTGTAAATGTACCACAGTTTTTTGATCCACTCATTTACTGTTGGTCACTTAGGTTGCTTCCAATTCTTGGCTATTGTAAGTTGTGCTGCTATGAATATTGGGGTGCGTAGATTCTTTTGAATTGGTGTTTCAGGATTCTTAGGGTATAATCCCAGCAATGGAATTGCTGGGTCAAAAGGCAGTTACATTTTTAGTTTCTTGAGGAAATTCCATACTGTTTTCCACAGTGGCTGCACCAGTCTGCATTCCCACCAGCAGTGCACTAGGGTTCCCTTTTCTCTACATGCTCGCCAGCACTTGTTGTTTGTTGATTTGTTTATGATGGCCATTCTGTCTAGTGTAAAGTGGTACCTCACTGTGGTTTTAATTCGCATCTCTCCAATGGCTAGTGATGCTGAGCATCCTTTCATGTGTCTCTGGGCCCTGTGTATGTCCTCCTTGGAGAAGTGTCTGTTCAGGTCCTTTGCCCATTCTTTGATTGGGTGGTTTGTCTTCCTGGAGTGGAGTGAATCTGTAGTTTTTCTACGTAACACCATGATCACAAAAAGTATAAACCAAACTTGAACCCAAATCCTCTATGACTCCCAAAGTTCAAACATTTTCTACAATGTCATGCTGCTTCTTCACAAAAGCTCTTCAAGGTCGTCTACTGAGTGTAGTCTGGGTTACACTGGGGTCTCTGGAGAAAACAAAGAATAAACCATGGATTTTTCCTTGAAACTGGTTTAAATCTAGGTCAGATATTACTACATGGTATACTAAAGTTAGTTTGTAGAAAATGGGCTCTAAGAAGTACAATAGAAAAAAAGATTGATGCAGAATAATTAATTTTGGAATTAGAATGACTTTATTAAAGAAACTGGACTCTAAGCTTTGAAAGAGTAACAGGATTTGAAAATGTAAAGAAAGGGTTTCTGTAGAAAGAATATTTAGAAGGGCACAAATGGGACAATTAGGTAGTACAGCATGGGCTAAAAATTAGAAAAAAAAGTTCAAATAGGTATGTTAAAGAAATATTAAAATTTTTCAAAGTAGGCAAAATAAGCCATTCTCATCTTTTAAAACAGTGGTTTTCCGTAGAGTTTATATGAAAGATTGCCTTTGCTAGAAACGATTCTTTACTTTAAAAATAATACATCTGTAAATGTTTGTTAAAAAATGTTTTTAAAGATAAGATTTGTATAATTGTAAGTTTTGGATACATAAGAGTATTCAAAACACTCTGAAGTAGTTTGTTTTCTCTTACCCTGTGCTACGAGGTGGTATAACATACTCCATGCTCCTTATTGTTTCCCCATCCTTACTCTCCCAGATGTTTGTAAAAAACTGCTCCTTCGAGGTGAATGTCAGTCAGTTACAGCCTTCTCTCCCCTCCTTGTTGCTGTCATCTGCTGATCTCCAAGTCACTCTTCCTCATTCATTGAAGACTATTCCCTCGTGCCCAGCCTTCCTCTGCATTCCAAACCCCTCAGTGTCTACTTGGATGAGATTGCAATTAAAAGGCCAACATTCTAGCCTTTCCATTTTTTGAATCCCTCATCTCCAATAATTTCCTCCACTCCACTCCAGGTACCTATTTCCGTGATCATACCTTGGACCTTGTCATCACCTATAACTGTTTCGCCTTCAAAATCAAGCATTCTGCTCTTTGACAGCGTTACCCTATCATTCTTACTTGCATATTCAAATACGTGCACTGTAATTATTTTTCAAACTCATCAGGATCTTTAATCCACTAAGTTTTCTTCTTTTAATACTTCCTTCATTATCTAACTCAGAGTCCATGGGCTATCATTTCATTAACATTATTTCCATTACCATAAGTTCCCTTGATTTTTTTTTATCTTGCAAATTAACTGCAATCTTTATAACAAACGTATTACAGACACTGTGGTCATCACACACTCTGCCATTAAAGGTGATGTCTGAGAATACCATGCAAAAACTTTGATGTTAAAATTGAGTGTCTTGGGAAGTTTCTTGCACTAGCAGAGAGAAACTATGTAATTTATGATTTTAAGAAACTGATCCTGCAGAGGTTTGTTTTTTAATATGACCTTTGTCCCACCTGGCTCCTAACAGTGTGTTCTTTGCTCATTGTGCAACTGAGAGGTCACTGGAATGTAAATATTCCCTAACCTCCCTTCCTTATCTTACTGAGAAGAGTAACAGTCGGCATAGTACTTTGAATTCTTAAGGTATTTAATGTTGACAAAGTCTTTTCCTCTGTGTTACTCATCACATAACCTTAATTTTTGGAATCACTTGCATACCAATGTTTTTAAAATTAATAAAAGTTATTTAAAGAAAATGTCACTAAGATACTCCTCTGAAGTTTTAATTCTAACAAAGCTGGAATCAAAGTTTTGGGCTGAAATATGTTTGTGTTCTCACAGAGCTCATCCCTCCTACCTTCTCAGGAACCCTACATTATCAAGCCCTCCATCTCCATGGGATCTTCCCCATTGTCTTTTCAACATGTTCTAGACTTTTTCGCTTAATTAAAAAAAAAATTTCCTCGATCCATATTTCCTTCCAGTCTTTTGTCTTCACCTTCACAAACTCCTCACTACTAAAAATAATTGTCTATCTTCCACTCGGTCAATTCCTGCCCTTCCTTACCCCACTTCACTCTGGATGCTGGCACTATCACACCAAAACAGGCTGCATTAAGGTCATAATGTCCTGTAGACCAGTAGTCCCCAACCTTTTCTGCAGTTTCCTGGAGGGTGGGAGTCGGGAAGGCGGGGGAGGCTGGATGGGAGGCAGAGGTCAGGTGAGCATCAATCACAAATCTGTCCCTACCAGGTCTGGGGATTGGGGCCCCTGCTCTAGACAGACAAATCCATCTTTACATTCATACACATCACATTCATACTAACCTGGTTTCTCACTACACCCCATGGATTTCCTATATCTCAAGAGATCCATGAAAAGGAATTTGAATTTTCACTGTGATTAAGGAGTTCAGTCATTTACCTGATTGACACCCAGCCTACTTCACAAAACATTAAAATATTTTTGAAGGGCCTAAAAATTGGGGTAGGGGGTAAAATTTTGAGATTCCTGTGCTAATTATCAATTTCTTACCTCTCATTTCTAAATTCATCCTTTTTACCTGCTCTGTGAAAATACATCTAGATCTTTAAAATATTTCTCCCTTGGCAGCTGGGATGATTTAAGCTTTGTCAGTAGAAAGTGCTGGAGAGACATTGCTAGAAGAAAGGATTCCGCTTTCTGGTTCCCATGTACCCACTCAACAGACTCCTGCAGTGCACGCGGCTTGAGTGTCCAGCTACTGCTGCCCACTCAGCTTTCCCAGTATCAGCTCCTGCAGTGCATGGTAGCTGGCAACGTCCAGTGCTCAGCAACTTGACCCGAGCATTCCTGTCTGGTCAGTTTTGTGGTGGAATGCCTGCAGCAGGTGAGATCCTTCTGCTCCATAAACAAATTTTCCCAGAACCCCATGGGGCAGATTTCTA
This sequence comes from Mormoops blainvillei, assembly GCA_004026545.1. Lineage (NCBI taxonomy): Eukaryota > Metazoa > Chordata > Mammalia > Chiroptera > Mormoopidae > Mormoops > Mormoops blainvillei. Next base: position 149,189 of record PVJD01000967.1, read on the forward strand.
AAGGCAAGTTCCACGTAGTCGATGTCCAGCAAGTTCCAGAAGGTGATTTCCTCCTGAGTTCCAGAGGATGCATTTCCAGCAAGTGCCACCCCCTCAGCAACACAGGGACTCCTCTGTCAGATTCTCTGTGGACCTTCCTTGTTCACTGACCCATAGCCATGCCGTCTTCAAGGTCTGGATCTCAGCCATGGAGATGCTCTTGCTCGGGTATGTGTCTCAGCCATGGGGGCGGTGTCTGCTCCTTATATCTGCTATTCTTACAGTCTTCAGAGTTCCCTTAACCCCTTACTAGCCTGGTGACTCCAATCCCCTGTTATAGTTAATAATTCTTTATATTAAACTTTTCCTGTTCAAATCACTGTGTGGTAAACCCAGACTGATACAAACATTATACCCCTTCTTTTAGCTTCGCAGGTAGAACAGGTCTTGATTATTTTTCCTTCTCCTCAAGTAATTGGTTGGTGAGTTAATTTAGTTCTGACCCGTTAGGGTTATTGCATGTAGCTCTTTGTTGTACTTCAATTTGCACTGCTATTTGATGTTAATTATGATGCATAGGGGCTAGAATTTCTTCTGTAACATATAGTTTAGGTTGTAGAATTCAATGAACAATGATTTATTGCCATTTAACATTGGATTTCCTAGATGAAATAAATGCCTTTATTCCAAGAAGAGACCATGGCTGTGCTGATCCTGCCATGAGAACAAGCGGAAACTGAAATTATTACTAAGTACTTACGTTGAGCATATTTAGAAAGCAATTTACAATACATTTTACTGGTTAATTGTAAAAATTGACTTTTAGATTGGTTAGTGCAATATAAGAAGTTCTAAGAAACTCAGAGTAGACCAAATTATTTCCTGAATTCTTTCTTCTCTATGTTTTTCCCAACCTTTCAGTACCCTTTCCCAAGTTGAACCACTCCTCAGTCACCAAGCAGTCTTGTCTAGGGAAAAAAATAAACTGATTCTCAATATTAATTACTGTGACTGTGAGGGACTTAATGCAAGAATGACAGTCTCAAAATAAGACTTATGAACATGGAACAATGAGCCTGTCATGGTAGGATTTCATGTGTTGATGAGGAAGATCTCTTTAGGTAAGGGATTGCCCTTGTGCTTTTTATTAAATCACAACACTGTCAGTTCCAAGAGAGCTTTCTTTTACTGTACATCCTCTTCCAATACCTTTTCTTCTTCTTCTTCCCTCCCCAATCCATATGTAAAGAGCAATGTATATGACAAGATAATATATTTGAGATGACAACCTCTTTTTTTTCTGTATTTTCCCCTTCTATAGCTTGCCACTTTCCCAATCTTTGTCCCCTATCAAACCCATAGGTTTGTTGACAGGGGAAGGGATATAGATGGAAAATCTTTCTGACATTTGTTTCCAAAATCTCAAGCCTCAAAATGAGGAGAGGCTTTGGGCCACAGAGAAAATGGCATCAAGAGAAGCCAGGGGCAAGGGGATAAATCTGGAGGGAGAACAGGTAGCATCCTCCTCCCCAACTCTAGAAATGGATTTCTCTGGGCTAAAGAAAGGTAGAATTATACATCTAGGCGGACAGAATCACCCAACCTGTCTAACCCTTCTGAGTCTCCAAATATCCCCTGCTCTGTCTTAGTATTGAGTAATATTTTAAAATCCTGATAAAACTGGAACTGGGGTACTCAAAATAGAAACTGAATTGATGGAATATATCAACACAATTTTTTTTACAGACTTGAGTCACGTGCTAATGTTCATCCTTATATGTTCATTCACCCCACATCCCCACTTCTTCACTGATGATTCATTCCTTCCCCCTGCAATGTGCTCAACACTCCAGTCCACTAAAAGGTCTGATGATAAGGTCATCAATAGCCCTAGATTTTCCAACCTAATTTTCAAGTCTCAAACTTTATTCTATTAAGTTTTCAATCGATAGGTCAATATTAGTAATACTATTGTCCACTCCTTTCTTCTTGCAACTTTTTCCTACCTCCCCTCTGTGACACAATTGCACCCTAGTCTCTTTCTCTGACTACTACTTCTCAATTTTATTGGCAGGCTTCTCATTTTTTAGTTGCCCCCTTAAATACTGATCTTCCTCAGAGTCCAGCCTCTTAAATTATTTCCTATTCTTATTACACATTTTCAACGGCTGAATATACTAATACTTTTGCTAATAACTACTAGATCTCCAGCCCAAGTGTTCCTCCTGACATCAGCCCCATATATAAATTACCACGTGGATGTCTCTCCAACATCTTAAACTCAAAGTCCTGGCAGGAAACAGATAACACACTAAGGAAGTCACTGAAGAGAGTTTGGTGAAGGGATTTAAGAGAGTCAATAAGGGTTCTCTAGCAACAAAGGGAAGCTGTTATCCCCACTAGACCTAAAGGGGGTGGGGGAAGAAATTTCACCTGCGTGTGGAAGAAGGGCTGCCTGGTAAAAGCTGTGGCCATACTCATGATCAAACTGTGGCCTGTGGCCATAAGCTCTGGCTGATATCACCCAATGATCAAACCCTACCTGCAACCAGAGGTCAAAGGAACCCAGCTGACTTAGTCCGCAGAGGTCTGCTTACTAGGGCACAGGGCAGTGGTCAAAGGTCAGAGAATAGCTCTGATAGGACAAATGGAGAATCATTAGCACATCACCTCCATGTGGCACCACTGATGACTCAGCCTCTGTAGCTAGGAACCTGGGAGTTTCTCTCAACTCCTCTCACCCCAGCACATCCAATCAATGACCAACTCCTGTACACATTACTTTCTGAATGCTTCTCACATTTACCCCTTCTTTGCCATTCCTTACCAGTGCTCCAGCTCAGGTCTTTCTCTCTTCTTGACTTATAGGTACATGCATCTCTTATCTAGTCTTTCAGCTTCTAGCTTCGAGTCATCCTTTCATTATCCCTTCACATTGCTACTGAAGTTAACTTTCTAAAAGTTTAAGCTCTAAGCACTGTAATGGCCGAAACATGCCCTTCTGCCCTCCGTTTTTAATTTTAAAACATTTTAAATTAAATACAATTATAATTACACATTTGTAATTAAATTAACTACAAGAATCATACACTATGTGATTCCAAGGAAAGCCATGCTTTATTGATGTATTAAATAAAATGTGAAATCTTCTAAAGAGGTAACCATTGTTAACAATTTGGTTTTATTTTTCCAGATAAAATTTTCCCCCAACTTTATTGAGGTATGGTTGACAGACATACTTTTTTATTTTTTATTTTGAAATAATTATAGGCTTATTGTAAACAATAGTAGAGAGTCACCTATGCACTTCACCCATTGAGAGTTGAATTGTGTCCCCCAAAAAGATATGTTCAAATTCTTATCCTGGGTGTCTATGAATGTGACCTTATTTGGAAATAGGGCCTTTTTATCTATAAATAAGTTAAAAAGAGCTCATACTGGGCCTAATCCAATCACTGGTATGCTTATGAAAAGAGGAAAATCTGAACACATACAGAGACGCACAGAGATTGCCATGTGACAACAGAGGCAGACATTGGAACAGTGGGTGTACAAGCCCAGGAATGTCAAGCTAGGGAAGAGGAAAAGAAGGATCCTCCCTTAGAGCCTTCAGAAGGAGTAGCCTTACCAACACCTTGATTTCAGACTTGTAGCCTCCAGAAATACTAGAAAGTAAATTTCTGTTGTTTTAAGTCTACCCTGTTTGCGGGGATTTGTTACAACCCTAAGAAACTAATACACTCAGCTTCCCCAATGGCAATATTTAATTTAACTATAATATGATATCTAAGCAAGGAAATTGACATTAGTACAATACTGTTAGACTATAGGCCTTGTTCAGGTTTCATCCCAGCTTGATTTTTATTAATCACAGAGAAGTTTGTGGGCATACACACACACACCACTCCCATTGCTTTTTAAGTTCCTTAGTTCTTAACTTAGACAATGTTTAATCATTGGTAACATGCCAGTAGAGTCAGACAAAGAATTTTTATATTAAGTGCACCCTCAAATCAAGAAGACTGGCCAGTGGAGAAAATGAGTTAAGAGATATAAAAAGGCAATTTATAGAAGGAAAAGTATAAATGACCAATGAGCACATGAAAGAGTGCTGAGCTTTACTAATAATCAGGGAAATGATAAATTAAAATAAAAATGGAATACTCTCACCATTACATTGTTACAAATGTAGAGACAAATAAGAGAGATACTTATTAGATGAGATGTAAATCAGTACACAATTTCTTAGAAGAGGATCTAGCAGTGTCTATACAATTTAAGATGTTGCGGAATTTGACCCAACAATAACACTTTTAGGACTCTTGGAAATACACATATGCACAAAGATAATGTCTAAGAGGATATTTATTGAAATACTGCTTTGAATAGGAAAAACATTGTTTAAATAGATTACATTAAATTTGATATGCCTATATTATGCAACTGTTAAAAGAATGAAGTAGACAAATCTACTCACATCTGTTGACATGTGAATATACAAACACAATAGAACAGTGAGTATTAGGGAGACTGTAGTTAAAGAACGTGGTCTATATTTGGATTTATAATCCTGGTGCTACCACTTACTAGTTCTGAGAACTTGCATAGTCAAAATATTTACTTGACCTTTGGAGCTTCAGTTTCCTCATAGGAAAGTGGAAATAGTAATGTTTGTGTCTATCTTACAGGGTTGCCGTGAGCGCTACCTCAATTAATTCATATAACCGTGTATGACAGCAGTGTTTGGTACAAAAAGATTGTTCCGCGTTACTGCCATTGTTGTTTATGTAAAGAATCAATATATGTTACCAATGTTTTATATAGATACATACATACAAGCCCGCATGTCAAACTGTGACTTCCTCCGGGAAGGAGTATAACTTTTACCTTTAATGATGTAGACTTCTATGTCGGTTGGAGAAGCAGTTGAATTTTGTTATTGTTCTTGGTCAACACATCTGAACCAGTTGGGTATTTCTGGAGAATTCCTAACCTTATGAAGCAGGCCAAGCATTCTACTCTAGAAACTCAAATGCAAGTTATGTGCTTTCCTTTATTCCCTTGTCGTCGGGGCATGGACTGTTCCCGTCAGATGCTTACAGGGTCTAACCAGGTCCAGGAGGGCAGCAGCTTGCTGGCAGCTATATTCCAACTCCAGAGGAAGAGATGGCAGCACCTGCTGTACCCAGGTGGGGTTAGCTGAACCAGCTGTGAGGTCAGAGGGCTCAGGCGAGGACCTCTTCACAAGGCCTGTATGTACGGCAGTATGATTTTCAAGCCTTTCTGAAGAGTCTGTGAGGTACCCACTGTCTTTTTAACAAAGACCTTTTTCCTAAATTAGCCAGAGTCGGTTTATTTACTAGAGACTAAGAACAGTGACTGGTGCAGTATATTTTTGAAATTAAAAGTCTTCCCAACTTTTTATTATAAATAATTTCAAATGTTCAGAAAAGTAAACAAGTAGCAAAATGAATACTTACATACCATTCAACAATTAGTAATGTTTTGATGTATTTGCTTCACCTGTGTGTGTGCTGCTGCTGAACATTTGAAAGTTAATTGCAGGCACCAAAAAAAATGAGTAGTAATTTCATAATGTCTTCATATAGCTAGGCCATATTCAACTTTCTCCAAATATCCCAGGAATGTCTTTGTACTTATATTTTTTTCAAGCCAAGGTCCAAAACAACACATTATGTTTGGTTATGCCTGTTCAGTGTCTTTCTGTAATTTAAATAATGCAATTAACAAAAATAAGGCTATATATGGGCTTCGGTCCTACTTTTATTGGTTTCTACCTAATGGTTGAGAAGATAAATACCGAAACTAATAGTTAATAAGTGGTAATCCCATGCTAAGCTTAAGTGAAGGGGTGGGCATATCAAAATAAATAGGACAAGGTCCCTGACTTCAAGGATTCAGGCCCTCTGGGTTTCTCCAAATGCGTGCAATTTGTTTGTCTCACTTTTAACCAGCTGAAGGAACATGCAGAGGTAGGGTATCAGGGTTAGTTATTTCCTTGGCTCAGAACCGTATCACAGAGTAAGAGCGCTGGGCAAGGCCAGATGCACATGGCTAATAATTTAGCTCCTGCTGCTTTCTGAGTCCTGCACCAGGTCAGGGTGGCAATCAAGTGCTGTCACTGCCTGATTCCAGTCTAACTTTCCAGTCTCTGATCTTACCACCTTCTCTTCCAGAACTCAAACTGGACCCGCAATTTCTAGAATGTTTCATATTTTCCCATCTGTATTACTGAAATACTTCCCCTAACCCCCCCAACACTGTCTTCAAGCTCCCGCCCATTCTGTAAAGCCCAAAGTGTGTGCCACACGTTCAGTGAAAAAAAGTTCTAGAGTTTACTTCTCATAAGAAGAAAGTGTTTCTTCTCTGGTGCTCTTGCTCATATATCTTTTATTTTGCTTATCAAGTTTTGTTTTATATTTTTGTATTGTGCTTTTCTCCCTACTGAGTAAATGCACTGAAAGTAAGAACTTCAGTTATTTTAGTTCTTTCCCATGCTACCTGTCACATAGCAACCATAGTGAACTTGATTAAAAATAATCATACAACTTTGAGAGAAACTTGAGAATAATTCTGGCAAAACATCAGGCAGGAAAAGGAATTCTACCAAAAAGATGAGATTCAGGTGGTTGATTATATGTATCTGGGCTCCCTCACATCGAACATCATGTCCTTGAGGAAACCTTCTAAGGTTCCTATAAACTAAAGTATATTGCCGCCATTTTAATCTTTCAGCATCATAGACCTTTTCTTTATTTACATGTTTACATATGATGTTTAATTAATATTTTTCTTTATCATCCAACAGAAAGTTCTGGGAAGTGAAGGATCCGATTTGCTTTTATTCATCATTGAGTCCCTAGCACCTCGCCAAGTACCCGGCATCTCATAAGCATTTTATAAATTTTTTTTGAATGAATGAATGGATAAATGAGCGGATATTGTATTATCATCGTGCCAAAGAATGAAAAGCTTAAAAAGGGCAATACTAATAACTACATAATAAACAGTCCCAGAAAAGTGATCAGATCCATCAGCTACAAAATAACATGTATACACAACACTCTGTGCAATGCGCCATTCTTGGACATTCATAGTTTTTTAAAAAATTACATGTGAATTAATTTACTAGAAAATCAGTTTGATAACTCTATTTTTATATACCAACTGCTACTTTCAAAAATAGTGGGAAGTTTTTAAAAAATATATTTTTTCCATATATGTGTATGTATATTATATAATATATATAATACACACACAGAGACTTCTTTAATTGGTTTAGTAAAAGCTATTTTTAAATTTGTAAGAAAATTACCTGGTAGCCTGGATCAATGATTGACACTGTGTCTAATCTGAAGAAATTAAGGTGAAGATTTACCAATTATTTGATTGATGTGATAAAGGCATTCAAGTGACACTATAAACCAAAAAATAAAGGTGTCTAAATTACCAGCTTATTGACATTGATCGTATCTTCTGGGTGATTTGTAAATTTATATTTTCATTATGAAGAGAGTAAGCATACTTATAGCTTTTTAAAATTTCATGTATTTAAGCTAAAAACAAAAACAAAAAACAGTTTATCCACTGCTTCCACCTAACACTTATCATTAAAAAATAATGAAGCCCCAGCTGGTGTAGCTCAGTGAGTTGAGTGTCAGCCTGTGAACAAAAAGGCCACCAGTTCAATTCCCAGTCAGGGCACATGCCTGGGTTGTGGGCGCGGTCCCTGGTTAGGGGTGCACAAGAGGCAATGACACATTGATGTGTCTCTCTCTCTCTTTCTCCCTCCCTCCCCCTCTGTCTAAAAATAAAAATAAATTTTAAAAATCTTTAAAAAAACAAATAAAAATAATGAAGAAATTTCCTTTTCATAGTATTTTCGATACTCTCCAAACAGCCTGATACCTTAGACCCTAGTACAAGCACTGTCTTTGTCACACAGTGAAGGCCACATGTTGTTAACATTCCTTATTAAGGAAAAGCCTCTCTGTGTGTTTTCCATTTTCATTTCTGACACTTAATTAGAATTAATGAAGTTGCTCCCTTTACAGATTGCAAGAGCTGCCAGGACTCCTGAAACTACTAGAAAGTGCAGTGAAATCTGTGACTTTTCACACAGGAGGCCAGGTGATAGGAGACACATTGTTCTACAAGTATAGTCGAGAATTTGTGTGCCTCCCTGTTGGTGTGGAAGGGGCCAAGTGAATCCAAGGCGTGCTCTTCAGCTGATAGCACGAAGACAAATGTTTACAAAAGAACACATTCGAATCCCTCCTAACCCTCGGCAGAATCACTCTATTGTCAAACAGTAAAAGAATGTTTAAATACAAGCAAATTATGCTCTCCCCACATGAAGTCTCCTCTCTGGTATGTAATTACTGGATGTGTACTTAGGGGTTCCAGTCTGAGGGTTTCCTTGCTCACTTTGGGGATTCAGCTCACCTCTTGGCACCCACGATGCAGTAAACAACAGTTTCCAGGTGCCAGAAGCTTCCAGCAATCAGCTGATGACTATGTAAATGATAGACATGCTGCCTTCACACACTCCATCCTGGGCTGGCCTGGTTGATTTGCTTATTTATTTGATATTTGATACACTTGAAGGAAGTCAAATAATTTATATGCAACTTTTGAAGCATTGTGATAGACTACCATGAACACACCACACAAAAGTCAAGGAGAGCTAGAACATTATCAGTTTTTTGCTTTTACCTCTATGTTCCTCTCCTACCTCATTCCTCTGCTTCCTGTTTAAGTAAGCAAAATCTTGAATTTTTATGTTTATTTTTCCTATTTAAAAAAATAGCTTTAGCTCTGGCTGGTGTGTCTCTGTTTGTTTGGGCATGATTCTGTAAAACAAAAGGTTACTGATTTGATCCTGGGTGGGGCACATGCCTGCATTACAAGTTCGGTCCCCACCCAGGGCACATGTGACAGGTAATTGATGGGTGTTTCTGTCTCAAATCAATGTTTCTCTCCCTCTATCTCTCCCTCCCTTCCCATCTCTCTAAAATCAATAAGTATATCCTCGAGTGAGAATAAAAAAATAGTTTTAGCACATATGTCTATACCTTTAAACTTCATGTTTTGTTTTCCTTGTTTTATGCTTTATAAAAATGATATCATATTTAATGTAGTCTTCTGCAGCTTGAATTTTTTTTTCACCCAAAGATATGTTTCTAAGATTCACCTGTGCTGTTGTAGTTCACACTTGCAAATTCTATTTGACCATAACACAACTTGTGAAGTTGTTCTAAAGTGCCTGGACCCTTGAGGTGCTTAGTTTATTCAGTTTTTGGGTTTTGTTTAGTTGGTTATTCAGTTTTTCTCCATCATAAGCAGTGCTGCTGAGATTGTGTCCATTGGGGAAGAGGTTCAAGAGTTCTCTAGGACTAAGGCCTAGGGGGGGTATTGTTGAGTCTCAGAGTATTCGGAAGTTCAAGTTTACAAGGTGGTGCCAAAGTTTTTCCAAGTGATTACATCAATTCGCATTCCCACCATTGATATATGTAAGAATTCCAGTTACCGATATATTCACACTTTATATTATCAGACCTGCTTTTTACCAATCTAGCAGATGTAAAATAGTATTTTATCTGGGATCTGTCCTGAGCTTTCTTCACCTTGCTCCACTCTGACAACATTCCAAGCTTTCCCAGAACTGTGGATCGAGAAGGAATTGAAGGAGGTAGATAAGGCTGGAAAGTTTTATAATGACCAATGAAGACCCTGAAATCTGTAGAGCTGATCTCTGCAAAAGCATTTCCTGCAAGACTCAAGGCTATACAACATGTATATCATTTGTTGAATTAATGTTTTTAGTTTCACCAATGTGCCAGTCACTTCCCTGGGCCCAGGTGGATCACAGTGAATGAGACAGACAGGGTCCTTGCCCTCATGGAGCTTATGTTCTGGTTGGGGAGGAAATAAACAATAAATATATGACATAATATCAGAAAATGAAGACCAGCTTTGGGGCCTCATAAACCAGTGCTCAAATCCATTCTCTACACCTTAGGGTACACAAGACCTCACTGAGCTTCAGTTTCATCTTTAATAAACAACAGTTATCATCTTGCAGGGTTATTGTGAGAATTAAGAGCTGGTGTATAATGGTTCCTAGTTTCAGTCTGTCCACTTTGAGGAGTGTCTGGGAATAAGGAATTCAACAGCATCATGGGACAATCTGATCTCCTAGATAGCTCCTCCTGGAGACTGGGACCACAGGGCAACAGAACAGAAACAGAAGCCTGGCATCTCTGCCAGCCAGCACCACCCTGTTCATCTTAACTACTGCTCCTGATAACTACTGCCCACCTTCTCTCACCCATTTCAACTAACCCTTTGGTTCTGACTCTACTTTTGTCCTTCTCTGTGAAGCTGAGAGACGGGATTGAGTTCTGGGCTTTCCAACCACACTATCCTCCTTGCTATTTTTCAGACATTCCAGATAACCTCCTTCGAAAGTTGATTTAAAAAAAACCAGTGAATAAAAATATATATGAGCCAACATGGAAATGTTGAACACTAATGTATATCAGATAATATTAATGAATCATTGGTAATTTTTCAAGCATTACAGTGATATCGTGGCACATCAGAGAAAAGTGTTCTTAACTTGAGAAATACGTACTAAGTATATGATGTCTTGGATTTGCTTTCAAATAAACCAGTATTGAAGGGAAGGCTGGTGAACTGTTTGAAAGTATAGAAGCAGAGCAATGGACACAAGGGGTTTGTTATAAAATGCTATCTACTTGTGTATATATTTACGTTTTTCCATAATAAAAAGTTAAAAATGACAGAAAAATTTTTCCACGTCAGAATATGATTAGCATGTGCTGTTGCCTCTCCTGGAATGTTGTTTTTCCAGAAACCCCTGTAGCATACTTTCTTGACTTATTCTTGTCTGCTCAAATGTCACCTCCTTAGAAGGGCTTTCTCTACCTTATGTAAAACCTCATTTCTCTTCTCCTGCTTTACTTTTCTAGTTCTTTATCCTGCTTTGCTTTCCTTTGTAGCACTTCTCACTGGCTGATACTTGCCATATTTCCATTTGTAAAAATGTAGGTTGCATGAGGACTGGGACTGTGTTTCATTTATTGCAATGTCTCCATGCCTTGAACAAAACCTGGTCCAAAAAAGAAATTCAACAAATATCGATTAAAGGAATAAATGTCCAGTTATACAGCTGAGTGTCCCCAACAAAGCCAGATCAGAGCTCCTGCTATACTGAGTTCCTTTATCTACCACAAACTGATTCTCTTTCCAGAGTTACACTTGTGTATTTAAGAATAGAGGAAAGCACTTTGTAAATGCTAAGGTGCTATATAGGTTTGTTATTATTCCCAATCCAGTTTGAAGACGCTAAAAAGGAGTTATGAAATTACTCCACGTAGATCACTCGTCTGCAATGTCTTAGGAAAGCTTCCATTATAAAATCAGCTCTTTTCAAGGCCATTGCCTAGAAGCAAATGTACTCTGGCTAATTCAAGCCCCAGAAACATAGACTGTTACGATATTTCGCAATTGAACACTGGCGTCTCCTTTTGCCGGAGATATGTAACCAATCCATCCTTTGAAGAAGATAACTCTGGATTGTTTTTCCCATGCAAGTGAACTTACTCCGGAATCCTTACAGCTGAAGACCCATCCTTCTCAGAGCAGGCTGTGCAGGTTCACAGAAACTGCCCAGGCCACTGCCCCCGGGACCGATAAAAACAGGGTCCGGTTTTCACTCACCGAACCAAAGCCATGCAAGACCTATGGCCCTGGTTCTCTTTACCCTGTTCAATGTGACAAGGCTCTCGACTGGTGAGCTCTGGACACTCTCACCAGACTTTGACTTCCTCTTCTTCCTTGGTTCCACTCCTAGTGCTCCCCACACCTCTTTCGGGGGATTAATAGCAGAGACAGCTACTGTGCCGGAAGGCCTGAGGGCTACCCACTTCCCAAAGGCCGGTCGAAGGGCAGATTGTAAACAACCTTAACAAAACCGAGATGTCCTCTTTATGGAGCAACAAACTTTGAAAATCATAAGTTTATTTGAAGATTTCAATTTTAGCACATTTCACTTCAGAAAAATAAACATACTTCTCTAAGATTCTTAGAATACTCATATTGCAAGCATTATATGAAACACCTATGTACATGATATTGAAGACATTTCTTACCTAAACTACAATCATAGTGGAATGTTACATAATTACTGGGATGATATTTAAAAGGAGAATAAAATTTTAACATGAGAAACTGTTAAAATATACTAAAGTTTATGTAAACAGTACTAAAAAAGCATTTTCATAATGTTTGTTTAACATTTGCTTTGAAGGAGGTTTTCTCCCTACCAAACAGACCCATGGTTGGCTTCCCACATCTTGTTAAGGCTGACTGATGTGGACACTGGCTCTTTTAGCATGTAAAGTTTCATGGGAAAAAGCCTGGGATTCAGGAAAGATCACTCTCGTGTTCTAACGATGCCTTACCCTCAACAGCTTCCATGAGAAAGGAAGCACGCAACAAAAAACACAGATGGCAAGACAAATGGCTCATGCCTGCATCATGTAAAGGTAAGGCTAGGAGGAGACATGTAAAACAGAGGGACTGAGGGGGCAGAAATGGGATGGCAGTGGGCCCCGGAGGTGGCTAGAGGTTCCTCCGGCATTCTCCCTCTAAGAATAAAATGTCAAATTTCACATTCAGAATGGAACGATTTTCCACAGATGCTTTGTCTGCGGGTCTTTCCCTTTGTCTACTACTAACTGATTCCTACAAAGACTTTTTAATGTGAAGAGCTCAAGAAATATTAGAGGACACGGGGCACAAATCCATGGAAGATAAGGATGAAATAATCACTTTTAAGATACTCGACATCGAAGTATAGTTTGTGCTTCTCTTGCCCTTAGTTAAATGAATTAATGATATATATATGCCCTTAGTTAAATGAATTAATGATATATATATGCATTTAACTTAACATGAAATATTTGAGACATTAAAAAAATATGAAGAATAATAAATACCCATGTATGCTTAATCCAGTCTAAAGAATAAGATTTTTCTCAATATAGTTGTAGGGCCCTATGTACCCCTCAGAGATTGCACTCCCCTCCCTACAAGGATAACTAGTATTCTGAATTGTGTTTATCATCCTATATAATTCTAGAAAATTATATTTCATGCCAACCCTGTGGAGGCTGTGAACATAGCCTTTCAATTCTAAAGCTCTAGGGCATTTTTAACATGTGCTAAAAATATCTCTCTTATTGGTCTAATAAGTTAATACTAAAAATATTTTTAGCATAACATGAAGCTTTCTACAGTATATTATTTTAAATGAGTCAATTAATTGCTAATAAATATCTCAAGCTAAACAATAAACGTAAGTAATCTGGGAACTCTGTGGATTAAATGTATAGTTTTTATTCTAGCTTTCTTAAACTTAAAAAAAAAAACACCCAAAAAATTAGCCATTCAAAAGTAGAAGGAACCCTTGATTACCTGGAGCTTGGCCAAATTCCATGGCATACATAAGCAACTGACAGTAGCCAAAATGTAATACTTTAAAGGGACTAATAACTAAGGGGAGTACCCTATATTCTTTAAGGTAGGTAGAATTCCCAATGAACTCAGCCTTGTTCCTGACGCCCCCGGTTATAATTAGGCATGTTTCAGAGTTGTATGAATGCTTGTTAACCAGCAGGGCACCATTTAATAAATCTCTATACTGTTATAGTCATCCAAGAGGCCTGTCTGCTAGACAGCAAATACTTTTGCCAGAGTGGTAGATGCTCTCAGAAAGGGCATTGTTTTAGTCTAGCTCAGTAAAACATGAATGGGTCAAATGAAGCCATTTGCTTTGTAAAGGGCCGGGTCAATGATGCATTGTTGGGAAGTGGCAGTGAAGACAGCTATAGTTCAGTGACTTGGTTTGCTGGTTGTCAGTTCCTAGGACAAGGACCTTGTATTATTCACTCAAGTCCACAATGTTAAATCCGAAACTGAAATTTTAGAAAGTCTGAAAGTTGACAATTTGTTCACAACTCATTGGATGCCAAAAACTCATTTTTTTGAGTTTGAACTCATTTAGTGGCAAGTCATCATCTGAACTGACACTAAGCTACTTAATGTTTTTATTTAAACCACTTACTGTGACTATTTATATATTTTACTGAAGAAATATTAATGTATTTGATTAGAATATTTTTCTTCAGACTCCCTGGGGGTGCTGCATAATATATAGAATTACCATTTTAAAATCCAGAAACTTCTCAATTCTGGAACACAGTTGGCCCTACAGGTTTCAAATTAGGGATTGTCAAACTCTAATGGCTACCACTGATTTAATAGCTACGGTGGGCTGTTAGCCCTTACACTGTTTCATTTTACTCTCACTTTGACCCTATAATTGAGAAAAGCATATTTCTGTGCCTTTGTTGTTACAGTAACACACATAATTGAATGTTGAATGGGACTTTTCCTGTTGCCTCTGATTGCCGGGTAAACCCCAAAGCTGAGAACATTCATTACGTGCAAAAGCCGAGGAAAATAAGTGTTTGTACTTTCTACCTTCAACTCTAAAGAAAGCCTTCAGATATGTGCCCTCAGAACTTGCTAAAAGCAAAGCTAGATTTTCTGCTCCAACTCTCGCCCCTTTCACCAGCAGTTTATATAAGAAAAACAAAAAATTCGAACACAGATATCAGAATGGCGAGTTCCCTACTCCACGAGGCTTTTTTCATGCTTCTTTCTGTCCCATCCCCGCCCCAGGCCACGCGAGGAAGACAGTAAGAGAACGGCTGTAGATTCATAAATTTGGGAAGTGCCTGCAGGAAGAGATCCATTTTCCAGCTGAAGTTACGGTTATGCCTTGGAAATGTTCACCTACCTTCTGTGCGTATTTAAGCAGAAGCAGAAAGAATTGGGGAGTGATGACAAGGAGGAGAGACGGGACAGCGGGGGAGCAGCCTGCTTCTTTGCTAACACAGAACAGTGGATGCACGCAGAGATGGTATTGTTTTGGGCTTAGCTGGTAAAACATGAATGCATCTACTAAAACCCGGTTGTTTTCTCAATTAGTCAGATTTCCAACAGGCATGGCAAGGATGTGGAAGTTTTTCTAGCCAAAGATATAATGAAAAAGATTGTACAGGTAGGCTGGATCTATCTTGAGGGTATCCCATTTAAGAGGGCTGCCTGTGGGGCAAGGGGCCCACAACATTAGGGAGACTATGTTATACGGGGGAGGGAAGGAACTGGTGGACTTTAGAAAACATCAGGCTCATGTATCCCAAATCAGAGAAACACTGGTGAGGTCTACTATAGAGAAGCCCCCGCAAAGAACCCCTCCATGTGCTTCACAGGATGCCTGTTTCACTGAAAGCATCTACAGTCAAGAGAGGACAACAGCACAAGTTAAGCAAGAAACCATTTGCCACCCTTCACTAGCTTCTCTCTTGCCATGATACATGGAGGAGAAAAGGACCCAGGAGTGGGTGTGCAGGTGGGCCTCCCTTTCAGGCTTCTTTCGCTTTGACTTCAACCTTTACACCCCGGCCCCCTCCATCCTGTGCCATCCTTTCCTCCCTCCCCGCAACAGAGAAAGCATTGTTCTCCCCCTCTGGCTCAAACATGAACAAAAGAACATTGTTTCTCTCCTCGCAGCAAAGCAGGCTGGAATTTTCCAAAGAAAGTTGACTGAAGACAAAGGGACATAGCAAGGAAAACAAAGTTCATGCGTATGGTCAAGCTAACAAAGTGTAGGGTTCCAACCCCAAATGGCGAAACGGTGCCAGGCTCTCCAGAGTCGTGGCCAGAGAAAGTCTATTTCCGTCCAACCCCCAACCCTTCCCTCCACGCTTTCCCTTGCCTCCACACCTTCACAGAGGAAGGCTGGGAAGACGTCCCCTCTGAATGATGGGTGATGGATTAAGAAATACAATACTTTCTTAGCTCTTGAGTCCGACAAGACTGTGTGACTTGAGAGTTACTTCACCTCTCTGAGCCTTATTTTCTCTCATCTACATAGCACCTGTTTGGCAGAGTGGTGAAATCCCCTCATAAGCGCTTGCACATGGCAAGTACTCAAAAATGTTTGCTGTTATTGTCATTATTCAACGCCCTGTGGTTTCAAAATAGAGCCTAGTCTTGACTTCCATCTTCTCCCTGTATTTATGTCTCCACTCCCCATTCTTTGTCACATTCCTCTCCCTTACATAGGTAGGTAAAATTTATTTCCTCATACCTGAACGTATCTAACAGGTTTCAATAATACTTTGAAAGAACTGTACCATAGGCTTATTGGAATACACCATAGCAAACTCATCAGTCTTCTCATAGGTGAAGCTTAGCTTCTCTATCTAAAGTTCTAGCCTAGCATCTGGACCATGGGACCCTAGGAACAGGACACATTAGCACATCCCAGGACTAGCTGAACATTTCTGTCTGTTTCATCTCTGAAGGACACCTTCGTTTCCAAAACTCGGGTGGTGGGTCTGGTCAAGGTCAACCACTCATCACACTTTCCCCAACTCATACGGCTTGTGTGGGAGCACGTAAACCGCACCCTACTCCTGCCTAGCCAGGGATCAGACATCCGGTTCAGTACTAAATTGCTAAAAGTGAGTACTTAAAGTTTTCTAAACTTCAGCTCACTCTTTGTGGAATGGTGATGAGGATAGCTCCCTAAGAACCTTTGAAGATTAAGTGAGAAAATGAAGATCAAGCACTTAAGGCAGAGATTGGTTCACAGCACCAGAGGCATAATAAATAGTGGCCGACATCATCACAGTATGTTTATCACATCACAAGTACCTTGCATGTGCAATTAAGTGGACAATTTATATCAAGAGATAATTATAAGACTTTCTTTCACAGTCTCTCATCCACATAGTTTTCAACCTTAAGGTTTGTAAGAGCCACCTTTTTACCTCTAAACTCTGATAAATGTCCTGTTCACCTTAGAAGTACAAATAGCACATTTATGGACTTTGGTACTATCGGTTTCCTAATTAGGGTTTATCTTTATTGCCAATTCCAATCACATGATTAAACAAGTTTCCCAGCATTTATTGTTCTTGGGAGCCTTTCCGTCAAGGGTAAAGAATATGACTGAGGACTAATGTGTTTACATTTCATACTCACATATACTAGCTGGAGCCCCATGCCGCAGTCTGCCCTTTGTTTCTATCCAAAGTCCCTCCTGCAAAATGCAGCCATTTGTGCTCCATTGGAGGAGCTAAAATGTTTTTTAAATAGGTGAACCCACAGGCAGAGGATGGCTAAATACCCCTCTTGCAGTCACCTTGTCTGAGCAGTAAGTGGTTCATGGATAGCAGACAAGGCATATTTTCTTCAAAGTATTCTTGTGGGAGGTACACTGAGCTTCTGAAGCTGACACATCTGAATTGGAGGTTTGGTGCTGTGTGACCCTGGGCAGGTTAACTGATCTCTCTGAGCCTCTGTACAAATGGAGATAATGATAGCACTTACCTCCTGGTTTGTTGTGTGGATTAAATAAGTTAATCAATGAGGAGTGTGGAGCTTTTAAGAAAGTTTCCTGGATGTTGAACTCACATCTGTTTTTTGGGTTCCTAATGCTTCCTTTCTTTGTTCATTAGTTAGTTCTGATCAGGGATCTGCCCTGGCTAAATCATTTCTGGAAAATATCATGTTTATTTTTGGGCATTTAAAGAGGATTTTGACCAGAATTATAAAGGTCAGAAAACTGGCATGTGAACTTTTGACATTAGGTAAAAACTAATAAAATATAGGTAAGTGTGGACTTGTATTTAATATTGGTTCATTAGCTATGACAAATGTAGCATAATAATGTTAACTATAGGAAAAACTAGGTGTGTGGTAAATGGAAATTCTGTAACATTATTGCAGCTTTCCTATCAATCTATTACTATTCTAAAACAAGAAGGTTATTAACTGTTAAAAATATCTACCAATATTAAAACTATGAAAGTCAAAAATTATATGTTTGTTGTTTATTAATGTATGTGCATAATAAGCAACTATCAGAATAAAAGTGGAAAGAAAATCCTTAAATGGGCTGTTAGCCAGAAATAAGGAATACTTTGGGGAGATGATAAAATTGAGCACGTTCTTCAAAACTTGGCAGGTCTCTTTTGCATGGAAGATAAGATACAGCATAGTACCCAAGGTAGAAATATCAAGCAAAAGTTACAGTTCACACAGTGTCACCCCAGGTGATAATTAAAACTGTCCGTGCACACATGCACACACACACAGATGGACACATTGTCAAGTAGCATGTGACCTCTTTCATGGTTGTTCACGGAGAAGGTAGATGACCACCTATTGGGGGATGTTGCAATGAGTGGGTAGGAAGTCGACCTTGATAAAATTTTATGTACTTTATGACCACCTCCTTCTCTTATGTCCATCCGTTCTACCTGTATCCTTTGGGTACATTAAGTTTCAGATTTGGAAAGGACTTCAAAGATCATTTGGTTCTCCTCTGATGTATGGATTTTCGAAAATTATTCTTGGCCTCTGGTATCATATACAAAGACATCAACAGGAATCTCACTGGTTCACCTTAAACCTTATTCTTTGCTCTTTCTTACACTGGCTAAACATCCTCATCTCAGGATTTCTATGCTTTGACAACCTGTCTGGACAAACTTCTCTGGCTGTGACATCAGAATGCTCACAGACTGGTTCTTGCTCTCCTCCCACACACTGAAGCCCTGGATAGTCTCGCTGCCAGTAAAGTCCCAGAGACCTGCTACCAGGGGTGTCCAACCTGCAGCTCCCAGGCTGCATGCAGCCCAGGATGGCTATGAATGTGGCCCAACACAAAACTGTAAATTTACTTAAAACATTATGAGACTTTTGTGTGTGTGTGATTACGTGTCACAATGTATTTAACGTGTGGCCCAAGACAGCCCTTCTTCTTCCAGTGTGGCCCAGAGATGCCAAAAGTTTGGACACCCCTGTAGGTAAAGAGGAACAGAAAAACATCTATCGCTGCCTGGCCCTGGGACTGACATCCAACCTCTAACTATTTTCATGCAACACTTACAGTCAGGCCATGGTCTTTCATGCCCTTGTACATTTGCACAAATAGGTCCTGAGAAATAAAACAGAAACGAAGCTTGAAAAACTCATCGTGCTTCACAAAACAGATCAACTGTGCCGAACCACAGCATGCCGCATACACTATTTAAGATCAAACTGATTGAACCCTAGCTCCTTCTCATTCGCACCTTCCAAGTGAGATTTCAGATAAACTAACAACTAACTTTGCAGACTCGTGTGCTCTACAGATAGCACAACTGGCTCTGCCAGCAGTTCACCATGTTTACAAATGCTGACCAGCTTCCACCCAGACTACACTTGCTGCCACCTAAGACCATCTGATGATTAACTGCAGCCTCTAAGTAACCTTTCCTAGCTGCTCTCTTTGGAAATGCCACAGTCTCTGGGCTCTGCCTTGTTCAATATGCACACATCCAGCTTGGGACGATCAACAGGTACCCCTAACAATCTCTGATTAGGGAATTTAACAATTCTGCCTGGCTCTCCGCCCATTTTCTTCTTGTGTGTCAAGCACTCACCTACTCAGCTTCAAGAATCCACTTAAATGTCAAACAAGTATTCCCTGATTCCTTCTTCATCTCAGTCCTCAGCGCTATTCGTTACCCTCATTCTCTGTGTCCTCCAGGGACTTGGCTCCGACTTCCATCAGCTTTTCTCTCACTGTGTTTTCATTGTTCAATTTACGTCTGCCCACCCTCTCCACCTTTCCTTAAGGGCAAGGTCACTTCTATGCATCTTTGTATGTCCACTGATTACCCTGGTCCTGAGCATAGCATAGGCACCGAATAAATGTTACTTAAACCCTGACTATTATTCATAACAAAACTGCAAACAAAGCCTTAAGGGATATGTGGCTCTATTATTCTTTCGTGGCTATCATATGAGGAAGCCTCCTGTAAAACAAATTTCTCCAATGCCCGTTTCTTTGTGACGTGAAGAATCTATATAATCTCCCGAGTATAATGGGTGGCCAGGGTCACAAGTAGTGATATAAAACTACAGGGACCCAGGTAATGGGCATGGCCAATACTGTTAGCAATTCTATTTTGCGAAGAGGAAAATCAACCACATTAAACATCTTCAGTTTTAAAAATTCTTTAATTACTAAAATAACAAATATACTATGTACTATAGCTAAAGCTAAAGTTGTTTTAGAACACAAACTCAATCTTGATCCCAGCCCTACCTCCCCAGAGGTATTTATTATCAATTAAGTATTCATCCTTCCAGATTATCCCCATGGATTTACATATGTAGCAAAAATATAGTACCGTTTTGCATATGTGTTTTGTATAAACTTAACCATCAGTAAATGTCCTTAGACCTTTATAAACATGAAGTTTTACACATGAGGTAACAACGGTAAAAAAATGTATAAAAGATGTTTACTTAATTGGCTCTGTTACTTATCCAACTCTCAGTAAAAATGTTAAGAATTAAGCATACTCAGAGTATGTGTGTATTTCACATATAATATATAAATATTTACATTAATAACCATAACTATATATTGTATTAACTGTATGTTCCCCAAAGATTTTGACTGATTCCCAATAAAGATCAAGGGAGTGTCATGAAGATTATTGAGATGACTCATAAAACACTTCAGCTGTTTAGAATGGAAAAGTTAAAAATAAAGAAGTTTTAAGCGATCATAATCACTTAAATGCAGAAAAGCTATCTGTTGTCTTTAGTGGAAAATTAATTATGGCTTTATAATCAAAAGGCCTGCATATAGTCACAAAGCACTTATTCAACACTAGAGAAGTAATAAATGGAGATACCACTTCGTTCTCAGTTACCTAGTCTGTGTAAATTGGTCATCATTACATGTAGAATTTTATAGTTTATAATAGGAAAATCCCATTCATGTTCAATAATTTTATTTCGGCACCAACTTGAAGTTTTTCCAACCAACCACTAAGAATGCCCTCTGAAATGTATGATGAAAAAGTATCAAGGAATGATGAATAGATATATTCACAGTTGGAAAGTGTTTGTGGTTGTGCTATATTTGCTAATAAATTGTGTTTTAAAATCTGCAAAAAGCTTTTAGAAATGCAATTAATTTGCACATTAATAAGCTTTCCAGGAAATCCCCAGCTCAGTATTGAAAAGTAATATGAATAAAACATATAGTCAATATAACGTTCTGTTTATATAGTCCTTACTTTATGTATGATGGTGTTGTGTGCCCTAACATGGCTACAGTAGGCAAGGTATATGTATACCCAGCTTAGTTCATTTTTTCCCCCACTTACCCTTCCTAACAGAAGCTCATTGTAAACAATATTCTTGTTATTGAGTCATCGTCTTATGATATCAAATATATGATATTTTATGACACCTTTTTTAGAGGGGTGATTTTTCCCAAGGGAAAAACTAGGTTAGAGAAGGCTACAGTAAAGTTAATCCCTGGGTTTTCTGTCAGAGAATGTACCATTCAGGCTTCTCTAGAAAAACAGAACCAATAGAAAAAAATGTACGAGGTCTGTCCAGAAGGTATCCAGCCACGCGATACGAAAAACAGACATTTATTGAAGAAGATACAAGAAACATTTATGTAGGACAATGACACCTCAGTCCCCTTCAAAGTAGGCACCTTGGGACCTCACACAGTTCTCCCAATTGCCATCAGCTGCCCCCTCATATTTTCCTGAATGTCATTGACGGTTTGAAAGCTCTTCCCTTTCAAAGGTGATTTTAGTTTTGGGAAAAGCCAGAAGTCTCAGGGCACCAACACCAAATCTGGGCTGTAGGGTTGCTGAGTCATCTGAGTAATTAAACGTTTCAGGAAAAAGCTCTGCGCAGAGGTGATGCTTGAGCAGGTGCGTTGTCGTGAGGAAGCTGCCAGTCACTCGTTGCTGATAGCTGTGGCTTTCTGAATCATCTGAATAGCTTCTGGGGAGGAATGTTCAACCTTAATGCAAAATTTGATGCAGATTCACTGCTCTGTTCCCTCAGTCATTCGGAATGCAACAGCCACACAGTACACACGCTCACTCAATGGCATCTACCACCCGCACTGACTAGCACAGTGAAGTCGTCATTGTTCGCGCATGCACATTGCAGTCCACTCTCCTTGGCTGCCAGGTCACATCAGTGTAGCGCAAACCAATCTCTTTATATTGACAATGGCTGGACTTTTTCCAGACAGGCCCCTCACATGTGTGTGTGTATGTGCACCTGCACAACAGAGTGGGGGGGATTTATTTTAAGGAATTGGCTTAAGCAATTTTGAAGGCTGACAAGTCCAAAATCTGCAGTTCAAGTCCAGAGATCACCAGGCTGGATGTCCAGGAAAGAGCCAATGTTGCAGCTCGAGTCCAAAGGCCTTCCAGCTGCCAGAGTTCTCTCTTGCTTGAGGACAGTTTTTTTGTTCTATTTAGCCTTCTACTGATTGGATGAGGCCAATCCTCATGGAGGACAGTCTCTTTACTTGAAATCCACTGATGTTAATCTCATCCAAAAGCACCCTCACAGAAACAGCCAGAATAATGTTTGACCACATATCTAAGCACCATAGACCAGCCAAGTTGACACAGAAAATTAACCATCACAAAGAACTTGACCACTATTGATGTAGAGAAACCTGATCAGATTACCAAGGAGGAGTCGGAAGGGACCTTAGGAAGAGACTGTCCAAGGTAATGGATGGTAAACAGTCTAGGACCAGACTGGCTGAGAAGCTGAATGCCTCCAGAGCATATGGAACTATGGGACAGAAGATTTAAAATAAAAAGAGGGCAGATGCTGGCTCTCTGGCTCTCTTCCTTGAGGATGCCTGGATGATTGCGCTGCAGCTGCCTGTGTTTCCCAACCGACAGTATTTTGGGTGGGAAGGAACCCCAGGTGCAGCCTAGGATTGGGGTGCCCTGGCAGAGGGTAGCAAGGTTATTCTTCTTTGGGTGTTCTAGTGGGGAGGAGCTCTGAGGCAGAAGCCAGCCATTCTTCCAAAATTGTGTCACTTTTGTATCTTATGTTGTTTCAGTTTGTGAACTAATCCTATGGAACAGGGGTCCCCAATCTCACCCCACCCCCCACCCTCCAAGGACTGGCACCAGTTTGTGGCCTGTTAGGAGAAGCTTGCCTGAGCTCAACCCCCTATGTCCGCCCCGCCCCCCTCCACAGCAGGAGATGAGCAGCAGGTGAGAGTCAGATTGTCTTCCAGGAAACAGGTCCCTGGTGTAGAAAAGGTTGGGGACCTGAAATAAGATAATTAAAAACTAACAGGGGGGATGATAGGTGTTAAAGAGTTTAGCCTTAATTGATAGGCTTAAGTAACAAATACATGTGGATGCCTATTCCAAAACTGCATAACTTTTGAATAAAGACTCCTTCCCTTTATCAACAAAACTTTGCCTCCAGAATTTTGCCTAGAGGCTGGCAGCGCACAGCGGGACCCACTGGCTGTTGGATAACCTAGGGCAGAACTGGCGCCAGGCCTCCCAGAGGGAAAGAAGCACATTGGAGATCATTCTGGGGCCTGTGAGGACCAGTTAGCTTTTGCTTTCAACATGGAGTCTGTCCTGGAGGCTCTTCTCCAGCCCTGGATCTCTTCTTTTAAAATCACTTTTCATCAGATAAATGATTTAAAAACTCCCACCCATTAACTCATCTAATCTTTACAGTAACCTGCTAAGCCCATGTCTTTCTACCCATTTATTCAAGAGAAAGTTAAGGCTCGGAAAGCAGCTTGCCTGAGGCCATATAGCTAAGAAGTAGCAGAGGTGGTAGCAAATCCAGGTTTTAACCAGGCTACAAACTTCACACTCTTGCTCCCTAGAGCAACAAGTGTCCTTGCTTCAGCTCCACTTTCATTGTCATGGGGAGGTCTGTGGCAGACTGCCAGTTGCTTTCCCCATATTCATTCTTACCCTTTTCCTTAGTAATAGAATTATCTTTCCTGCCCTCCCCCCGCCAGGCAACAGTGTGCCCAGCTGAAAGAGTCCAATTCTCCAGCCACGTGAATAATTTCTGGTCCAACCACCCCCTTTCCGCTTCCTACCTGGAATGTGGACCTGATGGCTCAAGCATGGACAACGGTGGTCGGGTCTTTGACTACAGTCATTAACACATGAAACACACTGGAAGAAAAAAGACAGAAGCCTAGTAAATGTTTTTTAATAAACTATTTAATTGTAAAATAACTTTAGATTTACAGTGAAGGGGAGCAGAGTTTGCCAGCCCAAAATATGCCACTTGGGGATATTGATTATTTTAAGCTGGTTAATTTTAACAAACAGCAGACCATGGGATCAGCTCTTTTTCCTTTTACAAAAGGAAAAGTTACCTTTTGTAAAGGTCATTTCCATTTGTTTGGGGTTTTTTTTTTAAAGAGTTTATTTATTTTTAGAGAGAGGGAAAGGGAGGGAGAAAGAAAGGAAGAGAAACATTGGACGGTTCCAACTGGGGAACTGGCTCACCGCCCAGACATGTGCCCTGGCCAGGAATCAAACAGGTGACCTTTGGGTGTTGTCACTGAGCCACATCAGCCAGGGCAAGGTCATTTACATCTGTAAGGGAAATCTCTATTGTAGAGTTTCTCTCTCTGTACCAGGTCCGCCTTCACTATCAATGGAGAAGGCAGGGATTTATATCTGCATAACAATCTCACCCTTGTTTGCTGTACTTTACCTGGGAACCTCCCACAGCTGACTTTCCACTCCCAACCTCTTTTGTCTTTGGTTGGAGATGGTATTTCTGGTGATGGCTTCTGCCGTTTTGGCAATTTAATCAATGTTCCCAGGTATCTCCCAAGTATACTAGATGCATACATATATTATTAAACTTTTAATATGCTTTTCTCCTGCTAATTTGTCTCATGTTAATTTGATTAATAAATCCTGCCAGGAGACCTTGAAGGTTAGAGGATAATTTTTCCTCCCTGGCAGAAGGGATAGAATATCAGATAAGGTGATTTAGTGAAGATTTGGTATTTGAGCTCTGAATTAATTTGGTGATGGCCTCAGGATAGATAGATCTGATTCTGAAGTTAATTCCCAAACACATTTAATATCTTTTCCATATTTATTCTTCTGCCTAAACAAATCATTGTGGTGATTATAGGAGACAGTGGGTTTTTGCCCATTTTTCCAGCTTAGGATAGATGCAAAAGAGTCCTTTTGCCAATGCTCCTGAGATGAACTCAAGACCTCAGGTTTAAATACTTACATTTTTTATTACAGCTTGTGATTATATAAGAATGAATTGCATGAACAAAAAATGGATATTTTGTTTTAATATTGTTTTTTTTAATATTGTTTTTCTTTTTGAGTTCTAGTCACTATTTTGGCTCTTCATAGTGATGAGTCTTTTCATATTTTACATTCCACAAGCCATTTTATCCACAATGATAAAAATATCTCTCTTTTCTGCAAAACACATTTTAACGTCCATAAGCATTCTGCCTTATGTTTATAGAACTATCAAGAAAAAAACTGCATTAGTGTTGGGATGGGTGAATTTTGTCACAAAGGATAAGCGACTGTTTTACACACCATTTTTCTATGCAGATTTTACTTAAATCTCAACAAATGACATGTATACCTGTTACTGGCGATGTCAGACCTTGGTTCTTGAGTTCAGTAAAGAAAAGAATTCAGAGCCAAGAACTCAAGTGCAAGAGGAAGTTTGCTTAGCATGCAAAGTGAAAGTACACTCAAGGAGAAGGTTTGAGCAGGCTGCCCAGAAAGCTGCCTTGGCCTTTTAGAAAGAAAGTCACAGAAGCAGAAGTGAGCCAGCTGGGCTGCAAAGACTCAGGAAACAAGTTACAGGGGCAAAAGGAGGGCCCTTGGAGACAGGTTCAGAGGGTTAGCCCAGGACACGCTGCTGCTACCTGCTGCTCCCCTGGTTGCAAGTCTTGTGGGGACCCTCAGAGTTTAGGAGAGAAGAAAGCAAAGTTGCGTCCCTGAAGAAAGAATCTGTGGGCATGCGAGAGAGGGGGGTGGGGGGAGAGAGAGAGAGAGAGAGAGAGAGAGAGAGAAAGAGAGAGAAAGTACACACTGGGTCCCTTGTCTTAAGGGTTTTTATTAGTTTTCTGAAGGCAGCAATTTTAGGTGAGTTCCTAGGGAAGGATCTCAATAGAATATTCATCAGCTTTCTTGGTGTGTCCTTCAATATACCGGTTCATCAAAATGAATGGATAGGATCGGGGTCGTGGTCTCTACTGACTGGTTGGCACTAGGGTAGGGAGTCATTGGTCATTGCATCTGGTCCTGATGTCAACCATGGTGTCGCTTTGTCTGGTTTTCTGCTTTTCTGGACCTGGGGCTGAAATACAGCTAAGACCTAGATATTACCTCTAGTTTGACCAAAACTTGCCTCTGGGGCCAACAGACCTGAGGTTCTGTTTGTCCTAAGATTATTTAATGTTGATCAGAACCTCTTTGTCCTGTGGGCTCAATGCTTAAGGGAGTGGTTGCGCAAGGGAAAAGGAGACGGGTGAGTCAGAGTGCTAGATGAGGCCACTCTGGATTACCTATCTGTCTCAGTTTCCCCATTCCACTTGCCAAGGAATTTTCCTAGCTTCCCACTCTCCTGCCTCATACCTTCAACTGGGGACTGCTTTCCAACAACATCAAAGAAACTAGGTTGAGAAACAACCAGGTAGGTACCATGAACTGTCTGAAAGCCAACTTGAATCATTATCAATCAGTCTGTTCATGTTAACATGTGTTGGCAAACCATATTGATTTTAAGAGTAAATATTAGTTAAGATGCTTTGGGGTAGAAGTTAAATATAAGTTCATATTAAAAGTGGCTTGAAAAATAACTTACTTTTATCATAGAACAAAACTCCAGAAAGCTCTGAGCTGGTGTTAGGGAGGAAAAATTACCCTCTGTATTTCAAGTTCTGGCCGTGAGAGAATTACCCTTGAGATTTCCCCGTAAATGTGAATGTCCTTTACAAAGGGTGACTTGTACTTGGTTTTCAGAGCTTCTGCCATGTCTGCTTTTTTAAAAATTAATCAGCTTAATATAATCAGCATCCCAAAGAGGCTTACTTTGGGGTGGTAAACTCTGTTCCCCTTCGCTGGCTTTTCTGCAATGTCTTGATCTTGAACCCTCATTGTTACAAGATGACTTCCTGGGCTCTGAGCATCACATCTTCACACAATCACCTTAGAAATAGAAAGATGCCGGGTGGATCTCTTCTTTCTTTCTTTTCTTCTTTCTCATAAATTCTCAGCAGACTTCCCCTTACATCGCTGGCCAAAACTGGGGTCACAAGGCAGGCTGAAAATGCAAGTACTTGGCATTTTTTGCTTCTGCTGTGTGGGAGGCGGCCATGCCAGCAAGGAAGGCAAGGAGGTTGGTATGACCTTGGGAAGACAGCCAACAGTGTCCGCCACAGAGATCTTGTGACTATGGCCACTGCGTAGGCCTTCCCTATTTCTTATGGTCGGTGAGCTGAAATGTGGAGCGTGCCATATCACATGAAGTAGAAGGAAGAAGAGAGAGTGGAAAACACGTAGCTAGTATAGAAAGGCAGTCTGATGAGTCAGCAACCTGTAAGAGTTAGAAAAGCTGTAAACTATCCCTAATTCACAAAGTTATTCAAGTCAGCAGGACAAAACTGCCAGGGTAATAAGCTGAATACTAAATACTGAATGCTGACAGTCTCCTTGGAAATCCTCACTGGATCTTTTTCCCACTCTCTGAAGCCTCATATGCTGAAAGTGATCTTTCTGTTGGGGTTTCCCTCTCAGTGCTGTGAATGGAAGTTTACTTGTGTTTGTTCAGATTGTTATTCATGAGTTCTCTCGCATTGCTCCAAGATCAGGATGAGTAGGTGGTTAGGAATTCAAAGAGAGCATTGTTCACGCTGCTTATTCAAGATAATATGACCTCTTATTTGCACTTATTAATAAAGACACCTTCCCTTATAGAATCTAAAGAATAATGCCATGCCAGATTTTCATTTCATTTAATAAAATTCCATTTTCCCAGTAGCCTTTTACGGAACTATTCTCAGTATTTCCATTAGAACAAAAGAGTTAATGCAGAGCAGAGTGAGGGGTTGGGGGTGTGTGTGGACTGATTATTGTTTATTGTAAAGTGGAGACAAACATCTTTTGTTTTGTTGTTGTTTTTAATAAAAACATGATAATCAACATCCTAACCAAATGTAAAAGGCGGGCATTTGAATATTTTTAATGAGAAGGACCAGTGAATAGTGCCACATTTAGCCAAATCTAGAGTTCCCATTTCAGGCTTAAATCATAAATGTGGGCATTATTGCCTTTTACAATACACCATTGATAGAACACCAACTTTAAAGCCAATTAAAGGTTGGCAATCTTCCTACCATTGGCAAAGTAACACTTGTTAACAGTTCCCCTTGTGACACGTTTCAGTATAATCACTGATTTCTGGAAACCTTATTTAGCACTTACGGATATTTTGAAATCTCTAATGAATTTCTTTTTATAGACATTTTTACGTTTTACTCTAATTTTTTAAAGGTGTTCAGGTAGTTTAATTTTATACACTCAGATGGTGCGTGTACCCAGATATTTATATGTGAAGGACAAAATGTTAAGAGTATGTAGAACTATACTCTATAAATAATAGTTTGCTCATAATACTCAGATTTTAATGGTTCCATTTCTGAAATCTAATTGTACCCAAATTCATTCAGAAAAACTTCACCCTAGAATTTGAATATGCAGACTAGACAACTGTTTTTTCTGTTTAACAAATTAGAAATTCTTGTCATTTAAATTTGGTTAAAAATAGTTCGAATAAGTAAATTCTTTCGTTAGTTATTTACTTCAAATAAAAGTGTTTTGGAGACTAGTAAAAGCTTTTTTACATTTCATATGGAAATAATTTGATAAGCTTGGCAAAGATGTGACAAATGAGCTAAGAACATTCAAGTTATTTTAGTCTTGAGTTACTAACACTGAACAGAGAACTAGTTTTCACCAAGTAAAGAACAGTTTGATTATATGCTATGCAAATGCTAATGCAAAAGTGAGCAGTTGTTGTTTCCCTTAGATGTCATGTCCTGGCATGCTTCAAATAGATAATATTAATTCAAGATGACACGATGCATCTGTATACTCAATACTAGAAATCTGATGACATTAAAACGAGATTGTAGAAGCCATTCTGATATTCAATATTAGCAATAGATATTATTAGGACAAGATCATACAATATATCCCAATATTGATGGAATGATTTAGGTACATAATTTGAAAAGTGTTTATCTTTAGCCATCTACAGAGTGTTTATATGAGGACCAAATAGCAATATGTTTAGTTGGCCTCATTTTTTGTTAAAAAAAGAAACCCAAAACTCTATAGTTTTTATCACTGCAACTGTAATTAAATACATATTGTTTAGTTTGACTTAATAAATGGAGATTTTTTTTCCCCAATGAAATGTGCTTTAGGAATAAGTTTTTAAAAACTTAAAGTAGGATACAATTTCAAAGTTTATAAATAATATCAATAATGGTAAAAAGTCAGAAACAACCCACATATATGAAAATCATGGTTTGATTAAATAAACTATCTTTAGGTTGGTGTGGCAGAGACAATTAGTTGCCTATCCACATCCACTAAACTTTATTTCTTGGTAACTTCCTGATTTCATTCAGGATGGCATGTTGATGTAAGAACATCCAAATCTGTAAAGAACTTTTATTTTTATAAAAATTTATTTGAGCCAAACCGAAGACATGCTGGGAAACAAGATCACAG
This sequence comes from Mormoops blainvillei, assembly GCA_004026545.1. NCBI lineage: Eukaryota > Metazoa > Chordata > Mammalia > Chiroptera > Mormoopidae > Mormoops > Mormoops blainvillei. The sequence continues at coordinate 178,975 of PVJD01000967.1, forward strand.
GTGCTCTGGCCAATGACAGTTTCGCAGGTTTCTTTTATACCTCTGCAATTAAGGCAGGGATGTAAGGAAGGTTACATGAAGGTGGGAGAAAGCAAGGTGGGTAAATCTCTATGATTGGATGGCATGATAAATGTCAAGATCATGTGCTCCCTTGAGGGTTGGTTATGCCTCTGAGGAGCCTAAAAAAGAGGATTCCTCTGGCGTTTCGAAGGTGTGTTAACCTAGATGCACAACAGCAACGGACAGGACTTGCTGAAGGCAAAGAGAAACCTTTTATAAAGGTGTTAGAGGCCTGAGCATGACTAGCCCCTGACCTGCCCAGGTAGGAATTCATGATCAGATCACCTGGTGAAGTGACTTTCAGTCACTGAACCTGCTGGATCTCTTACAGAGCCCTTTTCCTTATGGACATGTGAGCCATGCAGTTACACAGGACCCCTGCTTCAAAGGGCCTTATGCCGAGCTAATGCTCTGCTGTCGCTATTTGAAATTCTTAATTTTGCCTTTGAAATTGTGTTTCACGAGGCCTGATGGAACATCGAAGCATGTGTGTGTGAAGAGGCGATATGCTTGTGTGCTGTTCCGTGCTGCCCGTTTGCATATCTCCCCATGAGCTCCAAATTCCTGTAGTCCTGCAATGAGCCAGGGTCCAGCAAGACTCAAAGCTAGGACAAAGAGTGTGTATTACATCAAAAGTGATTAAGTTAGGTCCCTGACAGCCCTGAGAGGCCACGCATTCCACCTGAACCAGAACTTGCTACCCAGAAAGAAGGCAATGACATTCCTAGAAACAATCAAGGAACCCTATCGTGTCACTTCTTACTCATGTTAGTTCCCTGTAGTAGTCAACAACTTATCTTGAAAGTGATGACATCGAAGGAAAAGATGGACAAGCCACAGTTTCTTTTCTTTTCCGCTCTTCTTATTCATCAGTAAGCTGGCGTTAGGGAGTGTTGGTACAAGGTGTGTGAATCAGGAAGTGAAATAGAAACAGCTGATTTCATTCTGAGCAATGTTGTTACTGTTTGGGTACAGATGTGTGCACGTGCTATGAAATACCAATTGTGTGACTGCAGGAATTCTGTACACAAGTTACATGTTCTCACATTTGCATTTAAAACTGGCATTAGTATAAAGGCGAAGGGTAAAACTCTCGCAATTGATTTAAATTTTTATTCTTTTATTACTTAGAATGCCATTACATAGAAAATAAAAAGCATCATGCCATGTCAAGAAAGGGGCCTCAGAAGAAACGGAGGACCTTTATATTTTAGTGCTGATGGGGGACTTAAATGTTGGAAAAATTTTAGTTTGAGGTGATAGCTACTAAACTTAGCAATCAATGTTTGTAAAAAGCTATTGTTTCAGAAACCGAAGGTCTGGCCCACCTTGACTCCTGGAGACTACACGCAGTTCCACTTTTGTGCCTCAGGAAGAGCAAAGCCATCAGTCAAGATGGTATCTGAGCCAATGTGCTCCAGGGGGACACATCCACCGCCCAGGACACAGATGAAAGAATGCGGCAGCTTTTTGTCCGACTAACTTGTTCCCTGAACTCCAATCCCCTTACCTACACTTTTCTTCTCCTTATAAAAAGTGTCGGTTTAAAATGGAATTTTAAGACAGTCTGTTTGCCCACCATCTGAATAAAGTGCCCATAAAGATTCAATCCGTCTCTGCTTAGTGTGTCTGGTAGGTGACAGGCAGCACGAGTGCCGTTTTCCGGTTTCAGTCCTTTTAATAGAACTTTACCCCACTTTTTAAACAAGAGGCCCCACATTTTCATTTTGCACTGGGCCCCATAATTATGTAGCCGGCCTTGGCTTTGTGGAACCAACACACCATCTGTGAGCTGCCTACTTTTGTGTTTAAATCACTACTATTTTGTTGTAGCCAAATTTAACCCCAAGTAGCTCTTATGGTACACAGTGTAGCCACCAAAATCACTGCTAAAGGAGGATATTTGATTATTTACAAAACTTACTTCTATTAGGCTTTTTTAAAAAAGGGGGTTATGCACAGTATGTACATTTTTGTTTTTTAAAAAATACACACAAACACATAGTTACAAACAGAAAAAGAAAGGTCAGAAATAATTACACCAAAACATTCATAATATTTGTTGTTAGGGTAGTCAGTGATGCTGGCTGTGAAAGAATTCACAAAGAGAAAAAAGTGGAGAGAGTAAGGCTTTTATTCACTCTCCTGGAAAGGAGAGGGGCGTAGTGTGGAGAGGTACCACCAGCATTGAGGGGTGGGGGCTTTGAGCTTTTATTGGGTTATAATTGGATTAAAAAAGGGTGGGGGTTGTTGCTGTGTGGGCCCTCAGCTGTTGGGATGTTGTAACAGGGGCCGCAGTTTGTTCCAATGTTATCTTCTGCCCGGGGCCATAGGGAGTGGTTAGCTCTGTTCTTGCTCTCCCGTAATTTCCCGTCCTGGGGACAAGCTCAGAAGAGTAAAATGGCAGTCGTGTTTAACAAGGTCATAGGTCTGCTCAGCAAATGGTGCCACAGTAGCAAATGGCTCTGGTTTTACTCTTTCATCTATCTCTAGGGATTTATTTCTGGGGACTAGAATTATTAATGACATTTATTTTCTTTGTGTGTGTGTATGGTTTTCCATACTTCTCAATCTTCATAAAATGAATATGGATTACTTTTTTAACTAGATAAAATTTAGAAAATTTACAAATGATTCTTGAACTGGTATGAAATTTACCTTTTAATCTAGAAACTGCAAAACTCAGCCTTGAGTAATTTTGTACAGTTTGCTTAATTTGGGTTTTTTCACATTATAAAACTAACATAGACCAGTTGTAACAACTGAAACAATACCAAGTTATTATTATTATTATTATTATTATTATTAAAAAGCCTATTTCATCTCTATTCTATGTCTGTCACCCATCTAAGGTAAACATTCTAAAAGACTGACATGTATCTTTTCACAAATTACATAGTATAATAAAATCTACATAATTTGTTCACTAATTACAGATACACATACACATAGATGGAAAAAAAGAGGAAGAGAGGCCGATCGTTTGAATTCTGCATTTGTACTCCGTGGAATCGAATCCTATTATACGTATCACCCCACAGCTTCTGATTCACTTACTATGTTATAAACTTGTCTACAAGTCAAAAGATATGAATTTAACTTTATTACTTTTCGCATTCCTCCACACGTACTTAGAGACATATCATTTTATTCTCCATTTTACTCATCCCACTTTGAAGCTTGGAGATGTCTTTCATGTACAGTTTATTAAACACTCTGTATGATGCTGTGGGAGGCAGGAGGTGGTTAGAATGTTGCTTCTGAGTGCACTCACTCCAGATCCCCAGTTCATCAAAGGAAACGCTTTCAATTCATGTTTCCCTACAAGATACATTCCCCACCCACATGTTTTCTCCTTGCCTCTACTTTCTGATTCCACATTTCATCCTACATGTCTAGTCCGTCCCCTGGATTTCAATTTGCTTTCTGATGTATCATCCCGCTACTCTTTAGAGGGAAAGTAGATTTGGTGTCTTGAAGGAGCAAGCCAGTTTGTCTTTCAATATTTGTTAGTTTCACCTTAGAAGGCTAGGGAAGTGAGCAGCTTTCAACACAGCAGCACCTGCTGTGGAATGGAGGAAGCTGAAATAGACAATGTGGCTATTTTAAAATTAAGGTTATTTCTACATGATACTGAGAACAGATTTGTAAGACATTGTCTTAAAACTAATTTAGGGCTTTGTGTAGACGAAGTCTCAGTGAACTCCTTAGTGACCTCAGTGTCCTTATTAGCATGAGACAGTTCAAGGAGCTCCTATCTCCTCTCCCACGCATGTGCATGCCCTTAACTGCACTTAAATCTTCATTTAATCTGAGCTGGGGAAGAGTTACTCTACAAACCAATGGTTCTCTTACCATCTTAAAATATACTGCATGAATAATTAAGTTGTTTCTTTTCAGTAACAAGTTCACCGTTGCATTATCTATTGATAATGTACCCACATATTCTTAATTTTGCTTATTTATGGCTTTATCATCATAAACAGTTATTCTTTGTGCACTGACTGTGCTCTGCAGCCTCTGCTGATAAGACGAGAACATGTTCCTATCACCACAGGGAATATGTAATTGCCCTTTGGGGATTATTTTCTTGAAAAAGCAATTGCTAGAGCTTTCATTCCCCAAATGAGTGGACAGGAAAAAAAAATCTTTACAGGATGCAAACTCAAAGTATAGATGAAAGAGGCATTACATCGAAATCTTGTGAAAACTTGACAAAATAAGAGAAATCCCTCCAATTCCATAAGTAGAGTATCTTTCTGAAAGCTAGATTTTTGTACCCAAAGAAATAGTTGGGCCTATTTGTTGCTTTAAGTAACAATGCAGATAGGAAGTAACTTTAAGTTTACAACACAGATGGAAAATAAGAATGAAACACAGAAACATGAAATTAAAATAAATCCTCTGCTACCGATGTATACCAAGGAATGCTTATTCCTCTTCAAACCAAGGCTATGCCAGGCCGCGGGTGGTGATTAAAGAGGGCCTCGGCCGCAGGGACTGGCCTGGCCAGAGGCAAGCTTGTGTGACAAGGAGTTTGTCCCGGGCACACTCACCCTCCAAACACCTCCCTTTGCCTTTTGCAGTCGGTCACCTTTCCTCCACTCTCTCTCTTGCTCTCAGGGGTCTCTGGGTCCCAGGCTAAATTTCGTTCTCAGTTGGCAGCTAATTAATGGGTAAGAAGTTATGTTTGTGGAGAAAATGGTGCTGCTAAGTGTTTACAATGTCTTTATATGTTTCAACATTTTCCAGTTATTAGAAACAGGGAGGAAAATTTTGGTAGTAGAAAACCAAGTTGGCTCTGGGTCAGTAAACCTATCTGGCAACTTAGTAGAAGCAAACCTCAGTCATTAATTTTGCATCGTATTGTGTTAAATGACCCTAAGGTATCTGAGCAGCAGAGGTGGACGGAGGGAGATAAAAGTTAGTGGTGCTTTTGTAATTTTCTTTTTCATAGTCATGGGATCTGCCAGAGCCTGGGAAAAGTACTAGTTTCTTCTTTTTTGATAATTAGCAGAGGGATTCAAATATAGCCCTAGTAGGCTTAAAAATTGGTGAAAACAGAGTTTAAGCACTAGCCACTTCCCACGTACAGCATAAATAAACAGGCTGACAGAGAGTGGGATGGGAACCTTTAGTATGTCCTCTGGCCAAACTCTGTATTTAACAGGGGGGAACCACCTCTGATTAGACTTAAGAGCACAAAAATTAAGTTAACTTAAGAAAAATGTTAGTTTAGTTAAGTACGAGTTTTTACTGAGATCTTCTGTTCTTGTAAACCATCTTTGAAATGGGACAATTTTCACAGTTAATTATGGCTGCAAGTTCTACAATTATATTTTTCTAATGAAGAATTTAAATTGCTTGAGGTGGTTTCCTGGTTCTTTAGACCAGGGATCTTCAAAATCATTTGCGTAGGTAACCTTGAAAGAATTTTGAAAAGCATAGGGTCCCTCAAACATTTTACATCAATAACTAAAAATGTTTTAACTTTAAATCATTGCAGAAAATGTATTTCCTGGTGTGTTATAATTTGAATATATATTTTAATTTTGTTTTTATCAAATCCTTGGAGCTGTAGGTTTAGTCATTCAGTTTATTGAAAAGGTCCACCATGTAAGTATTGTCAAACCAATCTTCAGTGACAAACCAATCGGCTAAATCAGACCGAATGTCTACAACAGTGGAAAATTGTAATGGTGAAAAACTGTAACCCACCCCATCATTCTTTTGACATTGTTTCTGTTAAGTGCTAACTCTGACTAATATGTGGTTTGTAGATGAACAATATGTTTGTACAAAAATCCTAGGAGCTAACTGCTAGAGACACAGACCCCGACCTTCAAGCATCTCAGCTCCAGATTTACTGACCTTCAACAGTAGAACCAGGATGACGTGGAGCCAGGATGACTGAACCAGGGTGACTCGCATGGGACCATCGCTTGCCTTCCCGGAATGGACTGTGCTGATGCAGAGAGCTTTGCCACCCTCTCCCTTGATCTCTTTGTTCTGTTTCCCTCTCCCTCCTTATCAAAACCTCTGCCTCCACTGAGAGGTGGAGATGGGCTTTGAGACGTGAGTCCCCCATCTTCCAGATGGTCGGCACCTGCAAATAAACCACTTTCCTTTACATCTGCACCTGCCTCTTGAGTACTGACTTCCATAGCTGCAGGCAGCCAGACCTGTATTAAGCTACATGTCTACCATTTTAAAATTTAAGGGGTAATAGTCTTCTGAATTCTAATTCCACATGAGGGTGACAGAGAGGTACAGAGAGAAGGCACAGAGACTTGCCAAGAGTTGGTTGCCTAGATAAAATGACTTGAGTACTTAACTGTGGCTTCCTCTTTGCTTCATTTTTGGGTAGGGAATGAGAGAATGCTTCCTCGGAGGCAGGACATGTTTAATCATCCCTTTTGAATTGCCTCCAAGATTTTTATAGCCTGGAGCCACACACCAAATTAAGATTCAGGTTGGGAGAGTGCTATCTCTCTTGTGAGATGGGAGAAAGGTGAACATGAAAAGGGGGTACTGGTAGGACTCCGGACCTGCAGAAGGTGAGAATCTGAAAATAGTTGTCTTCAAACTACCCAGTCGCCATGTGTTTTTGGAAGGTCTTCATGTGCCCAGTTTGAAGCCTACTGTTCTAAACTCTTTTTAGAAGAGAATGCATGTACTACAAAGATCCAGGATCCGACACAGCCTTCCAGTGGAGAGACACTCAGAAACATGCATTCCAGAAACTCAGTAGGACAAAGGGGACTACTTTATTAATGCTTCCCCTTGTGGAATAGCTCACATTCCAAGGCCTCATTCTCATATTTGGATACAAATTTTTAGGGATGAAAAGGCCTATAAAACACAAAACTATAAAGCTAGAAAGTGGGGTGAGTAAACAGCACTGAGATTATTTTGCATTTTTTTGTCCCTACCTAGCTAGCATAAGGCATCTCCTGATTTAATGTTTCCACTGAAGGTCCTGAATTATGATATCACATTAAATAAAAACTTAAAGTAATACCACATGTCAGAGGATGTGAAAGCATGCAAAAATTGTGCCTTACTTGGAGAACACTAATTGTACAAAAATCTAAACTTCATAATAGATAAGCTAATATTTCAAAGGAATGTTTCAAAGGATACCCTTCAGCATTACTTGATGCTAAACATATTTTCATTTTATAATTCTTTCCCACAAAGCATACTTTTCCCTGTTGTTCTCCAGGAATTACAGAAGCATCCAAAAAGAGAGAACTAACTACGAGGAAAGGTTAAATCTCTACCACTGAATTTTTGTTGCCTTCGTTCTTTCTGCATTTCTTATCTTCAGGTAACATTCCCCCACTTTCTTTGGAGTATTTCACTTCCCTCACTCTTCGCAATTCCGAACTGCTATTCATACTCCCGCAACACAGAAGTCGGCATGTGATGAAGATCACACTGTCCCATCCTCTCGACCACACACTGGCCTGGGGTTAGGCACTGACCCAAGCTGGGCCAATGAGAGTCTTTCTCTTGGATATTTATATGAAATTAAGTACATTTCAATGAAGTTGCTCAAACACAAAAATGTTGATTTCGTTGATTTCTTATGGAAGATGATAAAGAATGGAGTTTTTCCGTTGGAGTCTTACGTGGAACATAACCTAGCAGCCCATGTGGATACAGTGGACAGAGGAAAATAGGAAAACACAAATAGGAAGGACACACACATCATGAAAGGGCCTTGAGCTTCTCCAGGCCCTGGACTGGTATTCAAAGATTCACATGCATCGCAGGCAAATCCTATGGAAGATGGGGTCTAAAAACTAGAGCTCTACGAGTAGAAGTTGCCAGGACAGATGAAACAGGAAGAGCCTGTTACATAACTTTTAGGCAAGCAGAATGCCCATGGGCTTGCTCACAGGGATGGAATTTCCTGTACCGAAAGGAATAGTGTGCAAAAGGGGAGAGGGATGCTAAGGGTTTAGAAGGAATACAGGTTGATTCACTATAAAGCTCTGCATGACTAGGGGCAACTCCAGACAGGTGGGGAGGTGGGGAGTGAGACAGTGTGTGGAGGGGGTACTGAGGCAACTGCAATACTTGTGTTTCAATTGCGCCACCATGTGGCTGTGATGCCAGCAACAGCCTAACCCCAGCCCAATATGCCACCTTGGTTTAATGGCAGAATTTCTAGCCATCTCTTCTGGAGGTGACTAAATCAAGCTAACTACCCAATCCCTAAAGTATACGGATTTCTTATGGCGGGAAATGGGCAATGGTTAGAAATAGGGGATTACAGAGAAGAAAGACATTTTTAGGGTGTATTATCTGGATAACAAACATAGATGTGTTCTCATTTCGAGCTCTAGGTTGGCGAAGTAGAGTTTATAGGTAGTGATGTATTAGAGTTGGTCTGTGCCAGTTTGTAAGAAATGATTGTTAAATTTTCAGGAATTCTGCAAGCTGGTTGTGAAGCAAAGTTGTCATGACTAATTGGCTACATATGTCAGATTTAATGACAATAGATTTATTAGGAAAAGGGTTAACATAATAGGATGTAACTCCGTTTGTCAAATCATAGTTCAATTGCAACCATATGTTGGCTACAGATACAAAAGTTTGGCAAAACTCAATAAAATCATTCTGTAAGAATCCATTGGCTATACAGGAGTTATAATAAGTATGTATTATATATTTTATTGTTATTTGTAAATTGTATGCCACACATCCTTTATATTAAATTTTACATGTAAAATTTATAGTAAACACACACACACACACACACACACACACTTTTCCTCCCTGAAGAGTTGGCTATTAAAAATTTACTAGCACACCACTGCTGATAGGTTATATGTTTATAATGAATTGCTAATAATAGCAAAATATGAATAATGCATCATTTCATTTCATTCACATTCTCTTAGTCCCAGACCAATATGGCTCCATTCTGAGTTGCACTCTACCAGTCTACGAAACATGCAGGCTGTTACCAATGCTTAATAGCAATGCCCATTCATTATCTCCTTAGTGCCCTCATGCTTTGATGGTAAATAGACAACTGAATTCCTATAACGTCTATGCTGATACTTTAAAACCATCCTGAAGTGCTAATATCTGTGGAAACTGACATTTTAAAAATAAATAATACCTACTCTTCATATATTTTTTAAGACTTTATTTTATTTATTTTAGAGAGGGGAAGGGAGGGAGAAAGAGAGCGAGAGAAGCATCAATGTGTGGTTGCCTCTCACACATCCCCTATTGGGGACCTGGCCTGCAACTGGAAGCTGACATTTTTGTTCCCACCTTCATAGCTCATTTCTTATATAATTACATGAGAGGTTAGAGCTCACCATGGACTAGAAGAAGTAGGCAAGTAAATCCTTCTCCCTGATGACAACCAACACAATGATTTCGAGACTCTGAAAATTAAAGACTAAGGAGAGGCTTTCCACTCGAATGGCAAACTGTACACGTGTTTGATCTGGATGCAATTAATGAAAGTAAAGGAACAAAAATCAAAAAGGGAAATAAAATCCCACGAATGAAAAGAATAGGGTAAGAATCGCTGACAGACGATGTTTTTTTCAGGGAAGCCAGAAATGAGATGCAACCACGCGATGGGTTCAACAGAGGGAGGGAAGCCACAACTCAGATACAATAGGGAGGCCGCAGGAGTCGATCCGTCCAGCGAAACCTCAGAGATGCTCTGTGGCTGGAAACTTGGAGTCACTGTCAAGTAGGCAATAGAACAAGATAACAATATGCATTTCTTAGGAAGTTACTTGATGTACTGGAGAAAAAACAAGAGGGAAGAAAATAAAAAAGAAAATGACTTGGAACACAGAAAACATGGAACTAACCCAGCATTCAATGAACAGAACTCCCAAATGACTGGCAGTACTGCAGGCCTAAAAATGTCCTTCCAAATTAGAACAAGAATTCAGTGGGGACCAGAAAAAGAATGCCTGTAACAAGAAAGGCATACATTCCATGCCATAGATAGAATAAATAAGGTGTTGGAAGATATTTGGGTACTGTGAAGAAGGCATGCTACTTTTCTTCAGGGGAAAAAAAAGGCAATTAGGCATTCCAGGAAAACAAACGAAAAACAGGAATAAAGTTGTGGTTCAGATATTACTCAATCTAAAATATAGCATAATTTTGAGCATAAGGAAAAACAATCTATCTGATTATGATGTCAAATTTTAATAGCTATTGCCAAAATCCCTTCTAAAGAGGTTCATTTCATAAAATATGAAATGTATGCACTTTTTGATCCAGCTGTTCTATTTCTAGGAATATATCCCCTGACTTATACTTACACTTTTGTTCAAATATGTAAATTCAAGCATGACCATTTCATCATTATTTATAGTGGCAAAAATTAGAACAGGCTAAAAGAATTATGGTATATTCACACACTACTGTGCAGCCTTTAAAAAGAAATCTATATGTGTGATTTGAAATGATCTTTAAGATATATAAAGTACAAAAGGCAAGAGGTAGAACAATGTGTATATTGTGCTTCTATTCGACTATAAACAAGAACACATACACATACATATGTGAAACTTTCTCTTCAGTTGACTCTACAGAAGGGAATGTCTGAAATGAGATAAATATTTACTTTGTCCTTTTATACTGCTTGAATTTTCACATGTGCTTCTAAAATTTTTCAAGCTTTAAAATACTTTAAAAGTTAAGTAAAATTAAAACTAATTCACTTTTCAGCTAGGATACCTTTCCCTGAAAATAACAGAAAACCAGACTGCACTGAGTTTCTATTGGCTCGTGTAAGTGGGACTTCCCAGGTCCATACAGTGGAATTCCAGAGCAGAGAGGGCTTCAGATTCAATCTTATCCTACCTGCCAGGACTGGTATTCTTCTGTTTGTTGGAGTCATCTTCACACTGACTTTTCCCCTGGCAAAATGCTGCCTTCATATCTGCTTTCCTCACTGTCCAGGGAAAGAGAGGATATTTCCTCCTGTAATTTCTTCCAAGAACATGGCAAACTATTTCTCAGAAGGTTCTGCACATCTCATTTCTTACTGACTCAAACTTGTTTCTATGTTGCTCCTGTCAGTCCCTGTGGCCAGAGGAAAGCCATGTGCAGGTCAGCTTAGAGTTCTAGCACCAGTCACTGTAGCAAGGGAGATGGTATTACCTTAATTCAAAACAACCTTTCTCTGGGGCTGGGTGTGACAGTTGGTACCTGAATCAGGACACTGTCAGGACGGGGAGGAAGGGAATGGAACTGGTACCTTGCAAGCAACCTACAATGACCATTACTCTCACCCTAATCTTCCTCAATGCTAAGATAAAGCTTTTGTCACTGTTACTTTCACAAAATTATCCTAGTTCATAAAATTATTGTTAAAGAAAACTAATTAATTTCTCTTTCACAGCAACAAACAGTACATCCTGGTAATAATGATCATGATATGTCCTTTGAAAAGATATGTTATAGTATGCTCTTCCATTTGATACAGAATAGATAATCTGTTAGATTATCCTATTACTTAGAATATAATTATTGGGGGAATAGAACTATATTCTTAAAGAATGTCAAGTTTGGAGGGAATATAGAATAATAATTTTCATGATGAATATGCAATAATTATAAACTCCAAAGTGGAATTCGTTGGGTTTAATTTTCCCTTACTAATGATTAAATACAAAAAAACAATGGAAAGGTTACAAAGAGGACCTCCCCACCCCACATCGCAACAAATAAGCAACGGAATCTTTCCCTGCTAAAAACAGGATCAAGTAAAAATTACCATGGGCATTCTGTCTCTTTTAGACCAATTTGGAGTAAATACTGGTATTTCAGTGATTTCCCTTCTGAGTATATATCTAAAGAAACCCAACACACTAATTCAAAAGAATATATGCACCCCTATGTTCATATAATAGCCATGATTTGAAAGCAGCCCACATGCCTATCAGTAGATAAGTGAATAAAAAACTGCAGTGCATTTATACAATGGAATACTACTTGGCTGTAAAAAAGAGGGAAATCTTACCATTTCCGACAGCATGGATGGCCTAGAGGGTGTTATGCTAAGTGAAATAAATCAGTTAGACAAAGGCAAATACCATATGATTTCACTCATATGTGAGATTTAAAGAACCATATAAACAAACCCAACAGAAACAGACTCTTAGATACAGAGAACAGACTGATGATTGGTAGAGGGAAGGGGTTGCGGGACTGGCTAAAACAGGTGAAGGGATTGAGAAGTACAGACTGGTACTTACAAAATAGTCATGGATGTAAAGCGCAGCACAGGAAATATAGTCAATACTAGTATAATAACTATGTATGGTGCCAGGTGGGTACTGGAAATATTGGGGGAATGCTTCGTAAAATATATTATTGTCTAAGCACTATGCTGTACACCTGGAACTAATACAAAATTATATCGAATGTCAACTGAAATTGAAAAAAATAAAAAAAATTTCTAAAAACAGAGAACTAACAGCAATTCTGAACATTCTGCCTTTTTAAAAAAAATAGTATGCCCAGCAAAGGATGATATTCTTGAAGGATCGCATAATGCAAGTAAAGTTGAAAATTTTATCGGTGCCATCTGCAAAATAATGATTATTTGGCCATATTTCAGACTTCGGTGTCCAGTTCTTTAGGTCTCAGAAGACCTGAAAGTTTTCCTGGGCTGCATGGAATTCTTCTAGATAGGTGGCTGGAGTGGTGATTGATGCGAGTTATGGAGAATTACTTGGAGTAAAACCCATCATTGTATTTTAAATGCTGTTTGAATGGAGTTGTGGACAAATTTCATAACATGAAGGTTGCTCTATTAAGGGCAACTGCCCACTTAAGAAGGTATAAATCTGAAATATTCTAGTATTCCATTCCTGGGTTCTTGGCCATGGATGTAGTGGTGATGGAAAGTAGACCTGGATTTGAAATGTCTTACAGAGGGCTTCCAAGTAGGCCCCACCGAAGAACTCTGCAGGAGCAGAACCGATTCGGTGGCCTGTACCATTTCCACATTTTGCAGGTGCATCTCGCAGGTGCGTGGTAGAATTTCCAGCGCCAAGAGTAGGCAGGCAGTGGTGATACATAAACTCTCTTCATCCATAGCCACATCATCCCTGAGATGGACCCAGAGAAAAAGGCAGGTGTGTGATTAAGTCGCGTGACATTGTTTCCTAACAGACTTGGGGGATAGGAAAAAGAATAGTAGCTTCTTGGGAATCACTGACTAATCTTTTGGCCAAGAGTAGTACCCTTTGCATTTGTCTGACTAATGAAAGATGTTACGTTGCATATGGGACGATCAGGGTCCCTAATGAGTAAAATCAGCTCCCTTGAAAGGGCCCCCATGGCGCTGTCATCTGGCATCCTGGCACAGTAGAAAGGCCTGCCTCCAGGTCTTGTCTGCTGGGACAGGTAACTGGCTATAATTTCCCTAGAGGTCTTCTTGACTCCCAGTGCACACCATGTAGTAACTGTTGCGGTATTCCCAGAGTTCTGCCAACCATGGACACATGTAGGGATTTTCTTTTGGTGTCACTGGATGAGGTTTGCCAATCTTTGAGAGGTTCCAGGCGTACAGAGGTTTTTGAGCAGATGATCTGCAATGGAATAGCTTTCTGACTTCTTGGTCTCAAAGCCCATTAAAACCTAAAATTAACCATTGGAAGAATGAAGCTCCTAGTCTTACCTTCTAGGGGCCTGTAGCTGCTTAGGGCTTCCTTCTAAACTTGCTCAGAGCACTAGGGTTTCTTTGAGGTGGGGTCTTTAGGGCTTGAAGGAGCACTTCACGGTGAGGAGGTGTTTTTGTACCCTTGCCATTAAACTCATCTGGCTTTCGCCTGCAAGAAACTACCGAGCATGTAGCAGGGCACCAGCCCAGGCGTTTCCTTGAGACAACGGTGCTGAGGCCTCCATCTTTATGTCAAACGAATGCCAAGGGATAGTGGGTACTACAGGGTTGCCAGCTTCCTGACTGCTGTGGCAATGGCTGGGCTCTGAGTGACCTCTTGACCTTTTTCTAGAGCTGCACTATTCAAATCAGTAGCCACTGGCCATATGTGGCTACCGAGCACTTGAAAAGTGGCTGGTCTGAATTAAGATGTGCTGTAAATATAAAACAGACCCCAGATTTCAAAGAGTGAGCATGAAAAAAAAGAATATAAAATATCTCATTAATAACTTTTAGTACTGATTATATGAGGAAATGATAACATTTTATATATCGAGTCAAATAAAATATGTGAAAATTAACTTCACTTGTTTCTTTTATTCTTTTAACATGTGGCTACTAGAAAACTTAAAATGACACATGGCTCGCATTGTATTTCTTTTGCATGGTGCCACTCTAGAGGGTAGTCAGTGAGACGGGTAGGCTAGTGAATCTGTGCCCAGAGCCAACAAAATCCTAAATCTGATGCCTGAGCGGGCTCCCACTACAATGAAAGCTTTGTGTCTTTTTGCTGTAATGAATCACAGCCATGAATATGACTATATGCTCTGTCTTGGGTGCTTCTAGCAAATCCCTGAACCCAGGAGTGATCTTGGGGACCCTCGACACATAAGGTAACATACAGAACCCACTGGAGGAAGATTTGAATGTGAATAATTTTAGGTTTGATTTTCTGTCTTAAAGAGTGAAGAGTTGGAACCCCTAGATACATCTGATGTTACAGAATGTGGGTCTCTAAGAGTTTGTGGAAAACTGGCAGATGATGTAAGATGTCTCAAAGACACCTGTTCAGTTCTAAATTTTCCATTAGTTTCTTCTTTATACCTACTGTTTTCTTTGCTGACACCTCCTATTTCTTTGCTGAGGTTATTTCTTTTCACTTGTTTTAAGTGTGTTCTCATTGCTCATTCAAACATTTTCCTGATGCCTGCTTTAAAATCTTGGTCAGATAACTTTAACTTGTCTGTCATCTTGATATTGACATTTTTTTCCCATTCAGTTGGAGATATTCCTGGTTCTTGACATGACAAATGAGTTTCTATTAAAGCATGGACGTTTTGGGTATTGTGACACCCTGGGTCTTATTTAAACTGTCTATTTTAGCTGGCTTTTCCTGACACTGCTCCAGCAAGGGAGGGACTGGAGGGAGCATCGTCATTGCCAATGCCAGGTAAGGGTGGAAGTCTAGGTTGCCTGTTCTGCCTCTGACGACACTGATGGGTGGAGGTAGGGCTCCTCATTATTGGTGGGCTGAGGTGGAATTTTCACTTCCGCACTAGGCCTCCACTGATACCTCCTTAGCTGGCTGGGTTAGGAGGGTCCCGTTACTGCTCCCCACGTGGCATCCGCTGGCAACATGCTGGGGAGGGGTGGCCTCCTGACGCTGCACAGTGGTGAAAGTTCTGATTCTCCACTCAGCCCTTCCTCTGATGTCACCTGTGCAAGGGACAGGGTGGGGTGTCTCATTACTGTCAGGTCGGGGTAGAAGTCCAAGCTCCCCACATGTCTCCAGTAACACCATCAAGATGGGGGAGGGGCACAGGTGGAGGGGTTCTTGTTACCAGCCAGCTGTGGGAATGTAAGTCCTGTCTTTCTGCTTGGCCTTCTCTGACACCACATCAGTGGAGTTGAGGAGTAGGGGGATAAGGGTGTTAGGATGTTGGGGTGTCTCATTATAGCCTGGACATTGTTCAAATGTAGGCTCCTCCCTCAGCCTTTGCTGGCATGGTGGGGATGAGGCCACCAGTTATTATTGTGTGGTATTTGTCTATGGGAGAGTGGTCGTTTTCTAAAAGTTATCCGTCTTGGTAGGCTGCATCTTTTTCATCCTTTGGCTAGACAGAGAGAGTAGCCTTTTACTGAGACATTTTTGTCTGCGCCTGGGGCAGTTTCAGGTTTCTGGTTTTCGGCTTTTCTAGTACCCAGTATGGGAACATAAAGCTAAATGAAAACTCAGGAACTTAACACTATTCCTCTCTGGGTCCTGAGGTCTCTAGTTGGTATGCCTCCTTTTCTCCCTCTGTTCTATACATAATGTCCAGAGGTTTTACTCGTATTTATTGGGAGGGACGGAGAAAATTATGTCTATTCTATCTTCCCAGAAGCAGAGGTAAAGAGCCTATAATGCACTGGAACAGAATTTTAAACAAAACTAGTGTCACAGACTTAGGGAGAATTTGCAGTGCCTTTCAAACAAACATATCATGAAGGCAATCGAAGAAAGAAAGCCATCCACAAATAGTAACTGCGCTCGCAAATACAATAATATCTGCAAGCACCATCAAACAGCAATTATTAAAAATCATAATCCTTATGATAAAGTTCTGTGAAGATCTCAGAGCCTTAATTTATAAACCAGTATAGGGTTTCTCAGAGGAGATATTAAACTACGTGCTGTAGGGATATGGACAAATAGTGATTTATGCCCTGGTCTTGGCAAGCAAAAAGAATCAAACTTTCAGTGCCACTCACTCCCTTTTAAAAGCCCATTATTTCAGTTAAAAAAAGAAATTAGAAAGATCTCATGCCCAGCTTTAGTTCTGCCTGATCCTCTTTCTGAGCCTCGCTTACAGTCCTAAGAGAACACTATTCATAGAAGGCAACCTTTTGTAAAGTAGTACTAATTTTCAAGAAAAGAGCCCTATAAACAACCTAGAGAAACAAAAACAGTAGCTCACAATAAAAATGACAAAAACAATCTGATTGAATATAAAATCTCAGGAGGACTGGGATATAAACTTTAGGAGCTGGGAGATCAATTGGTATGTTGTCCTGTGTTGTAAATAGCTCTGCTATGTAGGTTGACATAGTTGAAAGGCCGGTGCATTTCAGCAGTTAATTATAGAAACCTGCCCCAGAGTCACATTTATTGGTTGCAGGAGGTCTATTCCAACTAAGATCTAAATAAACCAGGAAGAGAGGGTCAGGTAGAAAATGCTGGGAGGCTGTTCCAATGGCAGAAATGACTTCTTTTTTTTTTTTTAGAAATGATTTTTTTCTTCCCTTTGTTCCTCCTGTCCTTCTTTTTGGTTGGCATGTAGTAGAGGGTTGGAGTGGAGACACAGCCAATGAAGGGAACCGTTTTCGTTCCAGTTACAAGTAAGAATCTTGCACTGTGTACCAGTCCCTGGAAACATCGCTAGCATGCCTAGCATCGGAGCCTGCTTGGAAATTATCCAATTTCTTTGCTTTTTCTTTAGGCACTTCCAACTGTCTGAGTGGGCAAAAGGTCAAAGTCAAATCTGCTGATTCTGCTACTTAGATTAAAAGGCTGGGTGAGAATAGCCTAGGTAAATGAATAAATAAAATGAATTTGGGGGTAGGATAGTGGATACGCCGGGGCGGGTTATGCCCTAACCACTCCTCACTCTCTTTCCTCCCATACTACACTTCTGCAAAGACTGCAAGTCTTGATTTGGTGTGTCAATGGCTCCCAACCCTTTGGTGGAGGTCGGTGGGA
Source organism: Mormoops blainvillei (assembly GCA_004026545.1). Lineage (NCBI taxonomy): Eukaryota > Metazoa > Chordata > Mammalia > Chiroptera > Mormoopidae > Mormoops > Mormoops blainvillei. The sequence continues at coordinate 196,440 of PVJD01000967.1, forward strand.
ATGTCAGACGCTGCTATTATCGCCCAAGAGTTGATTCAAATACGTACGTCAGGCACACACAGAAGAATGAATAAATCTCTCTGGCACACACACTACTTTCTGGACTTTCGTGTACCTTTAACTTTTACTAACAAAATGGACGCAGAATGTTCAAACATTACATAAATATAGAATAAGAGTGTGGTTTCCTAGTAATTCCACCCTTCAAAGAGAACAATGTTATCAACTTGTTTTCCTACTATTTTTCAAATTTATGAAAGAAACTGTTGGGTAATTAAAATCAAATAAATTTAAAACACTTATTGTATTCATGGTAGGTTTCTGTGATTGTTTCCCAATGAAGAGACAGACACTAAGACTACAAATACAAGAGACCCACGTATTATTGCAGTTAAAAATGAGCCCCATACTTAGAAAACAGTAATTTCTTCTCTTGCCTAAAAATTGCAGCAGCAGCAACTGCCAGTCGAAATTTAGTATTTGCCTTTAGGAATGCAACACGTGCAGTTACAACCCTCCGAGGGGGTGGTTCCGGCGAGTAGGGTACTCGGAGGCCGTAGTGAGAGCCAACACCTCCCACACACTCCGCATTTGGTAAACAAGGCGATTCTGGCCCGCAGTTTGTAAACCTGGGAGAAGTGAGGGGCGGGACCAGGGCTCATGACGTAACATTAGAGAGATCTTCTATTGGTGGTTCTCGAAGGGCGGAGAACTTGCGAATCTTGATTGGTTCGCTCCCTAGATTGACGGTACTCGTCCTGAAGGGCGGTGCGTCTCGGTGGTGCGCTCCGCCCCTCGCGGGTGGGGGACCGCCCCCGTGGCAGAGCGCGTGCGCGTGCGGTCTCAAGCCGATGCTGTGCTTGGCCGTCTAGCAGCGCACACTCGCAGACAGTGCGGGAGCCGGAGCGGCGGAGGTCAACGCGGGGAGGCGGGGCGGGGGCAGCATGGCAGCCTCCTTACGGCTCCGTGGAGCCGCCTCCGGCCTCCAGTACTGGAGCCGCCGGCAGTGGCCGGCAGCGGCCAACCTTGCAGCGGGTAAGGACTTCGTGTCTCCTTCCCAGGTCCCTCCTCCGACCGCCCGCTTCTCGCTCCCTGACCGCCGAAGAGGTGTTTTCACGGGAGGCTCTGAGGTTGGATCGGGGCTTAAAACCCAACATTTTGGTTCGTCCCAAGGCCTTGCGTTTTTTGTGGCTGCCTTTCGCGCCGCTTGTTCTTCCCACCAATAACCTCGCCCCGAATCCAGATGAATGGCGTTTAGCGAGTGCCCTTTTTGGGACTTAGGTAGGGGTGGGAAGACCTTGGGTAAAGGGAAAAATATTTGGGTCTTGGGCGTACCCTTTTGGAGTTAGGGCTCAGAGGACAAGTGAAGGACCCAGCCTCAGGGGCTGTCCTACATCCACCTGTGTGACCCCCTGGCCTTGCAGCGTTGGCTGGCTTTTTCGGCCCCCCGGGGTGCTCTCTGAGTGGGCACACCCTTGGGCAGCGAGGCCTGATTTTTGTTTAATCACCTTAATCATACAAGAGTGGTGTCAATGCAAACCAGGTGGTAAGTCATTCCAGCAAAGTTTTAACTCACCCTTGACCCGCAAGGCAGGCTTCCCACAGCCTCTTGTTTGGAACTGTGCTACCTGAAGATGGCACTTCTGTCAAATTATTAACTAAAACACTTCCAGCGTCCTCGAAATTGCGGTCTGAACCTATCCTCTTCCTCTCCCTATGTCATTATAAGTTATGGAAGCTAACCATTGACTTAGGAAGAGGCAGTTTTTAGACCCACAGAGAGAGAATTTTTTTTCACTTTTCAGGTGAAGAACCTGAGGCCCCTTGGGCAAGTGAATTAGGGTATCTTTCCAGCAGGATCTAGAAAGTTAGTCCTTGATCATTCCTCATTCCTGCATTTTCTATTACACTAGGATTCCTCTTTAATTGAAAAGTTGGTTGATTTGTGTGGACGCTGCCATTGTTTTCCTGTAAAAGTATGAGAGTTGGAACACAGAGTTTAGCGAGAGCATACTCAGGATTTTTAAATAAGCCTTGGTATTAGTTTTTTTTAAAAAATTATATTTGATTAAAAAAACAGCAATGCTCAGAATTGAGTTCTTAATAGCTCCTCTTCCTCCATCTCAATAAAAGCTAAGCAGAAGAGCGAACTTCCTCCCTGGCTTGAGTAGGGCAGGCTCCTTTTGATGCAAGAGAACAGATGTCTGATACAGAATCACAGTAACAAGATGCAAACTCACAGAATCTGCCGAACTTGAGTGTAACCGCTATTTGAGCTACTGTAATAAGCTACAAAAAAATGCCTCCCACGTTAGAGATAGTTAAGAAAAAAAATCGATTAGTTCACTTTTCCACAGTGGTAAATGTCACAATAGTTTTCACGTGAATGTGCAATTCTTTCAGTTTTGTCAAGGAAGACATGCTGTTGTAGTGGTTTTACAAGGTGTTCAGATGATATTTTAATGAACTCTTGCTGCACCTTTTGGAGTTATGAAAGTTGTTACAATTCACCACGATAGCAGAGCCTGAGGCCCAAGGCTGTAACTGCTTCTGTAAGCTGGAATGCTGCTCCCCAATGCTGGTTAGACTACTTTGGCATGTGATCTTGTTTCTTAGGGTCTTTGACCCAAAGGTGCTCTATAAAAAAATTTTATGATAAATTATAAATAGTTCTTTTTGTGATGATTTTTAAAAAACACTTCAGCAATTGTTTTTACTCTGGAATTGTTTTAAATGTTTCTGTTCATATTAGTTTACTACAAAAATGTTAACTTTTTTGACATTGGAGTCTTTAAAAACATCTACATGCAAGTTTGGAGTCTAGGGCCATTACAAAAAACAACCACGTTGAAATAGTAACATTATTTAGTATTCTGAATTCTGTGAGTTATTTGTCACCATAGTGTGTTGTAAGATGTTTATATCATATGGATGGTAATATTATAAAGATCCGTACAATTATTTTTAAAAAATGAGACCCGAAAGTTGCCAGTTAATAGCAGATCTTAATTTTAAAACATTCACAGTATGAAAAAGGAAATAGAAAAATTAGCAATATTAAATTATATGTGTATATTACTATTTGATCACCATTTAGTAAAAGTAAGTTTTATATTTTATCTTGGAAGGTAATTAAATTTAGTTTTAGACTTCTTTATACAGATTAAAAAAATCTTTACACGTAGGCCTTCTACAGTCATTGTGACTCATCAGCATGTACGTAGAAAAATAATTTGTATCAGATCATCTTAAAGTGACCACCTGACCAGAGGTAGAATGGGAAAATTAACCAGCATCAGGGACAGAAATAGGCACACTTTCTTTTTTTTTTTTATTGTTGGCCCTTTCTGTGGGTAAGAAATATACTTTCGAAACAACACATAGCATAAATAAAATATATAATGGCCCTTTTTCCTCTTTACATTAGCATCTAGGGAGGTGCATAGAGCTCTAAAAAGCAGCTCATTGCTCTGGGACCAAAGTTGGCCTTGCACTTGTGAAACTACTTAGGGAGACTATTTATTTCTGCAATAACTTGACTCAAACAGTAAAGGTCTTTATAGAGTAAGTCACTATCCTCAGTTTAGTAACTCTTAAGCAAATAGAATGCTTATAACAACATTATGTGATAAAATGGGACACAGTATATATACAACATAATCTCATGGTACAACGAAAACATATGTTCAAAAGACTGATTATTTTTGTTCAGTGAGGTTAACTTTTTCCCTTATGACTTTATACTCTTTTCTATTTTCCCATTATCTACCAATACAATGAAATACATTACTTTTATTAGGGGCAAAAAAATCTTTGGAAATGGAAAATAGTTAACCTATTACAATTTTTGCAGTTTGAAACTTAGAAGAGCCTTGTTTTTGGTAGCACTTAATCCAAGTTATCCAAGATATGGATAACTTTGCCCACATCCCATTGGAGAAACAGGACATAATTTGTAAATTTATAAGTTTAGAAACTAACTCCCAAATTTTCCAACTGGTTTCTTTGTATTACATTGACTGCTTTTCTGCCACCTTGATTTTAGTTACCATCTAACTGTACTATTTCCAGATATTAATGTGTGTGTGACTTAAAGGAGGATGTATTATTTAAGTTAGAAAATTTTTAGGATAATGATTTTATTACATTCCTTTGAATTTCTCGACCTTTAAGAGCATATTTTTCTATATTGTCCAAACACGCCTTCTGATATATCACCTTAACTAAAAGCCGTGTTTCCTCAGACGCAGGGCATTCGTCTAAAGTAATCTCCATCCCTTCTTCTGACACTCTGGCTCTTCTGCTAGGCAAAAAAGGGCTTGTACCTTTTGGCATAGGACTTATACCCTTGTGCTACTTCTTGACCATTGATAACAAAACTAGCAGAGACTTACTGACTGTCATGTGCCAGGTACTGTTTAATGCTTTACATGTATTATCTCAAGTATTTATAACAACCTGCTGAACGAGTTACTCTTGTTGGTAATAATGTCTAGAGAAGTTAAGTAACTTGTTCAAGGGCATACTTTCTGAGAATTAACCTCGAGTGGATAGGAATCTAGGGCCTTCTAAACTGAGAGAAGTTCTTAAATATCACCATCAGTAAATAACCTCTTCTCTTTTGACATCAAATCATGTAATTACAATACCATATCACAAGTATGAAGAGAACTGAACCTGTTATTAAAAACTTCACTTTCATTGATTTTCATATTGACCCATCCAGAATCTAGGTCTCTTTATTTTTGACCTGAACTTCAACAACTAACTTCAGCTCTTCTGAGATCTGATCACTAGGAATTGCTGTACTCTCAATATTTCAAAATATTGAACTAGCCTTCTGGTTGATATAACCCCCCCCTCCCATTGTCATTCTACTGACAAATATACTGTTTATCATTACTGAACCTCTTGTGACCAGAAAGTCGGACACAGGATTCTACATGCCCATTGGGTTAAGATGAGCAGTGGTAAGGTAGTGTTGCACAAGAATGACACCCACATTTAATGGCAATGTTAGAAATGATCATCAAGTTAAAAGGAATTAAATGTGCTTTTAACCTAAGAAGACCTCTAATTCCTAAGCATTAGGACTTCAAATATTTTGCTTTTAAGAAATCTCATTGCATTTATTTTAAGTTGAAGGAAGAGTAGGGATTCACAAGTTGAGAGGACTTGAAACTTAAAAGGATGGCAATGGTTGGTGCAGTTTTAAAATGAGTCCTTGAAAAAAAATAAGGTGGGAAATGAAAGGGGAAGAGACAAGTGGAGTTATTTCTCTTCCTTTTCACCCTGGACTGAACTTTTTGAGGCCAGGACCATAACTTGCCCGTGTCTTATCTCTGAGCTCTGTCATAGAATTTGTGCAGTAAATATTTGTTGAGTGGAGCCTAAATCTAGAAACAAATAACATCTCATGTTATTTCCATGGTAATGCAAAGCCTTTCTGCTCTGTATTGCCATAGTGTGATTTCAAAAAGCCTTTTGTGAAAAAGAAGAAAATCAAATAAAACCAGCATACAGCTTTTTTAAACAATGACTTTTTTTTCTGTAAATGGAAGTGCCTCTTCTCTGAAAGTGCCCGGAGTTGTTAGGTCAAGATCCTGAGACAGTTCCTCTTGCCACTTAAAGCCCTTGGAAGTGTTCTTCTAGAACCACATTTATAAATTGGTGACTTTTGGTTGAAATACATTCTCCTGTGTTAACTTTGTATTCAGATTGTTTTTTATACCATTGGAAGGGATGGTTTCTAAAAATGTGGGGGTGGGGAGGTGAAAAATTTTCCATTCTTAGACCTTGTCCAAGCTATAGGTTTTATTAACTACTTCAAAATTTTATACCCATTATTAAAGGAGATAATATAGTTACGAGGAATCTAGAATTCTTCACATAATAGGTAAAGTACATAATATGTATTTTATAAATGATACCATTTTAAAGTTTATTGTTAAGAGTGGTAAAGGGATGTTCTAGGGGTAGAAAACAGAGGAGAGATTGCTTAACAATTTATTGTTTCCTGGAGAACTAAATAATTAGATGTTAGTCTGCATGCACATTCTCAATATCTTTAAATGCGATTAGATCATGAGTTTAAAACTAGCCTTTAAAAAACTTTTAATAGAAAACATCTAAATAACAGCCGACCAAACTGACCCATAGATACAGAGAACAAGATGATGGTTGCCAGAGGGAAGGGGGACAAGGAGATGGGTGAAAAAAAATTTTGTGAGTAGTTGACTTACAAATGTTGAATGATATTTACAATAAAAGATGTTTACTAATGTTGAATGAACGTTTACAGTAAAAAACGTTACCTGCTTCTATTGAAAGTAATGTATTGACATTAGTGTGTTCTAGGTCAATGGCTTCTAAGACTCCAGTTGGATTCATTGGACTAGGCAACATGGGGAATCCAATGGCAAAAAATCTCATGAAACATGGCTATCCTCTAGTTATTTATGACGTGTTTCCTGATGCATGCAAAGAGTTTCAAGATGCAGGTGAACAGGTAAGATCTTTTCTTAAGATTTTGGTGTTTAAAAATGCATATACATTCAAGTAGGTGACAACTTTTTAGTATACCCAATGGAATTGTAAGCCTGATTGCTAATTTTATTTCTTTCTGTCTATAATACATATATACAGGAGACTATGTATTAATAACTGTATTTAGAGTTTTGTTTTTTTAGTAAGTATTTATACAAGTTGTAGAGGGATTAATGTAATCCCAGAACTAGGAGAATACTAAAAAATTCCTGAGAAATATAGAAAAGGTGAGAGAAAAAATAAAACTCAGTAGTCAACCTCTGGAAAATAGACATGAAATAAATGCTGAGAAATGCAATGTCTGCATAAAGAGCGGGTTTCGGCAACTTAGAGAGAGGCCGCCTGCAGAACTGGCGCTCTCCGACTCCTTCCCTTCGCAGCTGGTGTGCCGTAGGGGGAAGCAGCAGGGTTGTATGAGAATCGGCTTGGAACTTTTCAGGGTAGGGTTGTGGCTGCTTCTACCCGTACAGTCCCTGAATACTGACACTGTAGCACCAGTTCAACAAACTTCACAAACTGTGATAAGTCAAAAGAAAAGAGTTTTATTAGTTATTAGTAAAAAGTATGTTACATTGAGTGAGAGGGCAGGTAGGGAAGTTCTTTCTGAAGACTGGACACTTAGCCAGATAGCAGAGTAAGTAGGATTTATCCAGATGAAGAATGGGGTGAAGTAACAATTTCCTTTAAAAGTGGAAGCCTCAGTCCCCAGGTCCCTAGAGATTTCTACTTTAGGTTAACAGATACAGGCTGGGTATCTACCATGTGACTAGCTGTCTGCCCAGTGCTGTGGAAAATAAACTAGGTTGAGTTGGATGTGGCAGGGTATTAAAAGAGTCTCAGGTCACAAGACTAAATAACATTGCAGGAAAGTTTCTACTAAAATTGTATTTTGACTATAATCAAGTGCCAAAACATTTTTTTAAAAAGATTTTATTTTATTTTTAGACAGAGGGGAAGGGAGGGAGAAAGAGAGGGAGAGAAACATCAATGTGTGGTTGCCTCCCGTGCGCCTCCCCCCCGCCAACTAGGGGCCTGGCCCGCAACCCAGGCATGTGCTCTGACTGGGGAATTGAACCGGCGACCCCCTGGTTCACAGGCCAATGCTCAATCCACTGAGCTACACCAGCTGGGGCTTTTTTTTTTTCCCCAAAACATTTTTTAAGGAGGAAAAAGTAAGTAATTAACTGTTATAAAGAGTCATTTCATTTCCGGTAGGAAAGTACCTGATATTGTGTATAACCTTAGATCATCTGCAAACAGAAATGAGGTCGTCTGAAATGAAAGCCATGGAGGCAAGATCTCTCAGATTCCTGAAAATAAATTAGAAGGCTCTGGGACTCAGACTCAGTTATTAGATTTTCTTTCTCTTCTGTCTTCCTTGAGATATGTAAGTGGGTGTGAGGAAGGAAAGAAGATGGATTCCAGGTAGCCGCCCCTCCCAGAGTAGTGAAGAGTGAAGACTTGTTTTAGCCTCTGGTCTGCAAGTTCCCACCCCAGCCCCCACACACAGTGGGAAAAGCTCTGTGTGTGCGGTTCACACTGAAGCAGCAAGCCTGGAAGACAGAATCCTCTTTCCCACATCCCATCTCCTTCACATCTCTGGTTCCCCAAAGAGTCTTGACTCCAAGAGGTTCTCTGAATATTGATGGTGATAACAGCAGTGGAGGGTAGGAGCATGTGAAATGTAGATGAATGAGGGGAGAGAAAGAAAGGGTAAAAAAAAAGCTTTGGGCCTGAGGAGAAGTATCGTGTCATAATAAAATGAAAACATCTGTTGATGAATGATTTATGCTGGCAGCTTAAAAAGCGTTCTGCACAGTGACAATGTCATTTGAACAAGTGTGGTTTCCAAAGGGTGCTACTTTAAAAGGTAACATTATCCTTGACCGGTGTGGCTCAGTTGGGTGTCGTCCTGAAAAGTGAAAGGTCGCAGCCGATTGATATTTCTCTTCTCTTTCTCCCTCCCTTCCCTTCTGTCTAAAAATAAGTAAATAAAATCTTTAAAAACTTAGATAAAAAGCAACATTAATTTGGATGAATAAGTTCTGATATATTAAAATGTCAGTATTATTTCATGGTTATATTAAGTTTTAAAAATTTTTGGATAAAAGAAAAAAGTTTCATTCTACCACAAGGCAAAGAGAAAACTAGGTAGGGATAGTGTAGAAAAAAATGTAGGTAAAAATCTTGAAACTTCTGGCCATCGTGCACAATAGTGCAATGAACGGATTAAGAATTTAAAAATTCAGAATACATTTGACTTGATTCTTATATTTTAAGGACAGGTGCCCCCTTTTTTCTGCAGTACATTACTATGCCAAGTGAAGCTCACGGAATGGCAGCCTAAGAAAACAGGTTTTCCCCCTAGAGATTGCAGATTGGTCCTGGAAGGAGGTTAGTGTAGTTTCCACTCTACCTGCCACCATCTTGGATCTCCAACAAAGACTGCAGAATTGTTGGCTAGTTGATTTCTAATGTCTACTGTATTTTTAGTGAGAAATTTGCTGGGAGAAAAAGTAATGAAATAGTATCTGGGTCAAAAGTGGTCAGCTTGTTTTAAAGATCTTTGAACATCTCCTTGAAGAAGTACTTTTTCTTTTTCTTTTTCTTTTCTTTTTTTTCTTTTTTTTTTTTAAGCAAAAATTGGGGAATTTATTGTCTCATATAAATGAAGAGTTGGGGAGTGGTCTGACCCCAGGCACAGCTGAATTTTGGGCACGAATATAGTCAGGTCCTTTTCCGTCCGCCTCCTGGCTCTGCTTTCGCAGGGAAGGTCCTCCTTCACCTCAGGGGCAAGATGGGCACCTGCAGGTCCAGGTGAAGGAGTGCTTCCGAGTGTTCCAACCCTGGAGATTTTTCTTCAAGCTCTACCTAGTAGTAAAAAATACTGCATGGGTTCTGAAGGGAATAAAAACTTTGACATGTTGAATATTTTTTTTTAAAGATTTTATTTATTTTTAGAGAGAGAGGAAGGCAGAGAGAAAGTGAGGGAGAGAAACATCGATTGGTTGCTTCTCACACGCCTGGAACTGGGGACCTGGCCACCAGCCCAGGCATGTACCCTGACTGGGAATCAAACTGGCGACTTTTTCAGTTCACAGGCTGGTGCTCAATCCACAGAGCCACACCAGCCAGGACTGACATGTTGAATATGTTTTACCCCACTGTATTTAACTAATTTATTTATGCCTTTAAATGTTAACCTATTCTAATAGGGTATTTATAGTTGGTTAAATTTGTTATCTGTGGTCATTTCCTTAAAAAATTTGTGCATTCTTCTTTCAGTATCTCTTTATTGAATCTTTATTTCCATTGGAAACTCAGGTTTAAGCTACAGTGCCTCATTTCAACTTTTAGCATCTTTTTTGAGAATATAACCCATGATAACTATTAGGCCTTTGTGTATTAAAAACCATGAATCAATGAGTTATGAACGTAGTAGTTTAAAAACATAAGCCCTGGAACTAGATCACCTGGGCTCAAATCTCAGGTCTACCATGTGCTTACTGTGTGACTTCAGATTAGTTAGCCTCTCTACTTAAATTTTCTCATCTTATAAAATGGGGATAGTAATAGCACTTTCCTCTCACTCCTAGAGAACCCGGCACCCAGAAAGTGCGGGGCATTACTACTGTTGTTATGAATGTTGTTGTATCTATACCGTGTTTTTCTCAGATCTTCACTCCTGAGCACCTACAGAGAAACACACCACTGTCTTGGCTGAGTCATTGAGTCCAGAGTGCCTTGGAAGAGAACTGTAAACGTATTTTTAAATTAAAGAATGATGATAAAAATTAAAACCCAAGGAGGAGGTAGTGACTTGACAGCATCCCTGCTTAGGAATATGTTCTGCACCATCCTTTCTGTCCTGTGTTTATTTTGCAGATTTCTCTTTGTAAGCGTCAGCATCAGTGGCACGTGATTTGTGCTTCATTTTTATTTTCATTGTCTAGGAATTTCCTTGCAGTTGCCACCGATCTGTGCCAAAAGTCTCCCACCATTTCTGCAATAGTTTTCTGGTTGAACTAGGCTTAATTAGATTCTCTTTTATTTTCTCTTTGAAAACTTGGAAACCATCCTGTTGTTCATGGGTTGTAAGGCCGAGCATGTCTGGTTAAGTAATTCTCTTGAGATGTAATCTGGCATCCACTCAGGACTTGTTAAATGAGAACTTTAAAAGCCTCTTGCTGAGTGGGCTCCATCATTGTTGACCAAATGTTTCAAGATGTAGGCACAAACCATTTTTGTCAGTTTTTTAAGTGTAGTGTAATTTTGAACTAACAGTATACTTTTCTACTTGGAAAGATGAAAAAACACCAAATGGCAAGTTTAACCAAGGTCATATTCATCTTATTTCTTTGCAGGTTTCTCTTACCCACTTACTTGGAAGCAGTGCTGAGCTTGACTTATGTGACTGTTTTGTCTAGAAGAGATAGTGAGATTTTTCTCTTTACATAAAGTGACTAGTTAACAGTTGTCTCCTTCCAATGGATATGCATAAAGGAGATGGAACTCCTCCTGATTACTCTGGGCCCATCCTTCCTCCTTCCCCTCACCTAGGAAAGCAGGTTTTGTCTTTAATTTATTTCGTCTTCTACTCCTTGTATTACACCTACCATTGACGTGTATTAGCATATAGATGAATCTAAATCCAGAGACATGGACTACAAAAACTTGTAAAGGCTGTAGATATCATGGTACACAAGGGAACCAATCTCCTGTAATCAAAATCGACACAACGGAAAAGTGGAATCATCCTAATTCATAAAGGCGTAAGAATGAGGCAGTTGGAATTAACAAGAGATTGTTCTGGGACGGCCATGGCAATTAGAGCATAGCCATGGCCCAGAGTCAGCCGGGCCAGTGACTGTCCACAGGTTTGCAGGAGTAGTAGAGTCTTGCTAATGCTATACATTTGTTCTGAGTCATTGTAGATGCTGCTTGTCCCATCAGCCCTGTTTTTACAGAGGCTGTATCTTCCTAGTACTTAAGGTTACTAAACATGAAGAGTTTCTGCCCTGGCTGGTGTGGCTCAGTTGGTTGGGCATCATCCTGCAAACTGAAAGGTCATGGGTTTGACTGCTCATCAGGGCAGGTGCCTGGGTTACAGGCTTGGTCCCTGGTCGAGGTGCCCACGAAGGGCAAACGGTCGATGTTTCTTGCATCAGTGTTTCTCTCACTTTCTTTCTCCCTCCTTTTCCTCTCTCTGAAATCAATAAGCGTGAAAAGTTTCTTTGCCTAAGTTTCCTTTCTGCTTTGGAGATAGAAACTGTTAAAGATAACTCAAAGCACACTTATTTTGTAAATTGAGAAACAAGCGATAGAGGTTACATAATTTGCACAAAATCACACATGATTTAGTGGCTGAACTGTAACTAAACCTGGGTCTCTGGTTTCCCAAATTAGTGTTCCTTTCACTGATCCATGCTGTCTTCGCTTATCCATTCAATTAGCAAATGTAATTGAAAGGACTCTAATTAGTTTGGCTCCTAAAGGCTTTTGTGGTTAGTGTCAGACAGGCAATAAGGTTTGTTTTCCTTCCAGCTTTTGAGTCATGGCCAGATTTTGTCAGTCAATTATTTCAGACTCTTGAAGTCATCACATGAAGGCAAGTTGATTTGAATAGCTGGACACACATGTCTGTCTATCTGTCTAATAAACATGCCTTCTGTAGTACAAATTAAGAGACTTATTATAATGTACCAAATGTATCTAGTCATTAGCTATGGAGCAGTTGTGGCCGGTACAGTGGTGACATTCCAGCTATCACTATCATTGTGTGTTTTTTCCGGACCTGTGAGCTTTGACACTACTTTCCAGCATAATTGAGGGGTTAGCGGTCCTCTGGCAACCCAAGCATCCCAAGAAGCAGATGCTAGGGATGCAGGGGGCTGATTGGCCACCCCATGCACTTGGCAGTTGCATGACTTGGCACTGCCAATTCATTGGCATGAGAACCTTGGAGGTGTGAAGTATCCTTAGGTCTGTGAACTAATTGTTGGTGCCCCTGAGGGCACCTCTCAAGGAGTTATCTAGATGGAATTGAATTTCCTTCAACGGGGAAGGGCCTCTTTCAATTCCTAAGAGAAAGTCTGAAATTGACTCTTAGACCTGAAGGCTTACGGCAGTCCCTGGAAAATCTGCTATAGAAGGAAAGGCCACTGAAAGGTATGCCACTGTTTTTGTATTGTGCTTACTACTTCTTTTAAGTAGCGATGAACAGATGGGGCCCTCTTTGTACCCCATATTCTTGATACAGTCCAGGAATAGAGAACTATGACTCCTACAACTTTTCCTTTTCTTATTTCTTCATCTTACTGATCTGTGTTTTTCTTGGGAGAGCTTGAACAGTTTGCCAGGAAATAGCTGTCTCTTTTTGAATGTCAGTTTTTATATGTGTGTAGGAAAGGCTTTCATTTAACTTAAGTATTTCTTTGTAATTGATGGAAAAATATTTTTTTGAGAATTATTTGTGGCAGATCCCCATGATATATCAAAATATACATGTTGAATGTCCACATTATATGCTCTAAAATGCTATATTGTCTTTAGAATGAAACACCGAAGGAGAGAATATCTTTTTGTTTTTGTTGTTTTAGTGTCTGTGATGTTTGATATTATCACTTAATGATAATTAAGTGCTGGGATAGTTGAGTGTCTGAAATTTTAAAGTATGACTTCTGAAATTACTTTATATTAAAATCGCATTTAGTCCTGGCTGTGTTGCTCAGTGGATTGAACGCTGGCCTACAAACTGAAAGGTTACCAGTTCAATTCCAAGTCAAGGCACATGCCTGGGTTGCGGGCCAGGTCACCAGTTGGGGGCGTGCAAGAGGCAACCGATTGATTTTTCTCTACCTCTCTGCCTCCCTCTCTTCCCCTCTCTCTAAAAATAAATAAATAAAATCTAAAAAAAAGCAAATATTTTTTAAAAATCGCATTTATTTAGAATTTGACTTAGAAGGTGATAGCTTATTATGGGAAATTGAAATATAATTACTTATAGCCCATAATATTTGGGTTACACACTGTGCTTGGCTTTTCATTCTTCCACTTTCATCACCTGTGCATCAAAGACAACAAGAAAATGTTATGTATATTTTCAACACATGAACAGCAGAGGCTTTCCCGTTCCTAAGATGCTTACATATCACTTCATAGTTCCTAGTAAAAAATATGCCAATTTCTGACACATATGTGAGTCATTCTATGGAGAAATCTTTGAATATCCCTCCCGATAATTTTTTGTGTTTTTCTAAAGAGAGAGAAGGCTTTACAGGAGCTCTTGTGACAATTGGAGTAATGGCTTCTTTCTGTTAAAGGAGAGTTTGAGTCAAAGAGTGAGCTCCTGGTCTCTTCTGACTTTTCTGGTCGCTGACCAGCTGGCCAGGTGAATCAAGGTGTTTATATGAGAGAAAGCAGGGGAGTAGGGGATGTGAGCGAGGGTGCGCACACCCACACAGACATGCGCACAGAGACAGGACAGATAGAGCAGCTTTACAGCATGTTCATGGTCATCGTGGAAGCAGGAATGAGGGTTGAAATGAGAGCCTACCCTGATGCCCATTTGTATGTCTCCCTTGTGTATGTTTTCCACCTGAGTCCTGGTAGCCCACACTCTCAGCCTTCATGTTGGGACTGACAGTCAGTGCAGGGAGTGCTCATGTCCTTGTCCTGACCGTTTCTTTTCTGAAACAGGCTGAAAAAAAATTTTTTTTAAACAGAGATTGGAAGACTGGGGCTTGATCATTTTACTGGGGGACTTTGCTGTCTATTGAAATCACTGTTGAATCCTGTAGTTTGGTTACTAGCCCCTGTTGTACTAGAATGTTTTTCTTAGTCAAAGCATCTACTGAAAAGTATGCAGTTTCAGAATCCAAGCTGGAGGGATCCGTGAGAAGTGTGTCCGTTCCCAGGACTGTTGGGTTTTGCCCTTTCCCCCTCAACTCACTTCACACTTTTAAAAATAAACAGTAGATTTGATTCCCTACAAACTACATTTGTATGTGGGTAAGGAATAGACCCTCTTTTAGGCGGTAAGTTCTTTTTTCTTTTCACTTTTTGTCATTTGGAAACAAGGATAAGTTTTTATTCACTGTCACTGTTATTGGCATGAATGGCATAAAAAGTGGATCCTACTTGTGCTGTAGAAACTGCTTACATTTTAATTTAAATGTGCCTTTAAAATTTTTTTTTTAAAGGTAGTGTCTTCCCCAGCAGATGTAGCTGAAAAAGCTGACAGAATTATTACAATGTTGCCCACCAGTGCTAATGCAATAGAAGCTTATTCTGGAGCAAATGGAATTCTAAAGTATGTATTTCTCAACTGTGGATATTTTCTCATTATGATAGTTCATGAATTTCACATTTGTTGGAACTATTAAGAAATTACAGTTATGTTTTTTAAAGCTTTCCGTATTATTTCCTTATTTCTTAAAAGCAAATGGTGTGGTTTCTCTCTCATTGTAATGGGTTTGTTTTTTCACTGAAGTCACGTATGCAGCTTTTGGGAATACGTTGTTTTTTTGTTGTTGTTTGCTTCTGTTTCTTTCCTTTAACTCTTGCATTAAACTTAGGCTTTCATTGGTAACATGTTTAAGAGACTTTTAAAGCTTGAATGTTAAAGCGTACAAATGTTACAAGCATAATACGGTTTATAGAAATTCAGGAAAAGGTTTCTATGAAAAATAAAACCAAACACTGGAAAGAACACCATTATTTAACATTTTATTATATAATAAAAAGTTAATGTATGTCCTCTGGGTTAGTACATCTGCAGTAAGAATTTTGAGGAGTTGGAATTAAAGGTTAGCAGTTGCTCTTTAAATAAAATATAATTTAGGTCAGAGTTTCCTACCCAGTGCCTAGCTTCCCTGGCTTCAAGAACCTTTTGGTTAATTGCTGCCTATTGCCAAACCCTTGTGGTTATGTTAGGATGACAGTGGTTGAATTTCCAATTTAGTTTTCTGGTCTTACTGATTCCTGTTCTGATCTTGTTTTGTTGTTGAATTTCAGCATGGAGGTAGAACAAACTGGTAGGCCCTGAAGACACATGGAGGGCTGAAAAGAAAGGGTTTAATTTCATGAAGCTGTAATAACATGAAATTTGAGGTTTTTGGAAATTGTATTGCTTTGGAAAACTAACAAACTTGGAAGCAAAAGACACTTGGATATTAGGCAGAAAAGTGATAAGATAAATGTTTAGATTTCAGGGAAGGTTGAAAGACACTCATTTTGGATGGAGCCCTCAGGCCCACAGTGTGTGTGGTCCTGAGACAACCTAGCTGTCTCATTACCTAGTCTTTTCCAATTATGGCCCTGCTTTACCTCTCAAGGAAAAGTTACTAAAAACTTGTATGGAGACAAATCCTATGTTTATTAATATCCTTTACTAAGGAATATGGTGGCCAACTACCAGAACAGTCTTGTCTAGGGAGCGCTTTGAAAGAGTTTGGCTTTACATTGAACTATAATTTGCTTCTCGTGGGTGGTTCTTTTTTTCCTTCTGGGTCAGGAACGTTTCTCTACACCCGGTGCATGTGTAATTTTTGAGAGGATTTCCCATTTCTTAAAGATTTAAGATCTTAAACATATCAATATCACAAAAGATTGGTAAACTTAAATCTTATTTTTTAGATTGCATAAAGTGAAACTTTACATATTGAGGTGATTTATATTAGAGTATGCTGTTTTGTTTTCCTGTGGAATACACACAATTATTGCATTGGGACCAGATCAATTCATATGTGTTAAATTGTTATAAGCATTTTGTGTGCTGTTTTTTTCTATAGGAAGACTTTTCTTTTTTGTAGTAATTAGCAATGATTCAAAATTTTTATTCATTCTATTCTGATTTTCCAGTCATAATTCTTATTAAATGTCTTCTGAGTTAGTTTATCCATAGCAAGAACTTTGGGAAGTTTGGATTAAAGGTTAACCATAGTGCTTTAAATAAATCATAATTTAGGTCAGAGTTTCCTAGCCAGTTAGATTATAGATTGTAAGGGAGCTGTCCAGGTATATAGCTGGCACTTACAGTGCAAACAAAAATGTTTCACTCTTAAGAATTCCATTTAGTATTGATGTAAAATACCATGTATGACAAGGCTGCTTCCCCCTTTTAGCGAAGCATGTATGTAAATTTACCATAAAGAACAAAAAGACTTTGTGAGATTTCCAGGTTCATTCCTCTGTTTCCCTTTCTGCCTGTTTGATATTTTATTTTGTCTTTAAAAAGTTAGTTATTAAGGAATACACCATTCTGAAGCAAATGGCTAAATTTCATTTGCTTGTATGTATTCTACCTAGTGGCAATAAGATAGATATGTGAAATTTACAAGTACGTATGTATTCTACCTAGTGGCAATAAGATAGATATGTGAAATTTACAAGTATGGCTTTTTGAAGACACATCAATTACTTTAAAAGAGACCCAGTTACTTTGCAAAAATTAAAATTCTGCCAAATACCTCTTTTAAAGTTAATAGGTATTTTAAATTGCTTAAATCTTCACTTACCTAACCTATGTTATAGTGTGTATTTCATCTAAAACCAGAATTTATACCAGTTTATTAGATTATTTTGGTTTGTTTGAAAGAGTTCGGGTTTCCTTTGAGCTATAATTAATCTGAAAATGAGTTTGACATTTTGAATCAATTCTTATAATGCTTTTAATACTAAACTACCAAAGATGACTTTGATATCTGGCAGCTTTTAGCAGATTCTGATTCTATAGGTAGTTGTATGAAATGTTTGTTCAGCATTGTAAACTATATTTTTATTTATTTACTTAGAAAAGTGAAGAAAGGCTCACTATTAATAGATTCCAGTACTATTGATCCTGCGGTTTCAAAAGAATTGGCCAAAGAAGTTGAGAAAATGGGAGCAGTTTTCATGGATGCCCCTGTTTCTGGTGGTAAGTGGTAACTAAAATAAATGTACACCTACTTATTATTTGTTAAAAGTAGTGCTTAAGGAGTTGTGGTACCCAAGATATATCCAGGTTTTTTTATACCTGTTACAGGGATTCTTATTTCCCTCATTAAAAATAAAAATAAACAAAATGACTTATGTTATTTAGTGCTCTCAAAATATATTGCTTATTCAAAATTCAGGTAAAAAGGTATCACACCTTTGAAAAGTTGTAAATTTTTGGTCCAAATTGCTGTGGGTAGGGATAGATCAATTCCTGGAAAATTTAACTTTTAGAACAAATTTAAGAAATAATTAGCTTGAATAATCTTATAACTCTTAAAGAAATTGAAGAAAAAGACAAAAATCATTTCATAAGAGAAACATTAGGCCCAGATGATTTTACATAGGAGTTACCAAAATTTCAAGGAGCAGATCATCTCAATTTTATGCAAACTTTTCCACACTATAGAAAAAGAGGAAATGCTTTCCAACTCATTCTGCAAGACCTGTGTAACTCTGATACTTAAACCAGACAGAAACATGAGGAAGAAAAATTATAGGTCTATGTCAGTTGTGAATATAGAAGTAAAAACTTAAAGTACACCAGCAAACTGGATTCAAACATGTGTAAAAGTGATCAAACACTACAGCCAAGTTTGGTTTATTTCTTATATGCACAGATGACTTAATATTAGAAAATTATAAATATATTTCACCACATTAACATATTTAAAAATCATATGATCATCTCAATCAGAGAATAGGGACACCCACTAATAAAATTCACAAAACCTGTTATTATAGCAAATACTAATAGTGGGTGACTGGGTATTTTTGGAATGGCAGAATTGTGGGTATTATGATTTTCCATAATTTCTAAGTTTTCCAAAATTATTGTGTAATTGAATGTCATCTGTATACGCATACATAAACACACACATACATACATGTATACACATACATACATATGTATTTATAATAGTATAGCAGTAGACAGAATAGCATTTTTATTCCAATTATATTAAACTTGGTTGTAGGCTTTGGAATGAAGCAATAACAAAATATATTAATTTAAATCTGTTTCTGGCTTTTCCTAAACAGCCTAATTGTCTTATAAAGGTATCTTATATACCTTTAAAAATATATATATCTATATATATTTTTGAATATAGGTGGAGGTATAAATAATTGTTAGCCCCTCTAATTGTTATATGGAATTAGTTAAGTAGGATTTAGGTGTAAAGATTTACAATGGCTTATAGTACATTTGTTTCTATTGTGATTTTTATTTTTTAATTTAATTTTTAAAATTAAATTTATTGAGGTGACATTGGTTAATAGTGATATAGGCACCTTGATCACAAAATACTAATAAGCAGTTTTAAGTTGGTGTGCGTGTGTTTTTTAATACAATGGAACTAAACCGAACAATTCATTTTTAAGTGGTTCTGTGATTGAATTTGAAAATTGATAATGATACATGTGATTTTGCTGTTGGTCTTCTTTTGCTTTGAGAGTGTAGTCCAAAATTATCATTTGATAATGAGGAATACCAATTTGATTTTTAAATGTTATTTTAACTTTTAAAATAGAGTCTTCTTTGAGATAAAACTTTGAAATTACTCTTTTGTTCCTGTTAAGTTATTGTTAAACCCTAGTTTGTAGCTTTAAGGTGCAAAAAATACTGATTTTGAAAATAGTGAATACACTTGAATCTGAACTATATTATACATTGAAAGCTTTGTGTAGAGATGGTTGTGATAATTTATTGTTTGACACATGATTATTATGTAATTTGTAATAGATGTATGTAATAGAAGCTTATACTTGTCATAGTTTTTTTAATAAAGTAGATTATAAATGGCTCTACTTAGTTAAAATAAAATAGAGGGAATTTTTTGTAAGTTTAATAGACCGGCTTGAAAATCATCACATTTTTAACTAAATAAAATTAAGGAAAAGGGACCTGTGTAAAGTCTGGCTTAGACACCCATGATAGGCCCACAATTTTATAAAGTTCCATATTCATCAGTCCTGAAACATGGAATATTTGAGATAATTTGAATAAAGCTGAAGTTCCCTCTCACCCCCCCTTTTTATCCTTCTCTCTCTACCCCACATCTGTTCCTTATCTTAGACTTTAAAATAATGCATTTACATGTATTTGTATAGAGATGTTACAAATACAGTAGTATTCTAAAACTGTAAATGGGAACTTCTTATTCTGTGGTTAGCATTTTAAAGAGTTTTTATTAACCCGCTATAGATTGTGAAGATAAATTATGTCGATTTTTGAGCAAGTGATTGGTTTCTTTAGTCCAGCTTTTTCCTCTACTTCCTGTTAACTATCATCCTGGAGAGTAAGATGAGAAGAATCATGATTGTATCATTTTTCTCAGGTTTCATTTTAATATTTATTAGACCTACCCTATAGCAGACCACATATACATCATCCTTATTACAAATATTACAATTTTATTTAAGTTCTAAATGACATTTTTTTAAAAAGTCAAAAGAAAATGTCGCTTATACAATTATAATTGTCATCCTGAAACCTGAAATTATCCTGTGAATAACTGTTTTATACTTGTGTGGTTATCACTTTGTAAGGTAGATGCCACTTTATAAAGTGCTTGGGCACACCCCAGTCCATCTGGTGCTTCCTTTTGAAGTTGTCAGGCTGCGCATGCCTTCAGTGAGGCTCACATTCTGTTTTGGCTGTTTTATCTCTATAGGCATTGATCCTCTTCCTCTTATAGAGGTTAAACTTTTTGAGTACAGGGAGCAAGTCTTTCTTTTTCCAATTGTTTTTATTCAATATTGAATGTATATATATATATATGTACAAAATACTTATAAAATATCCAAAGATACAAAGTACAAGTATAAAAACTGGAGCTTTGAAATCCTTGTGTGCTTCTCTCAATCCTATTTTTTTCCTTTCCCTGATTAGCAAAAACCGGTAACCTGAATTTTGACTCATTCTCATGCTTTTCTTTATAGTTGAACCCCATGTGTTTTCATCTTTGATGCGTAGTTTATTTTCCATGATTTGGAACACTGTGGAAATGGAATCAGAACGAGTGCATTCTGTGACTTGCTTTTTCACCTCATGTTTCTGAGTTTTGTCATCCATGGTGATGGCAGACCCACTGGCCTACTCTATGCCTTTTTATTTTTAAAGGTTTTATTTATTTATTTATTTTTAGAGAGGGGGGAAGGAAGGGGGAAGGAGAGGGAGAGAAACGTTGATGGGCTAGACAAACATCAATTGGTTGCCTCTCTCACACCCCCAACTGGGGACCTGCCCGCAACCCAGGTGTGTGTCCTGACAGGGAATCAAACTGGGGAACTGAACTAGGAAACCAAAGCTGCTGTCCTTTGGTTTGTGGGATGACTTCCAACCCCTTCTGAGCCACACCAGTCAGGGATACTCTGTGCCTTTGCCGAGAGCTAGCAAGAGGCATTTTCTCTGTACTGAAACAGCCCCTCAGGTAAGCAGAAGGCACCTCTGTAAAAAGAAAAAAACTCCTTTCTCTGGGTACGTGAAACCTGCATCAGGGTTTGTGGTTTGACAAACCCAGTGTGGATGCGACCTCGGCACCTACTTACCCCCTTGGCTCCGGCCCGCGTGTGGTGCATAAAATGTGTTCCCATTACGTGGTTTTTACATGTAGTTCATTAATTTTAACTTCTCTATGGTGTTCTATATAAATATATCATGCTTTATGTACATTTGGGTTCTTTTCAGTTTTTAAAGTATCACATTCTTATACAGTGTATAGAAGTGTCTTTTTTAGTTTCTGTTTTCCCAGCACAATACCTTGAATATAGTCGGTCTTTGGTCTCCAATAAATGTTCAAAAACTTGAGTTGAGTTCAACTGGAAAAACAACCATGCGCAACATACAGGACAAGTGGTGAAATTCCCATTTTACCAGGGATGGAAGTAACACCTAGAGATAATAAGTAACTCTTAAGATCATGCTGTTGATCAGTGGCAGTTAAACACCAGTTTCTAGTTGAAGATTAGAAAGGCTGGACTGAAGAAACCAATCATTTGCTCAAGACTAAGGCTAGATTTGTTTCCTGTTCTACTGCATTAGAACATACTATTCTCTATAAAGTTCTAATTAATTCTAAGAGGAAAATAAGGATTGCTAAATGGAAGGCTGTCCTTTAAATTATAAAATCGTTCTTACTCCTTGGCTAAAAAGAGCTAACAGTTAATGTGGGGCATTGTTATGGTAATGGCCCTTAATTGCTCACTGTGTATCCACTCCTTACACTGATGCTGGGCTTAGCCATCTGACTGGCTTCGGCCAGTGGTATGTTAACAAATGTTAACACGGGGATAGACTTCAAAAGCACTCTGTCCACTGAGTCTTGCCTTCCCTTGTTGCTGTAACTCCTCCACTGCTGCATAGAGAAGCCTGGGCTAGCCTGCTGGAGACGAGGCTACACACCAAGCCCCAGCCAAGTTCCGCGATGACTGCACCTGCATTGGTCTCAGGCCTGCCCAGCAATGACCTGCCCGGCTGTGATCGCCTAAATTGCTCACCCACAGAATTGTGAGCCAATGAAGCCACTAAGTTTTCGGGCACGTGTTATGAAGCAGTAGATAACTGATGGAGCCAAAGTCGTCGATATTTTCACAGTTACGGAGAAGTGTGTGTGATACTTGTTGTATCAATTAGTGTGCTACCTGAGCTTATTTAGTATAAGTGTTACAAACCCTTTTGGACGGAGAATTAAAATAAAGCGGTTAGCATAAAGGCCTACTTTAATACCAAAGCTAAGTTGCTCAAATATTTTTTTATTAAACCAGTTCAGAAAAGAGTTGTCTGCTATAAACAGGAACCTGACTTATGTCTCTATATTTTTTATTATAAAGGAGAATGTTTGACTATATACTTCCTAAGTAGCTACACTGGTGAGCTGATATGAGATCCTTTTCCAGATCTCACTAAACCTGGGTAAGATGGTAAACAGTAAATGTCATTTTGGTATTCTCATGCACTGCTGGGGTCATGTAGTATGCCTAGCTTTTTAAGTGTTTCTTGTGCTCAGGATTGGGTTTTATTATTAGAAGAGACCTTAGCAATAATTTAATTTGATTTGGTTATTTTATAGATGACTAATTGAGGTCCAGAGAAGTTAAGTGACTTGTCCAGGGCTCCCCAACTTGATAGCAGATCTAGAAGTAGAATGAACCCTACTCTCTCTAGCCAACATAAGGCTCTTCCACCTTTGCCAGACCTTCCCCTCCAGTCCCATCCTGTGGCAGCCTTCTCTCCTTTTCATAGCAGTTGCTTATTAAGCCTATTTCTAACAATTTTATCTACCCCAGTGTTTGGTTCTTTGTCTCCTGTCTTGCTAGCTGATGGGCACTGCCATGGAGTGGAACCAGTTGGGTGGTAAGGGGAGCAGTTGCCTTCTTTTCCAACCCTCAGAGGCTGGCTTCTGACTGTTACAGAGCCACGTGAGAAGGAGTGGCTGAGAAGCCATTATGCTGGAATCTGAAGAACCCCAGAAAGATCAGATCAGTCCTGTTATGTTAACCCTTCCTGGAATGTTTATTAACTGGCCATCAGGAGTCTTTTGTTCTGCTGATGAGCTGGGATAGAACCAGAGTTGTTGGTTGGTTTTTTTTTTTCCTCCCCTTGGAGCCACCGGACTGGTTAATTAAATAAACCTGCAGGAAAAGAGAAAGTAAACTGGTATCTTGACAGAGCTCTTGCATGCTCAGGTGTAACTGGGACAGGATCTGCTCTGAGGTGTGAGGACTTGGAGTTGAACACGATTATACTTGAAAGCAGGTGGATGTGCGGCTTGTTTTCCATCTCCTTCTGTGCCGTGTTACCACGCTTGCGTTTGTGCCTGTTTCTTCCACAAGACTCTGAAGAGCTTAGATACCGAGTCTTACTCATTTCTGTCTCCAGTGTGTATCACCTGGTGGGATTTAATAAAGTATGGTTGATCGAATCGATAATCTTTTTATTTTTTAAATTCGTGATTAATGTTAAATATTTCGAGCCTTCCCTGCAGCCATTTCTCCTTCCCAAGCTGTTCTCCAGGTTGTTTATCTTCAGACTATTGACTTCTCTCTCAAGTTAAACTAAGTAACTGCCTCTGTGTTGTAACATCAGTCAGATAGTAAGTATTTACTGTGTTCAAAATGTTACAGTTTATTATTAGATGCTATTGGGAAGCGTGATTATGATCGAGGTGGTGAGGTTAGGGTAAAAGAAGTGGAATAATAACTATTCAGAACAACTTGAAGAGGAAGTCCTCACATTAGAAGCTTAGAATTTAGGAAAGCAAAATGACCTGAGAGTATTTGCAAAATGCAAAATAATGCAGTATGGCGGCGTTCTCAGTACCGAGCAGCCGGAACGGGAACGCTCCTCTTCCCTAACGGTTGGTCGCAGCAGTGTGCTAGGCAGCGTAGAGAAACAGCGTCTGACCTCCCTGGGGTGGCTATTAATACTCATTTTTACTTTTCTCTTGTAGTCGCCTTTATGGATATTTAAAGAGAGGGAATAACATCGGATTTGATTTATACAGCTGATTCCAGGGCAACAGAAGGATTTTTAGTTCTGGAAATAAAAAAATTTATGTTAAAGATCAACTAGAAATCTCATACGTGATGTATGAGGTCTGCCTGGAAGATATCCAGCCATGTAATATGAAAAATAGAGACATTTATTGAAGAAGATACAAGATACAAGAAACATTGTACATGTTGACTCAGTCCCCTTCAAAGTAGGCACCTTGGAACCTCACACAGTTCTCCTAATCGCCATCAGCTGCCTTGTCATATTTTCCCGAATCTCATTGACAGTCTGAAGTCCCTTCCCTTTCAAAGGTGATTTTAGTTTTGGGAAAAGACAGAGATCATAGGGCACCAAATCTGGGCTATAGGAGAACTGAGTTACCTGGGTGATTTGATATTTTGCCAAAAAACTCTGCATTAGACATGATGTGTTAGTGGGCATGTTGTCATGATGAAGCTGTCAATCACCAGTTGCCAATAGCTGCAGCCTTCTGAATCATTCAAATAGTTTCTGCTGAGGAGTGTTCAAGCTTAATGCAAAATCTGATGCAGATTTGTTGCTCTACTTGCTCATTTTGAATGCGACGGCCACACAGTACACATGCTTACTCAGTGGCATCTACCACCCCCACCAGCTATCCTGGTGAAGTCATCATTGGTCATGCATGCACATTGCAGTCCACTCTCTTTGGCTGCCAGGTCACATTGGTGTCTCGCCAACCATTCTCATTATGTTAACAGCTACTGGACTTTTTCCAGGCAGATCTCATATATCCGAGGGGAACCAATGGAATTTGGAGTTAGATTTGACAGTCCTTTAGTAAATATTCTTTAAGGAAGGAAGGCAGTTGGTTCATGCATGTAATTCTCTTATCACATTTAGTGTTATTTTTTGTTTGTTGTTCTGTTAATAAATTAAAAGAAGTTCATTTGGATATTAAGGAGAGCCTAGAGCTTTTAGGGAGAGTAAGGAACTCTAAAAATTAAGATTTTCATTGTTTTTTCACTGAAATGTCTTGTACTTAAAGTTATTGTATTGATTCTTACAAGATTATTTACTGTTTTCTAATCATACACTTCATCTCTTATGCTTGACAGCACCTTGATTGCAAGAAACATGCTTTATTATTATTTTCATGCAATGAACGTATATTGAGTACTTTGTATGTGCCAGATGTTCTAGACACTAGACTTAAGACTTTAAGGATAATCAGAGTCTTTCCTCACAGAGCTTATGATTTAGTAGACGTATGATAACCAAATAAAAAAATAATTTCAATGATAAGTGCTACGAAGGAAAAAGAAGGAGGAGCAGACTGCTAAGGAGACAGAGGCTGAGGAGAGGGCCTTTTACATAGAGTAGACTGGATGCCTCCTCTGGGACCTTCAAGCAGAGATGTGAGTGCTGAGGGCGTGGGGAAGAGTATTCCAGTGAAGGGGATGGCTCTGAGACACTGAACAAGCCTGGTGCGTGTGTGGAACATTGTCTTTGTATCACCAGGATATAGTAGTTTCACTCAGAGTTTGTTAAATTGAGTCACCTATAAATTGACCCCCCCATATTTTAAAATCATGCCTTTGTTTAACAGTTTGTGGTTATCAAAGTAAAGCTAACTGGGCTTTTTGTAAGTTAGCCTGTGACACTGGCCTCCTAAGTGTCATCTGCTAATTTATTTATCTGTCTTGTGTTAATCACATCTTTATGAAAGTTGTAATCATTCTTTAATGTCAGATGTTTAGTTGCACCATTTTGGATATGTGCATTTTATTTTTTTTAAGTGTGGAATGGGTCTGTTACCACAGAGCTACTTTCAATTTGATCAGCTCTGTTGTATAATGAATGCTAGACATAAAGCAAATTAAAAACTATTGTTTGTGACTAATGACCAGTACTGTTCAGTCTGCTCTCAGGGCATAATTATAGCACTTAACTGTGCTTGAATAATTGAAGAATAAACTCACTGATTGCCTAATATGTCTGTAGATTTGCATAGAGACCTTGAGTTGAAGTGACTCTGAAGTGGCACTTGCAGTTAGCCCAAGGCTTTCTGTGCTAGCAAGCCTCATTGATTTGCTAAACTGTATCGTTCCAGTTAGGGTTTAATGTCAAAATTAAATAATTGAACTTGTGTGTATGTGTTTGTATAACAGTTCCTTACCAGGAAACCAGATTTTATACTCTAGCTGGCTGGGTTGCATTTTAGTAATTTGTTTGAGGTATTCTTAGAACATGGAGTAGTAATCACAAAACCCATTAAGGAGTTTCTCTAGGAGTACTAGGCTTGCTTGCTAAATTCTCAATGAAAGCCTCGCATAGACTCCTGTTATCGTTTTTAAAATCCAGGGTGCAGTCTTTGCCTTTACTGCTCACCAAACTGGATACCTACTGTTTTTCCATTAGATCTGTATCTAATTTATGGTAAAGGGACCACAAAAACAAAAAATTATTTATATTTTGGCACCTAACACCATTATAGTTAAGGGCCTGTTGGCATTTCCATTAAAACATTTTCTTAGAGAGGTTTATAACTTGGCACTTTTACTTGGCGTTGGGCCGAAACATTGCTATTTCTGTCCAAAAGCAAATTCTTTTACCAAATTTCATAACTGAATGTGCTGTGGTTTATAATGTGTGGAGGGGGAGGGGCTGTCACAATAGGTCTTTGATGCTCTCACAAGCTGTCTGATTACAAAGTAGTATTGTGTGTAGTGTTTATTCTGACATTTTAGGCTTTCCTCAGTTTGGTTTTTTTTAATGTTTTGACGTAAGTTGGTTTAACATGATTAATATAATTTCTGGGGTTTGTCCCTTTAAAGAATTGTACTACTGTGATGATTTTTTAATTCTTTTTGTGTTATCGACTTCTGTTATTATATTTGAAAGTACTTTGTGGTATTGACTTTTGTATGAGAGACTTGAATTAATCTCAGAAAATAGTAAATAAAATAAACCTCTCCGTCTGATTTGGAGGTATTTAAAGCTTTAATGAAAGACAAATATCATATGATTTCATTTATATGTGGAATCTAAAGAACAATATAAATGAACAAACAAAACAGAAACAGACTCACATACAGAGAACAGACTGATGGTTGCCCAGAGGGGAGAGATTGGGGAATTAGGTGAAAAAAGTGAAGGGATTAAGAAGCACAAGTTGGGCCCTGGCTGTTGTGGCTTAGTGGATTGAGCACCAGTCTGCAAACTGAAAGGTCACAGGTTCAGTTCCCAGTCAGGGCACATGCCTGGGTTGTGGGCGGGACCCCCAGTTGGGGGCGTGCAAGAGGCATCTGATCAGTGTATCTCTCATTCATTGATGTTTATCTCCCTCCCTTTCCCCTCTTTCTAAAAATAAATAAATAAAATCATTTAAAAAATAAAGAAAATAAACATTAAAAGAAAAAAGAAGCACAAATTGGTCCCTGGCCTCGTGGCTCAATTGGTTGGAGTGTCATCCTTGTATACCAAAAGGTTGCAGGTTCGATCTCTGCTTGGGGAGCATGCAGGAGGTAACCTATCGATGTTTCTTTCTCATATGGATGTCTCTTTCTCTCTTCCTCTGTCTCTCTCTCCCTCGCCCCTTTCCTCTTTTTAAATTCAATAAACATATCCTCAGGTGAGGTTTAAAAAAAAAAAGAAGTACAAATCGGCAGTTACAAAATATCCACGTGGATGTAAAATACAACCTAGGGGTATATAACCAACAATAATGTAATAATATGTATAATATGTATGGTTTCCCGATAAAAATATCAGGGAAACACTTTGTAAAGTATATGATTGTCTAACCACTATGCTGTATATGCGAAACTAACACAAAATAATATTGAATGTAAACTGTAATTAAAAATAAAATAAAAAATAAAGCTTTAGTAACTAAAGTAATTAAAATTTTCTTTAAATTTGTTTGATGGGCAAATCCATTTCCTTAGAAATGACACAAGACTCCTCAATACAGATACACCAGAAATGGGTTAAATATGTTAGCCATTTGCATTTCCCTACAATTTCACAGGCAAACCCTGAAGATACTGTAGGTTCAGCCCCAGACCACCTCGATAAAACAAGTTATAACCTTTTTGCCGGTGGAGGGTCTTGCCTTCAATTTGTAAAAAAAAAAAAATACAACATCTGTGGAGCACAATGAAGCAAACCGCAATAAAAAGAGATGCCTGTACTTACTAGCCTATATCCATTAGGTATCCTTTTTTTGTCCCTGGAGGATACCTTTTCCTTGGGATTTTCTCCAGTTTGCACAAGTAGTTCAGAAATGTTTGGTAAATAAATTACAAAGATTTCTTTGAAATTAGTCCCAGAGAAGAGGTGCCTATAAAAACCTCTTTTACATTCTTTGGCATGCCTAAGACTCCCTTACAACAGCTTCATGGACAAGAATCCCTATATAATGTGTTAATGAGTTCTTAACACATTTAGGGAAGACTGCTGACTCACTGCCCAAGATAACATGGTTGAGGCAGCTTTAATAATTTGTGTCCTAAGACAATAAAGAATGGGTTAGAGAAGGCAAGGTGCTCCCTTCACTTGTGTTTTGTATTATTGTTATCATTTATTGTTAGTAGTAGTATTACGGCCAACAACCTGGTTTATTTCTAAGAATTTACTTTCTTGCGGTTTGCAAATTCCTTCATTTCCAAATCTGCAGGTGAGATTTTAATTGCATTGCAATTTCCAGTCAAGTAACCATTACCAGGGTTGCTCTTGCCAGGCTCTGTCCTGTGGTGGAGGGACGTGTTCTCTTCACATGTTATGTTGGAAAGTGCATGGGTAAGGCAGGGGTCCTGCCTGGAGTAATCCCAGGGTATTTTTAATGTTTTTTAATTGCCATTCAGGATGTAAGTCAGACCAGACACAATTGGGTCTGGTGACTAGTTCATGACTGCCCAGTGGTGTTTATATAAAGGTGAAGTAGATTTAGTAAATAGATCTGAAGCTGTTACTGATATCTAATTTATTTTTCATTAACATCAATTGATTCCTAAGCAGTGTGCAACTAGTTCCAGTATACCTTATGGGTTCTATTCCTTTATTTTTGTTTTGATTGTGATTCCCTGGATAGCACAGAGGGGGAGAAGGAGGTAGAGCAAATGGAATTAAGAATTTGACAAGGGCCTTGTCATCATGTTCAAACCATTATCAGACTTATTTCCAGTTTTCTAGATGTCTGGTTTTCTTAAAGACAGTTTGATAATGTTACCAGATGAAAAATATGTTGAGTTCAAATTCTCTGCATATATTTGCCATATCATTCAATTTCGTTTTGCATTACTTTGGGTGTGTTGGTTGTGAGAATGTTAACTTTACAGGCACGTTTTGCAGTAGTCATCCTCCGTCCTCCCATCATGGTCAGTAGAGGGGTCGTCACCAACTTGCCTTCTCTCTTCTGCCTTGAAGTGATTGTAACTTGACCTGAAAGTAGAGGGTTTTTGTTGCTGTTTGGTATTTAGCTTAAACTACTTCCAGTGATAGGAGAGATGTGGACTCTTTTAGAAGAGTATTAAGAATTTTATGATTCGTTCCTGATATCTTTTTTTATTGAGTTGTTGACCGTTAGGTATAGTCATGTTTTTCCATTGCAGCCTCTAAGCCAGCGTTGTTCTTAGGGAGTTGTTTTTTAAAAAATTAAACAATACGAGGCATACAAATAATTTTATCATTAATTACATTTCATTTCCCCTAATTCTTATATGTGGGTAATACATATTCTCAAGTGGCTAACATTTGTAATGTACTGTGCACATATATTAAAAGAGTAGAAAAATAGTCTTGGCAGTCACTGAAATAATTGGCTTTTCCAGCCAAGATAGGTTTGTAAAACATTCTGAAATTTAAGAAGCGGGAGGGAAAGAATTTTTCTTCGCATTAATGTCATATTTCATTAATCCTTTACCTTAGGCTATAAAAATTTTTTGCAGCATTTTTTATTAGATAAGCAGCTAGAGGAAGAAAGGTAGTTGATTTATCGTTAATTGTCAAATATCTGCAAACATTCAGATAGTTAAAAGAATTATTTTGACTTAAAATCCTGAGTAGAGATGAGATTTTTTTTCTGAATGTCAGTGATAATTCTGAGAAGGAAATAAGAACAGCATAATTCTAGCTTTGAGATCTGTAATCTTTAATAGCAAACTTTTAAAAACAGCATTTAGAAATACTTGATAGTATCTCATGGTCTGTGATTGGGCTGTACTTTTATATTCTTATTAGTACTCATATAAAATCAACAGCTTTTCATGATCGGGCATTTACACCTTAAATCTTGCACACCGTTCTTTTAGGAAATAGACGGAGCAATACTGGTTATTTTGAAGTTAATAGGAATAGCCTATATTTGATGCAGAGTTTACTTTCTGTAGCATTCAAGGGCCAGTGGACAAGGGGGAAAAGGGGAGGGAAGAGAGAGGGCAGGAGCATTTTAGGGGAATAAGAGAGATTACATTATCCTTTTCCATTTTAGTTAGTTTTTTGGAGTAAAACTGTAAAGTTAAACTTTTTGGAATTGTTACTACCCCAAGTGGGAATATAAACTATATTGAACAAAATTTATTTAGCCTGTTAAAAAGTCAACCTAAAACTGTAGTTAATTAGGTTACGTTATTACATCACTTCTAGTAGAGACTCAAACTGGTACCAAGTAAGACGAGCTTTATCATATCAGGTGGGCTGACGGCTACCCATATGGGGCTTTAAGATAATGATGAGTTTAAATTTCCTCTTAGAGCTAAGTGAGAATAAAACTGGAGGCAATAAATACTCTTGGCCAAAGCCATTAAATGAAAAAGCTGGGAATTCTCCAGCTCTTGACTTAAATTGTTTGTTTATCAGCTGGCGCCTAGTCTGGAGTCAAGAACTGGAGATTTCTATCTGTGACAGAACTTTGAAACTCTTGCAGGACACTTTCATTTCAACTTAAGGTAACTTGAGTTTATAGCTTTGGCTTTAAAGATTACTAATGATTTACTCATTTCCTTACCATTTAACCAGAGTGGACTTTTTCCCAGGAAGGGATCTGTGTTTATTTAGGGCCTTTGTCTGCGGAGGGATTAAAAGGCAGCCCACCAGCATTGTGAACTTGATGGTAATAAAAGGTCACCAAAACACACCATAAAAACATTCTTACCATGGAATTAATTATACAGTGTAATTTTACAAAGCAGCTCGGTTACTCCATCCCTACCTTCTCCCCCATTCTTAAACACTTCATCTTTTAAAAATTAAAGCTTTGGGACAATGTAAGTTTTGGGGGAAAAAACATTTTGCTTCTTTTTTTGATATTTAAACACTGCGGAATTGTCACCTGCAGTAAATCGCATAAAATTTTAAAAGTTTTAAAGTAAAACTGATCATTTATTGTTAAACCCTGGGAAGAATAACTTGTTTGAGAGGAGGGTAGAATAGTCAAAGGGATGGTTGGGGTTTCATAGAACAGCTAAATTTCTAAAAACCTAAGCCTAGTTAAGAGTTTTTTCTGTGCCACCAGATGGCATTGCATCCAAACCTGCTTGTGATAAAGGGAGGATTTTAAATACATTCTTGGTCCTAATACTTTCTCTAGATTTTGCTTTTGAAGTTCGCTTAAAAATACATCTAAATCAATGTTGATTAAATGTCTCCAAAGAACTGAAACAATTTCTGAACTCTGCAGATATTTGCTTTTAAGTGGTTAATACTGAATTGAAATGAAAGTAAATTAAAATGTTGAAACATTTGCAGAGGATAGCTTTTTCTTTATTTATTATTTATTCTTTTTTGTAAATGACCATTTTAACTGGTTGGCTATTTTGTTTTGTTTTACTTGTTTAAACACTCCAGAAAGGATCCTGCCTATGAAAACCCTTACAAATGTTGCAAAAATCCCCTCCGTGTGGCACCCCCCCAATACACACATACCCACACACCTCCTGCCCCGACCCTTATAAAAAAAGTGTCAGCAGGTTTTGCTGTATGGGAATTTTTAAAAAGAGGGAAATACCTCCGAAAGGTGCAAGTCGGTCCTTTTCACAAGCATAGCTATGATTCATTAGCCGGTTCATGTTTGTGTCTTAAGAGCTGTTTTTGGGAAAGTAAATTCTTGCAGTTTCCTGTACTAGTTTTGAGGGAGTGAGTCTCTTCAGTCTTTTGAATTAACTCATTTTAAGAAAGTGATAGGAAGCTAATAAATAAACTATAAATTTTACAAAAGTAAGATTATTTTCATGAAGATACATATTGTTTTATTTTTATAAACCCATGTGTGTTAATAAATTGTTCAGAAACAAATTATTTAATACAGTTCTCTAGATGCTATGATATATTGTCAAAATAAATAAGGCTCATTGTACATTCTATTTAAAAAAATGTATTCACCGTGCAGAGAGATGTTTAATGCTTAGCTTTGATCATTTATCAAAAAGCTTTATGAAATGTTACTCATTTTATACTTTAACCTCTTCTCTGAGGTTTTTTAGTGTGCACAACCTGCTTAAGAAATGTATATGTTTTCAAAGTAAATGTTTGACCCCCCACCTTGATGTTCCTGCTTTTAAACTCTCTCTCTCTCTCTCTCTCTCCACAACCCTCCCCTTCCTTCTATTTTGAATAACTTGATTGGAATGTGTGTTGTACTAAAATTAAATATATACAACCTTCAGTATTACAAAGAAAGAACTTTGTTTTAAAAATTAAAAAATTTCTCATTTGAAAGTAGTCTAGACAAAGGTGCTCATGATATTCGACTCTTGAGTATTTTAGTTTTAAACTTGATACAACAGTCTGTTTCTTAGCTTTGTTGTATGCTGATATTTCTACTTATTTAACATCAAAAAGCTGTATTGGTTTCTCTTTATAGATTGTGCCTGTGTTCTGGAATTGCCTCCTGCTGTCCGTGAATTACTTCTTGGCTTGTTTTGTTAGAATATCTCACCAGGGTTTTTTGTAGCCAGCATTGGAAGAAAATAGAATTTGATACAATAGGATTACTAAAAATTACACTAACTGTTCATAATTATAGTTAAGTCAGTCTCCTAGCTCAGCATATCAGTTTTATACAGTAAGAGTAAGCACATGCAAATCTCATGTGATAATATGCATGTATATAATTGCCTACGATTGTTTTTCTAGTTATTTCTATAATAATAAATGACTTTTTTGCTGAAATTCCAGAAATCTACTTTTTTATTAAAAAAATAATAGTCAAGAAAAAAATTCTTACTCGTTTGAGTGTATGTAATTTAGTAATGAAGGATTTAGAGTTTGGCTTCTCTCATTTCAGTTGGAAATAGTATTGGTGTAAGTGAATGTTGCCATGGGAACCTCCACATACATATAAAAGGCAAGACTGTCTAAGTGGAGGAGGAGGGGCTATGTACCAAAATACCTCGGGCCTAAATGATCTATTTTATGTATGTGTTGGGGTGTAGGGGGAGCTATGGTGGAAGGAAAGAGAAAGTAGTGCAAAAGTAAATGGTAAAAGTTAAAACCATGTACTAATACTTCTGGAGTCTCATAGGTGAAAGTGTTTTATTAAAATTTGAAATGTGATGCTTCATGATTTTTATCATTTACATATGTTGGGGAGTTTTTGCATACCTTAAACTATGTCGATGGAACATTCTTACTTGATTTTAGGTTAAATAATTCAATGAAATTTAATGGTTGGAAAGTTAAGATTTTGTTCTCTGAGATGGCTTTAATTACAAATTTTATTAAAGATAGTTATACTTAATTCTTTTTCACATACCTGAAAATTACAAAAAAAGCAACACAATAACTTTGCTGACTAGGAGACAGTTAATGTGGCTTTCAAAGAAAAACTGGCATATAGGCTTTATAGTATTTTTAATATTAGATTTTAAAATTTTAATAACTTTGGTGCTTTTCTGTAAATATTAGATAAGGAGACAATGACTTACTGTATCTGCATATCTAATAGAATATGGTTTTCTTAAAAAAATAATGAAAAGACCAAATGCGAGTGTCAAATCCATTTATATCCCTTTGGAGCACAAGTATAGCTGCTGATAAAAATGACTCGAGAACAGCCAATTTAACTCTATGTAAAGTAGTATTTTTGGTTTTTGTATATTTAGGTTACAAAAAACATGAAGTGGTACCAAATATGAGTTAGCCAGGAAAAAAATGCAACATCATCGTCACAGTTTTAACACTATGGATGCTGGTTATCAGATATATGTGTAAAAAATGAAAAAATCATTAACCTGACAAAAACTGTTTAAACTTACTCTCTTAGTCAAGCTAGAGGAAAAGTAAAGCTGCCAAGGTAATAAAACATCTGGAAGTTTTTAAATTAAAAAGAGTAATTTAAATTAAAAAAAAAAAAAAACGGAGGGGAGGAGAGGGAGAAGAAAGCTGGTGCGGGGAAAGACTGCACACTGCTCCCCAGGCCGGGCTGTATCTAATGTCAGGTCTCCAGCAGTGGAGGTGTGTCGTTTCCAACCCCACACAAACAAGGCGGGCGTCTCTTCCCAAGTGGGGTGAGTATTGGGGTGTTGAACTGGGATCCAAAGAGCTTAGTCATCAGTGGGTTCTGCAGCATAAAAAGCAGAGGGCTGAGAGTGAAGAATGAGAAAGTGTTTGCATGCAAAACTAACCAAGTGAAACCTTCGAGTGGTGTGAAATAATTCATAACTGAGAGAATCCTTAGTAGTCAGTGACCTTCAGTCTTTTTATTTTTGAAGAGCAAGGTCTTAACATTGTTGTATTGTTCAGGAATCAAGATACCGTATCACTTTTTATGTATACTTTTAGCGTATGATACCTACTTAGTTTTAAACTTGACTTCTCAAGAACAGAAAAGCTAAGAAAAATTTGTATTTTGGGGGGAAAAATAGATAATAAGATGGATAAAAAGTAAGGTTTATGAAAATACAAGAGAATGAAAGTAAGGAGAACAACATCTATGTTGTTTTTCTGTCTCGGTGTTTGTCTGCTACTTGTCTTCCACGACTCCCCCCTTCCTTGGAGGAAATCTGACAATCTTAATGGAGTGGAAGGCATAAAAAAAGCACACAGCCTTATCAATAGGTGGATTCAAAGTATTTTTACTTTCATCACCTTTAAAAAGTTTTATAATACAGAATTTTCTAGAAGATGGCAGCTAAGATGTGTAAGTACCTTTGGTGTGTCAGGCTATCATGCTGGGTGGTTTGTGTATTTTAAACCATTTAATCTTTATAGCAACCTCATGAAATGCAGATTATCCTTATTAGTTTAGTGAGGAGGTTCAGGCTCATTTAGGAAGGGACAAGAGTTAGCCTGGTGTGGCAAAGACATTCTAGGTAGAGGATTTTAAAATATGATAGGATTAGTACTTTCAAGTTTGGGATTTCTTTTGTTTGATAGAATAACAAAAAGGCTTTGATTTGTTTTAAAAACCAGATCAATGAAAATACTTTTTTCATGCTCCATTGATACCGCCATTCAGTGACACCCCCCATCCTAATATCAAAGTACAGAAAAAGTTATTAGCTGACTGAAAGAGTCCACTTAGGTAATTTAAAGCAATTTTATTTTTGGCTTTATATACTTGAATTTAGTCAAGTATTATAAGAATAAAAGGGACAAGAAAATGTGGAAACAGAAGTGAAAACCACAAGTTTCAAACCTTCTAAAATAACTTTCTTGGAAGATATTTTAGCAGTTTAGGCATTAAAGAGAGAGCCAAAGTGTGTCTTATTTAGCCCTGTAGTCTAAGTGTGTGTACCCAGGACAGTTGCACATATGTTTTCTTTTTTAACTTGTGTTTTAAAATTTTTATTTCCCAAAGTAAGCTATTTAGTTAAATGTGCTTAAACAACTTTTTAAATACCAGAAATTGGCCTTTGCAAAATATCAGTGAGAGTCTCAGTGTGCACGTATACTTTTAAAAGTACGTTTATAGTATTCAGCATTAAGACTTACCACTAACAGTGTATCAAAGCTTATTGCTCAATAACAATAATAAAACATAATATTTTACCCTAATTTGACATTGCAGCTATCATTTTGTGTTTGACTGAAAGAATATAATGTATTGGGAATTGATTTTCATCTTTCAATATTTTTAACCCTTCTCAATATACACAATTATTCAGTCATGTTACTCAAAGAAATCTGTCCCAATAGTTTTGTTTCCTTTTTTATTGAGTTTATTGGGGTGACATTGGTTAATAAAATTATACAGGTTTCAGGTATACAATTCTACAATATGTCCCAGTAGTTTTTAACAGAAGGTCTTTAAGAGTAGTGTGTGGGGTGGAGGGTGGGGAGGTGGTGTTTTAGTAGTTTAATCTAAAGATAACTCTGAAAGATTCTTTCTATACCTAATTCAGAATATGTTTTAAAAAATGAACAAACCTGTACTCATTATAGCTCTGTAAGAAAATATGTATATGGCACTTTACTTAGCCCCCTTTTCTCTAAATTTTGTGAAGATGAAGTTTGCTGAAGTGGGAAATACTAGTGTGATGTGGAAAACAAACTGCCCCACCTACCTCCTGTTATGCATATTCTAAGAGTGAGAATTTCCAGTGTTTCCATAGTCTGATCTGTCTGGTTTCATCCTCATAGATTTCTAGCCTTAAACATGATTAGCATCAGTTTAGAGTGAGTGAAGAGGAGGCCTTTCCCCCCCTTCTATTGGTGTGTGCAACAGGAAATAAAAAACCAAACCAGTACTCTGGTTGTTACATCTCAGAGCCCTAAAGAAGGGTCTTGTACCAGTTCCCACGATGTTTTGGAAGTCATACATGAAACTTCTTTCATTTGTTTTTCTCATCCTGTAGATTTCCAATGTGTTATGTATCAAATTGTTTCCAGAAATGCTTACTAGATGGATTGCCGTGAAAGGAAAGGGAAGAAAAGGCAGAGCATATTGGCAAGGAATTTCTGGAAAAGAGAAATGAAAAAAACAACAGATATTCTGACCCTAACCCTGACTGGGGGAAAGTGCCAAGGAACTGATGATTATTGCTGGTCAGAAGATGGTCCAACTGGATAGTGATGAAGACTGGAGTTTAGCCAATTCTTGTTTTTGTTTGGTTTTGTTTTTTCTTTTCCTCTTGGTGGTTGTATTAGAAAGGACCTTTAGTGGTTCATCTGATTATGACAGGATGGAGGTTAAGTTTAGCTTCACCTGACTTTGGTGGTGATATCTTTTCCAACCAAAGTAGCCTATAATAATGAGATTCTTCATCAGAAAAAATAAAAGAGCAATTCTTGATTTTTGTTGGAACTTCAGTTTTAAGAGGTGATGTGTTTTTTTGCAGATGGAGATTGTGACTTTAAAAGGGTGAACTGTGACATTTCAGGAAGTAAGCTCATGTGAACATACGACTTTTCAGGACGTGAGGTGATATAGGAAAACTGTAGCGAGGAGGGCGAGGAAAAATAAGGAACCTAAAAAAGAATATCCATCCTGTTTTGTTGTTTAAGGGAGAGAACTAGGGAGTTTGTATGCATTACCAATTACATGGGGACATAAAGTTAAAAAAAAGTAGGACAAAAACAGCTTCTGAAAGGTAATTTTGATGTCCATGCTGCGCGTCCCTGATTAGGAATGTGTGCAGTACAGTTGAACACCAAAACACACTTCATGTAAATTCCAAAATAAGGAGTTGTTGACTCTGATTTTAATTTGCAGTCTGTGCCATGTGAACAGGAGCTTCCCACGTGGGGCACGAGTTTTGGGACGAGGTCCTGCGGAAATGAGCTGTTTGTGTTTCAGTGCCCTGACCGTTTTCTATTTCCCGTTTATTTTCCATTGACATCATGGATGTGCACCTTCACCTGGCTCTCGGCCCCTGCCCTGCCAAAATGAAATTTTAGCTTCTCAGGAATGGAGGTTATTTTTCTCCGTTATTTCCTCCCCATCCCATAGTAACTTAAACTCTTTGAATTTTTTCCCCCATTGGCAATAAAAGTGAAGGTGATATCCTTCCTTTTACTCATGTCTGAATTTTAAACGTTTTGAATTTGTTGTATGTTGATACCACAGTGTACACAATTACAAAGAAGGGACCAACAGAGGGGACTTAGAACTTGTCGTGTAAACCATTTTCGAGGGGGTAAAAGAAAACCTTTCCTAAAAAAAGAAGACCCTTGTCTTTTGAAAAATTTAATTTTATTTGCATTACTTTACTTTCTCATGATTAATTTTAATTACAGTTTTAAAAACTATAAAAATGTGAAGGATTTCAAATAAAGCCTAAGGTGAAAATGTATCAAATTTGCATTTGTTTCTGCATTTTCTACTGAAATTCCTTAAATGAAGTTCCTAACTTTTAAACCCAAGGAAGGCATTTAATAAGCTTTTTTGTTCCTCTGGACCCCAAACCACAATTTGATGGATGTTGTTGGTGTATTCTTGTATGTGAACACATGTCTTTAATGTGGTATTTGCTTTCTGAAGGACTCCTTAGTTATTCCCTCCCAGCAGTGGTCTAAAATGGATGGATAGGAACTTTCTCATATTCTTAAGGTGTTCTCTGCATCTAACCTTTGTTCGAAGGGTTGATTGTGTTATTGTATGTCTAGTTTGAGTTGTACCCACTTTGTCTTGGCCATGCTTCTGCGTGGGCACACTTTCTGCTTTGCTTTTCAGTGTTCACTCAGTATGTAGTTATTGATATGGATTGGTGATAAAGCTTGTGTGGGAAAGAAGTCCTTGTTTCCTGTCTTTGTTGGTACTTGTGGGTTCCTAATCTCCTAAGAGTCTTGGGATGTAGATCAGTACATCACAACTAGGCATAGGTCGTTTTTATGGTGAGGAAGAGGGAAAAAGATAGTATTGAAGCAATTCCTGTCTAGGTCTGCAAAGTGCAGATTGCATTTCTCTTTCAGTGGTGTTAGGTTTATGGCCCTTTTTTTTGGAAAGTGCTATTAAGTGTTTGGAGACCTTTATCTCTCTCTGTTTTGTTGTAGCAGATGGAGTTGTCCTCTGGTGGTTTTGCTAGGTATGATAAACGTTGTACTAAAACTGCTTGGTGGAAGTTTGATCTGGGAAGATTACTATTTCTTTCAGTTCCCTGAAGAAAATGGAATTGGAGCATTCAAACTATGGGGCAAACAAGTCCATCAGCTGATCAGCAATAAGAATCTGTACTTTTCATTGATGTTTATGATTTTTTTTAAAAAGAAGGCTTAGGGATAAAAACCAGAGATGGTGATCAGTTTTGTTTGAAATATTTCAATAATATAAATGTAGAAATAGTCAAATCTTTTTCCTTGGAGCACACAGGGACAGATGTCTGCACAATGAAGACTTGTTTCTGTTTTCTAAAAGAATGAAAGCACAGAAGTTACGCAGTTCCCTGGTGCTCACAGAAAGCTTATTCAAGGGACACTGTATCGAAGTCTTATATAGCATATCACTCTTCAGTTTTATTGCTAAAAAGCCTTGTTTGGGCATATTTATAATACTTTAAGAGGCATTTCCCTCTTTGGCCACACCGTTCTTCAGTTTTGATTAATTTGACTAGTAGTATTACGTACTTCTGATAGCTTTTATGTCAGTCTGTGGTTTATCTAAACTGGAATTAAAAGGTGGTAGCCACCACTTCGCTACTGTTTGATTGATTAAATCCTCCTGACAAATAAACTTGTTCCTAAAAAGAGGTAAGAGGTTCTAACCAATTACCTAACATTCAAAGACAGAGTTTTTTGGGGTTTTTTTTTATTGTTGTTGTTGTTTTTTCTTGAGTGATTTCCACTCTAGATAAGCTGGACACAACTGAGAGTAAAGTTGTAACCTGAACCAAATTTGTGACAAGACTTGCAGATTTCTGTTACCCTCACATTTCAGTTATTTGCATTTATACTTCTTACATTAATTTAGGTAATTGAAGAGTGACTCATTTTTGGATCTGAAAGTTCCTCTTCCAGATCCTTTATCTTTTATGTATTCCTAGCTTTAATATTTAGGAGCAACAAAGAGAAGAATAGTAGGAGTCATAAGCCTCTCTTTTTAATGGTGTTGGGGAAAGGGGATGAACCCTCATTGGAATTCTAGGTGGTGTCAGTGGCGCCTGAAGTTAACTCAGGACCTTGACTGTGGTTATAGCGTGTAATGGATAGGATGCAAGAGTCTGGTAGGCTGGTGGGCGGATTCTGGCAGTACCTTCCCTGGCGATGAGGCCTGTGTACCTGTTGGAAGATTATTGACTTGCAGCATCATGTTGTTTGTTTGTTTGTGGCTAACATCTTTCAATTCCAGTTTAGATAAACCACAGACTGACACAAAAGCTGTCAGAAGTACATAATACTACTAGTCACATTAATCAAAACCGAGGAAAGGTGTGGCCAAAGAGGGAAA
This sequence comes from Mormoops blainvillei, assembly GCA_004026545.1. NCBI lineage: Eukaryota > Metazoa > Chordata > Mammalia > Chiroptera > Mormoopidae > Mormoops > Mormoops blainvillei. The sequence goes on from PVJD01000967.1 coordinate 236,759, forward strand.
CGCCTCTTAAAATATTATAAATATGCCCAAACAAGGCTTTTTAGCAATAAACTGAGGCTGCAGGAAACTGAGAGCTTGACTTTGACACCCAGTAATAACCATTTTTCCCAGCTTTCCCTTTTTCTATCTGGTTTCCATTCTCACTCATAGCTTTAGCTTGACACATAGGTATTTAGTCCTGACTGTCTGCCAGGCCCTGGGAAAGCAATGGTGAATCTGAGAGCCTGACTTCCCCTCCTCTTGGTGCCTGTAGGCCGTGTCTTACAAACCCTCAGAGTCCTCTTCGGAGGTAAGGATCGGAATCGCAGAGCCATCAGGTTTTCTTATTACTTCCCTTTTAAAAATCTTCTGTGTACTTTTATTTCTGTCTTTATGTTTATGTTCTTTGCTTACTTTTTTCTTTCAAATTTTTAATGAGACAAAGACTCCCTATCTACCCTTTCTTCTTAAAGCTTTTGTATGTTATAATCAAAGACTGCATCTTAACGTTTTTGAACATATTTTATTGTATGTGTGTACATATGCACACTTAAAAAACAAAATGGGATTTTTCTTTTGTAGCTTATTTTTTAATTGAATGTAATTTAATTTATCTTTCAATGTATTATAGATTTATTTTACACTTAATTGCTACAAAGTATCATATTATGTGGAGAGACTTCTGTTATAAAGAGGCTACTCTGAATATTTTTGAATACAGATCTTAACACATATATACAAATTTATCAGTAAGAGAAATTCTAAGAAATGGAATTTCGGGGTGAAAAATTTCTGTATTAAAAAATTATGTATTTTAAATTTTGGTATACATTGCCAGTTTTTCACCAAAGTTTATACTTCCATCAACAGTGTAGGAAAGTATTTCTTCACACTCTTGCCAACACTAACTTTATATTTCTTTTCTAGTCTGATAGTTTAAAAATGACAGTGTGGTTTTGATCTTTTTCTTTTCTATTTTTTCATATTATGAGTTCATTTGAGCATTTTAAGAATGTTTATTGACCGTTTGTTTTTCTTTTCTTTTCATGTATTTTTTATATATTTTTTTAATTACATTTTTTCCATTACCGCTTAACTCCCTCACACGCTCCTCTCCCCTGGAATCACCACACTGTTGTCCATGTCTCTGAGTCCTTTTGGCCCTTTATTTGTATTTCTTTTTTTCAGTGATTGCTTCTTCCTGTCCTTTGGGCATGTTTTTATTGGATTCATTCATTCAGCAGCTATTAGTTGAGTCCTTAGAGTGTGCTGGGCACCGTGCTAGGCATTGATCTTTTCTAATTGATATGCATGAGTGTTAAATGCTCATTCATTGACTCAACTAATACTTATTGACTATCTACCACCTACTAAGTACTGGTCTAGGCCTGGGAATACATCAGAGAGCAAACACACACACATTCCTGTGCTTAGGGAGGGTATATTTTAATGAATGTGACTATGTGTGAGTAAATATATTTATTGCAAATATTTTCTTCCAGTTTGTTCTTTCTTTATTCATTTCGTTTACGGTACTTTTTGAAATACGGTTGTTTTGAATTTTTATATAGTTAACTTTGTCAGTTTTACTTTTTATGGCTTCTGAGTTTTATGCCCTGTTTAGAAGGGCTATCCGTGCCCTCTCCAAGATTGTAAAATTTAAAAAAAGATTACTTTTTGTTTATAAATATGCAAAGTATTGATTTCTACATGTTAATTTGAACTCTCCTTAGTTTTTGAATTCTCTGATTGTTTCTACTAGTTTTTCAGTAATTGTCTTGGGTTTTCTGGTTCTTTGATAATTTTGCCTCTTCTAAGGTTGAAATCTCATTTCTTTCTTAACTGATTATATTGGTTAATACTTCCAGAACAATTTTGAAATATAGTAGTGATAACAGGTGCTCTTGGTGTGTTCCTGACATTAATGAAAACACTATTGTGGATTTGATCTTAAATAAAATGTTAGCTTTTGTTTGAGGGAGAATTAAAAAAAGTTTTTATTATGTTTTTTCCAAAGAGAGAATTTTTAAAAATTATGTTGAGCAAGTAGCCCATCATTCTTATTTTAATGTGTTTTCATTATTTATTTCTTCAACAAACACTTAACTATGCTTCTAGTATGGGTCAGACACTACATTGGCACTAAAAGTAAATATTTGGAACAGGCACAGGCTCTGTCCTAATGGAAGTTATAATCTACTTGAGGGGAGGCAGATATTAATCCTGCGGTTATGAAAAGCTGTACAAAATTTTTATTACTATCATGCATTTGCTATAGGAATATATAAATAGGGAGATTTTCTTGTAGGTTGGGAAAGTGTCATTGGAAAAGATAACCACTGATTTGTGACCTTCCAGAAGGGAATTAATTAGGTAAGCGCAAGGGAAGAACATTCCCCCCAGAGGCCGGCCCATTGGAAGGGAAGTGTGGTGTCAGATGAGGCTGAAGAGAGGGCTTAGACAGTACTGTCAAGACTCTTTTTTAGTCATTCTCCTCATTTTGTTCTTTATTCTGAGAAAAGTGGGAAGCCATTGAAAGTTTTAAGAAGGCAGCATGATCGGATTTGGATTTCTGAAAGGTTATGGCAGCCATGGTGTGGAAATCACGTGAGGCCGGGTGAGGGTAAAAGCTGGAGACTCACTGGGGGCCTCGTGCAGTGGACCAGGCACATGAGGACGGTGGCCTAAGGGAGAGAAGTGGTAATGTGATTGTGTGTGTGGTGGGTTTTCTAAGAATATCTGAGATTTACGCATTACAAGAAGTCAGCCTATGAAATTCACCAAAAATAACTCATAGGATGGGTGGAGCCAGGAGGAAGTGCAGCTTTTGCGATAAAAAATATCCAAGTGGGCCCCAGTAGTTTGTTTTGTTGTTTGTTTCTTTGTCCTCCATTTCCTCTCATCTTCTCTCTTTTTCTTTCCTGGTCTGCAAATCCAATCTGTTTCCATCAGATTTCTGTTCATTCTTCACCATCCTTTCATCCAAACAGCATTTATCCAGCAACTCCTGCATGTTGTGCACTCTGCTTGGTGCGGGGGAAGAGATGAATGGGCCCTCAGGGCCATCGCACTGTATGAGATGGGGCAGACGGATGTTCACAAAACAGCACATTGTGCTAAATGTAAGAGAGAAAATGCGCAGAGAGAAGTTTTCAATCCATTTGAGGGTATCTCATGATTGGCTTTTTGGAACAGGTGAGGTCCAATTTACATTTTAAAAGATAAACAGAAATTTACCAGGGAGAGATGGGGAGACCTGCTTCAGGCAAAGGGAATATATTCAGGCAAAGGGAATATAGCATGTGCAAGGACACAGAAACATGAAACAGCACAATGTTTTTGCTGAAATATGGCAGTTTGGTATTTCTGGATTTTGATGTTTCTGGTTGTAAATGGAAGGGGAAGTGGCAAGAGAGTAGGTGGACCAGATTGGCAAGATACCATGTTTTTTCCAGAATCACTGTATTTAGAAGAGCAGTTATGTTGACTGGGGGTAAAAAAGGATAGCATGAGAAATTAAGATAGAAAAATGTTTTGTGTTTAGAAGCCCATGACTCCATTAAAAAATGTCTTTTCACCTAGACTAACAAGAAAGTTGTTAGACAGTTTCAAGAAGGAGGATTTCATTGTACTTCTAAGAAAATCCCATCTTTGTAAATGCCTTACATTATGTCATGTGTAAATGCTCTCAGATAATAAAACTAAATAATGGAAATGGCTCTGTCACTCCCTGGAGGCACAGACTCGCCCTGGGCTCAGTGATAAGTCCACGAGGCTAGAGGATCCTGGTCCTCACCAAACTCACAGTTCATTTCCAGAAAGAGATGAGATTTGTGGAGAATTTGAAAATTTGATTGTGTTCAATTAATTGAATTTATATAGTGCCTCCATTTAGAAAAACTAAAAGTAAGCTTAAAATTAAAAACTTGAGACTTAGATGAGACTGTCTGATACCAGAATATGATGGTGTTATTATTTAAGTCCCTTAAAAAGAAAAACTAAGGTGGTTCTCTTGCAGTATTAGCATTTTTCCTGAGCTGTTTTCTTCTCCCCTTAACCATTTCTCTGTTCTTTGAGGGAAATAGTCAAGTGTTGAAACTAACAGAGTGTCTCACTGACAGGCTGGAAATATGTAATTTCACTTAACCATTCATGACAATACCTTTTAAATGTGATAAGAAAGTGCTTTTTCTTTTCACTTTTTTTTTCATCTACCCAAGCCCCTTTGTTCTCTTTCTTTGCAATTTTTAAAAATTAAATTTATTGGGTGACATTGTTTAATAAGATTATATAGGTGTCAAGTGTACATTTCTCTTTTTTAAAAAAGATTTTATTATTTTTAGAGAGAGGGGAAGGGAGGGAGAAAGAGAGGGAGAGAAGCATCAATGTGTGGTTGCCTCTCATGCGTCCCCCACTGGGGACCAGGTCCTCAACCCAGGTACTTGCCCTGACCGGAAATCGAACCAGCGACCCTTTAGTTCCAGGCAGGCACTCAATCCACTGAGCCACACCAGCCAGGGCTCAAAGTGTACATTTCTGATACATGATCTGTAATTGCATTGTGTATCCACCATCCAAAGTCAGACCATCTTCTGTCACCATATGTTTGGCCCCCTTTACTACCTCCTATGTTCCTTCCCTCTGGTAACCACCATACTTTTATCTATGTCTGTGAATTTCAGTTTTGTATCCCAAATATGAGTGAAATCATATAGCTCTTAGCTTTTTCCGACTGACTTATTTCACTTAGCATAATATTCTAAGGGTCCATCCATGTTGCTGCAAATAATAGTATTTCATCTTTTCTTATGGCCCAGTAGTATCCATCATATACGAGTTATGCCCAGAAAGTATCTAGCCATATAATAAAAATAGAGACATCTTTTGAAAAAGATACAAGAAACATTGTACATGGGACAGCGATGCCTCAGTCCCCTTCAAAGCAGGCACCTTGGGACCTCACACAGTTCTCCCAGTTACCATCAGCTGCCCTGTCGTATTTTCCTGAATCTCATCAACAGTTTGAAATCTCTTCCCTTTCAAAGGTGATTTTAGTTTTGGGAAAAGCTGGAAGTTGCAGGACAACAAATCTGGGCTGTAAGGAGGCTGAGTCACCTGGGCGATTTGATGTTTCGCCAAAAAACTCTGCACTAGACATGATGCATGAGTGGGTGTGGTGTTCTGATGAAGCTGCCAATTACCAGTTGCCCATAGCTGTGGCCTTCTGAATCACCTGAATAGTTTCTGTGGAGGAATGTTCAAGCTTAACACAAAATTTGATGCAGATTTGTTGCTCTACTCAGTCATTCTGAATGCAACAGCCACACAGTACACACGCTCACTCAGTGGTGTCTACCGCCCTCACTGACTAGTACAGTGAAGTCGTCATTGTTCACACATGCACATTCTAGTCCACTCTCCTTGGCTGCCAGGTTACATCGATGTTGCACAAACTGTTCTCGTCATATTAACAATGGCCAAACTTTTTCCAGACAGACCTATATGTACTACATCTTGTTTATGCAATCATCTATTCACACTTTGGTTGTTTCATGTCTTAGCCACCATGAATAACGCTGCAATGAGCATAGGGGTGCATATATCTTTGCAAATAAATGTTTTCAAATTTTTCCAGTAGATACCCAGAAGACAGATGGCTGGGTCATACAGCAACTGTCTTCTCAATTTTTTTTAGACTTATCTCTAGAAACAAGAAAAATCTCAAGGAAAGTGCATTTCCAATTCCAGGTGCTAGTACTGTGACCAGACTTCAAAAAAAATGATAGTTCAGGTTTACAGAAGTGAGATCTTTATCTGGGGCTATGAAGGAATTAACAGATACCTCAGAATGCTACATAGCTGAGGTGTAGATAGAGGTAAAGTTCTAAAGGGACCAGATGGGTGGTGGTTAAGTAATAGCAGATGTTCCTTTTAAGATCTGTGGACCAGAGGTCTGTTAAGTACAGTGCTTGTTTTTTGACTGACTTCACTCAGTGGGAAACTTTTATGTTTGTGCTTTATGCTTCAGAAAGAATCAAGAAGAAACTATTCAGATGATTTAGAAATTTGGGGACCAGTACTTGTGCTTTGCAAAGTGGCAGATTTGCATAGGAAGGAAATTCTGATTAACTCATGAGGCAACAAAGCAGTTACAGTATGAAAGCACATTGGATGGACTGAAAAGAGTGCTTATATTAGGAACCTGAAGACAGATTTGCATCCCGCTATTTCCACTACTCTTGTGGCTTTGGGTAAATTAATTGACTTCTGAGCTTTGGCTTTTCTGGGTGTAAATAAATGTGGTAAGAGTATTAAAAGAGTCTTTCTATGTTAATAATTTTGAGGCTTAAATGAAATAATGTATAAGATGAAAACTTACTGGTCTGTAAAAAATACAACCATTGAATCTCCCCAGCTAAGCATATTCCTTTCTATAGTGCAATTTAAATGCCTTTGCTTTTAAAATCAAATAGTGAGATTTCTATCCCCCAACCCCCACCCCCCGTCACCAAAACCCCAACTTCAGGGTTTACGTTTCCATAATCTAACATAATCTGAGTGGAAAGATATACATTACTATATTTACAAGGGAATGTTCTAACCCCCAATCAGACTGTGCTTCACAAAACGAGACTTCTAGAGTTTGGAGAAGAGCATGGTGCGATAGGAAGATCATGGGAAAAAATACAATAAAAAATAAAATGTTTTTTAAAAGCTCATGGGATTTGGATTCAGGACTCCAGGTCAGGGTACTTACTAGTTGTGTAGACTTGGGCAAGTTCATTCATTCCCAGAGTGAACCATAGAATCCCTGCTATAGAGACAGCCACTCAGAGAACATAACTGCCTTCAGTTTAAGCTATATTTAGAGGAGTATTTCCCCAAGCTACATTTACAGCCTGGGGATTGCCTTATACCAGAAGGTTGACTTCTAGTTTTCTCTTAGTTTCTACAACAAATTGGGGGCATCGGAGTTCGGAGTTTAGTTTCTTTGCTGCATACTGGCCATTCGGCCTTGAGCAAGTTATTTCACATCTCTGCGTCAGTCTCCTCATCTATAAAATGGACATTATAAATAATACCTCAGAGATAGCCTTTAGAAGTCTTTACTGATCCATTGAATGTTCTCAATCATGTTATTACTCCTGTTATTAAGACCACTGTTGGAATTAAGGAGAAAAAAATGAAGTTCTCATTTAGCTAATAAGAATTTGAGGATCTAGAGGAGTAGTTTAAGGATGAATCCTAGTTACTGAGTTTCTACTTTCTGTATAAAGATTTGAAGGAAAAGATGTTATCCACTGTAGGGGAGAAAAAAATATATATTTTTCCTTCTACCCTCCTAAGTTTTCTGGCTGGGGCCCTGTCGATGAGACCATCAGATGTTGGATCAACATTTCTCAACAAGAGGAAAAGCATACAAATTTATTATAATACTGGTTTCGTGTATTAGGGAGTCTTTATAAGGAAATGAAATCCAAAGAAATGGTTAAACCTGAATGTTGAAAAGAGTGAAAAGTGGTGGGAAAATGTGATAGGACAGAAGGTGGATTCTCTCAGAGTGCCTGGTCTTTGGAGACAAGTCTGCTCCTTTCTTCTGGGTGAGGGAGGACACCTCTCACAGGAGGGTCTTGTGAACTTCTTCAGGGAACAAGGGGAAAGTCAGAGAGTCCTTCCTACCTTGTCTGTGTCTCAGGTGCCTTCAACTGAAAATATTCAGCACGTTAAGTCACCATATTTTGGAATAGCATGTTCTGAACCACGTCACCACCATAAAAATTAAAACAACTAAAATAAATCTTTAGTTTTTTTAAAATTAAAATATAAACATTTTAATAATTTCCAAACGTATTAGAAGTTTACTTTACTTACCCTTTTTGTTAATTTGAGTTTATAAGTGGAAATATAACATGCTGATAAAACATTTTATTGGATTAAAATAAACATTTTCAATATTACCTCATTTCCTAATATTGCCATTCCCTCATTTTAAAAAATGTCATTACTGTGGAATAGCTATATGAGTGAAATAACTTGCTTACTGTTTTAATTTTAGCCTGTGTAATTTTTTTTTAAACTTCGGTCCCTAAAAAGTTAAAAGATACTTGCTTTTTAAAATCATTTAAAAATGAAGCATTTGAGAAGCATTTCTTAAACAATTTGATTTTAGGGGTTTAAGAAGCATATTGGGGTCTAGAAGCACATGGGCACTGTGCTTTTTCCCATTTCATCAAGACTAGGGTAAAACAGTAAAAAGAATGAGAAAATATAACATCTTATGCTTTTGGAGTGTTGATTTCTCATATGTAATTGAGGAAATGTTAGTAATTTCTAGAAGCAAAATTATAGAATTACGAATTAGTAAATCATCTTATCAGGTAACAAGATGATTTTGTGGTATATTTAAAAATACTATATATTTTATTACATGTAATTAAAATCAGTTAAGTCCCCCACCCCCTCTTGTCTTACAGGCTTTAACCCTGAAATATGTTTTACGTTTGGCTTGTGCTTGGCCAGCTGCCTTTTCATTCTTTCAGTTTTGCAGGCAACAGTGAATTGTTATTTGCAGAGTAAAGATCCCAAACATTCCTGTGCTAGAAACATTCCTTGGGGACTAGGGTGCAAACATCATTCTGTCACTCTGTAGTACCCGTTTTAGCTGAATTTGTGTTGGTATTTGTATCATTGCATGATTCATAAACAAACATTTACTTAGACCCTTTCCCTCCTAAACTGCTGTAGTTAGATCATAGAAACTGCTAGTTTGGTAGTACAGCTAGTGATACTTGCACCTTTTCTCTTGCCCTCTCAGTTGTTTAAAATGTCTAATTTTATAACGACACTACTTGACTGAGAATCTTTTGAGTTACAGCTTTAACCTGGTGGAATCTTTTCTAAGTGGTCTTTTGAAAGGGTTAGAAATAATTAAATGCTTTCGAATACGTATATCATCTTCAAATTATTGGTGGGTTAAAATGAGTTACTAAAAGAGAAAGAAACGTAATGGGGGTGGTGGTGAAGAAGGTGCATGCAGAGGCTGGAGGAAAATGGGGGGGAGTGCACAGGGGCGGGGTGCCTGGCTGGGGAGGGAGTGCGCATGCGGGGGCGGGAGGGGGCCTGGCTGGGGAGGGCTGCGGGGGGGTGGGGAATGTAGGCAAGGCAGTGCGCCATCAACATGAACTTTACCTGGTGAAATTTTTTGACACTTCATTCCTTTTTATTTAAAAATGGGTATTAGTAAAAGTACTACTGTGGTATTTTCTGTAATAATTCTTTTTTCTTTTTTTGTCCGATATAACTTGTTATACCAGATTTTTCTTTCAGTCATTAAGATTTAAATTTTGTATCTCTAGTAGTAAAACCATCTCTGTCAAGCGTAGGGAGGCTGCTGCTTTAACACCACTTCATGTCTGATTAGAAGGCTTTCTTTTGTAATTAATTTTCCTCTGAGCTCTTTGTGGAGAACAGGAGCCCACTGCAGAGAGGTTAGAATATCGTGGACTTTGGCTGTTCAGCTTTAATGATACAAGGGAATAGCAAAGCAAGAATAAATGAGGTACTTTTTGGTGAGCAAAAAATGTGAACCGACTGTCAGTGTGAGATTGGTTCTAGGAGCAGTTAGCCAGCAGTAATAGGGCACACTTGAGTAATTGAATTTGCATAACAAGGCTTGCCGAAGAGCTCTGACAGGCACAGAGATTTGTCTCGCTGGAGAGCTCCAGATGGACCTGACCACGCAGCAGCTGGGTGGCACGTTGCTCAGCATGGACAGCACCGCCCAGACTGGCAGCTGGACCCTGGCGACTGCAGGGCTGTGGCAGGCCAGCTGGTGGCTTCTGACAGCCAGTGGCCCTGAAAAAGAGTCTTTTCATAATGGCCTGTCAGGGTACTGGACCTGCAGGGACCGGCAGGAGAATGTCACAAGTCACCATTGAGGGTTGTTAGGCTGAAGAAATCTGTCCCAGGAAAGTAGAGGTCGTCACCGTTGCAGCCACAAAGCCAAAACGTCTTCCAGAGTGGCTTCCCTCCTTTAGAACGAGGACAGGCCTTTTTTTTTTTTTTTAAAACACATTTGCTCCAGATGACAGTCATTATGGATTATGTTGTATTCTTAAAACCTTAAAACCAAGTTGGCCACCTTCCTGAGAGCCCATGTTGACTGTCAGTTGAAATGGAAAAGACTATTGCTTTTCGTGTTTTCCCTCTCTCTGCATGTTTGCAACAAGGGCATACTTGTTTGGGGGAAATCGGTGATAATTTAATAATTTGCCTTGGATTTATTGCTCATAGTTAAAACAACATGTTTAAAGAATAAACTGCAGAGAAAATGAGTGAAAACGAACTGGTATGAAGTCAGTTTGTTCAGGTTACCTCCCCTCCCCTCCCCCGTCCAGGTGGACTGCGTTTATGTGGAGGAATCATATATAACCACCCGTCTCCTCAGATTAGAGTCAACATGGACGAGTGCCAGCTTTGTGCTTGCTATTACTAACGTTTATATCTGTGTTCTTAAATTGGGAATTTTACCATCTTACAACATTTCTACTCTAAAACAATTATGTAACTAGACAATACACCTTTTTTTAAGGGCAGGAAGACTCCACTTACTTGGTAGCATTTTTCAGTAAAATGAGAAAGAAACTTGCTGTCAGAAGGCCCAGGCTCACTTATGTGTAGTACAACCAAATTCTAGTGAAACAAAACAATTCATACTGGAGGAACTTAGACTTTGTGCCAATAAGAACAGTCCAGAGAGTTAGATTTTTAACCTCCAAATTGGCAAAGATTCAAAGTCTGTTCTGAACCAAGAGAGGGGAAATATATAGCTTCAAGACTGCTACTGGGTATGTAATTACTTCAGTCAATTCAGAGAACAGTTTGTATGCATCAAAAGCTTAAAAATATGTATACATAAATAATTTATCTAGTAATTCTATTTCTAAGAATTTATCCCCCCCAATTAAGAGTTATGTAAAGCTTTAGCTATAAGAATGACTTTCAACATTGTCATTGGAAAGAACAGTGGTTCTCAATGTGCCATTTGTGGACCCCGAGGGGGGCCTAATAGGAGTAGCATTATAAAACTTATTTTCATAATGCTGCTCCTGTTAGAGTACACAAGGGTCGGTGGGTACAGCTCCTGGTCCTGAGCACGAGTCAAGACAGTAGCCTTGTGCTCTTCGTTGCCACGAGCGTGTGGTTTCCCTGAAGATTATCCTTGACAAAGCCGTAAAAATTGTTAATTTTATTAAACCTTGACCTTTGCATGCATGTGTTTTTTAATATTCTGTGTAGCATAAAACACTCCTGCTACAGTACGTACTGTGGTTGTCCTGAGGAAAAGCACCCTTGTGATTGAGTTGCCAGCTGAACTATCTGCTTTGTCGTGGAACACCATTTTGATTTAAAATGACTGACAAGACATTTTATAGAAAAAGAACAAAGTGAACCTATGAATTTGAGGAAAGCAGCTGACAATATGTGTTGCCAATAATAAAATTGGATATTTCAAGCAAAAATTAGAATTTTTGAAAACTTATATCTGATTCTATGAGCCTGGTAGCTTCCTAATACTAAAGACTTTAATAATGAGATTTGTGGTTCTGTTAAAGAATGTGAATTTCTAATGTTGTACATTGGGAATTTGGAAGAACTGTGTATGATGTTACGGAATTACACCTGGGTAAAAGATGCATTCAAGGTGTGAAATGGACAGATTTTTGATGTAAGAGGCTAAAAAAATTTATTAATTTTAGATTCTGCACTGTAACCAGCCTTTAATAAATCACCATTTGTCAAGTTTTGGTTTAATATTAAAGAAGGATATTCACAATTATTTGATAATGTTATTAAAATACTCCTCCTTTTCCAACTATGTATCTGTGTGAGGCCAACTTTTCTTTAGAAACTTCAACCAAAACAACATGTATATCTGCCTCTGCATTCAGTCAGGTAAGAAAGTCCAACTGCTTTCTGTTCAGTCAGAAGTAAAGGAATTTGCAAAATTGTAAAACAGTGCTACTCCTCTCACTAAATTTTATTTAGTTTTTTTGCTTTGGAAAGTCTTGCTGTGTTTCATAAAAATATGTTAACATGTAGTGGGTTTATTATTAAATGAATTAAATATTTAAAAATTTTCTGTTTTAATTTCTAATATAATGAATTCTAATAGATGTAATTCACATAAGCAAAAGCTTTGGGGTGGTCAATAATATATATACATATATATTTTAAATTTATTTTTCAGTTATAGTTGAGTATAATATTGTATTAATTTCAGGTATACAACATAGTGATTAGACATTTATATACCTAACAAAGTGATCACCCTGATAAGTCTGGTATTCGTTTGACACCATACATAGTTATTACAGTATTATTGACTATAAATATTTAACTCCAAGAAGTTTAAGAACCACCAATTTAAAATAATGATGATTTGGAAATAACCCAGTGTCCAGAAGGAGGGAATTAATAATTAGGGACTAAATTACATAATATGAATCAAAATGATAAATATTTGACATGAATATATTTTATAATTTGTTAGGTAGAAAAAGCATGTTGTAAAACAAGATATACAATATGATTCCATCTTTGTAAAAATTATTATAAGTATATGTAATGTTTATTACAAATGTATTCTGTAACACTAAGATGTTAAGCAGTTTTCTCTGGGGAGAGAAGGTAAAAAGTTTTTTAAAAAGTTGTCGGGAAAAAAGAAGAAAAAGTAAGAATGTTAGTCTGTATCAAAAGATACTATTTCCTCCAGATTTTTAATGAAGACATCTTGTCCTTTACTAGTTTTATGACTGGTCAAGTTACCTAATCTGAATTTTGTTTTACACTTAAAAAATTGGGACAGTAGCTACCTCTCAGTCTTGCTAAAAGACTTAAGAAAGGTAATATACCTGCATATAATAGTTGTTCAGTATACACTTGACCCTTGAACAACATGGTTTTGAACTGCACAGGTCCACTTATATGCAGATTTTTTTCAATAAATTATTAGAAAAAATTTTTGAGATTTTCTTAACTGTGAAGCAATTGTGTAGATTACAATAGGCTACCATGAAGCAATTATATTGCTGCTGTTATCAATGCATGAATTGTTATACCTATAAATAAATATTTCTTCATCACATTATCATTTATTTTTGATATCTAGCATTAGTAATACGTATGACATCTAGTGTTTGATATTATACAAGACAGTATTGATATAGGTATTGACGGGTGATTTATCTTGTAAACAAATGAATTAAACTTACTATGTCAATAAATATAGTACAGTGCCCTGGATGGTGTGGCTCAGTGGACTGAGTGCCAGCCTGCGAACCCAAAGGTCACCAGTTCAATTCCCAGTGCCTGCGTTGCAGGCCGGGTCCCCAGCTGGGGGCATGAGAGGGGCAACCAATGGATGTATCTCCCGTACATCGATGTTTCTCTCCCTCTCTCTCTCTCCTTTCCCCTCTCTCTAAAAATAAATAAATAAATAAAATTTTAAAGCCTTCTTTAAAAAATAAATAAATAAATATAGTACAGTGCTGTAAATGTATTTTCTCTTATGATATTCTTAACTCTAGATTTTAAGTTTCTTTTCTCTAGCTTACTTTGTTGTAAGAATACGGTATATAATACATAGAACATACAAAATATGTACTAACTGGTGCCCCAGTCCCTTTATTAAGGGTCACTGTATTTACTCCTCTTAACATCTCTCTCAGCTCTAAAACCCTGCATGCTAGCAGTGTACCTCTGACATTGGGTGACTAGTGAAACTTCCCTTGAAGGCAAAATAAGAGTTCTTTGAAAACAAGAAGAGTGTATCATGTAAATATCACCTTATTTCTGTGAAAAAAGTTTTGCGTAATAATAGCTGTAATACAAAAAGTAAATAGCACCATTTCCGTGCCTTTTGGTTAAGATAGGTAAGGGAAGCTAGTATTTAATGAGCTGCAATTACATAAGTCCTCAGCCAGGTGCTTTTGTAAAATAGCTGGATGCGTTACAGACATCATCTCATTTAGTCTTCACAACAGCCATGTGAGGTAAGTACATTTTACTGATGGAGAAATTAGAAATGGTTGACTAAAGAGGTTAAGGACCATGTCCTCTTCACTGGTGGAGGTGGAGTGAGTTCAAACCCACGCCTGACCAGCTCTAAGGTTTCTGCTTTTCACCCATATAATATGCTACCTCTGATTAAAGAGAAATGAAAACCACCAGATGGGCACAGGGAAAAGCTAGCTCAGCTCCTCACTTTGGGAGACCAGATGGAAGGATTGTGAGGTGGGGAAGAGCCTGGGGTCGGGTTCATACATTTCAAGATCCCTGGGACTTAAAGACTCATTCCTAGTGTTCAATAAAAATAACAAAACAGTGCATGGTATATCATAATCATTCAGCAAATGGAAGTGAATTATTATAACTCTATGACCAATCCAGAAGTTTGGATTTTTGTTCATGAAATAGGAGAAGAGAAAAAAAACCACTATAATCCCTTACTTAAACTCTTGGGGCCACGTGAGTTTTGTCTTCAAATTTTAGAAAGGTAATACTTAAACTGTATAACATCCCTAGCAGGGTCAGGGCAGCCCTCTATAATCAAGCTAAGCAGAATAAACTGACCTTTTGTGTAAGAAAAAGAATTGAGCAATTTTTTAAAAAGGGAATTTCAAATATTAGGATAAGTAATACAGTTAACGACAGTACCTGACGGAGCTAAAACTGAAGCACAATAATAAACATCCCTGTCCTCATAGTCTCACTTCCTTTCCTGCCTGGTTTATTTTCTACGGTACTTGATCACACATGATAAGCTCCCTTATTCATCTTCCCCTCTGTTGAACTTGACTTCCATCCCTGGTCAGATCCAGCTCTTCATTTCCCTTGCATCTGCCCTGGAGTGGCTGAACGTGGTTGGAGTGAATGGATGACTGTGTTGGCCTGGTTTCACTTTCAAATTAATGATCACTCACCTTCAAGCTGCTTGACAGTTCTTCATTTCCTCTGCTCATCCACCTTTTCCATCACCTAAACACTTAACTGCATACTTTCTCTTCTCTCCTCAAACCCCTCGTACCCTTCCCCAAAGTCAGCTGATGACCTCCTCCCTTCTTTCACAGGGGAAACAGACAGTCATGAGAGAGCTACATGGTCCTGCCACCACGTCTGCTAACGTACTTGTGTTTATATCCCTATACCCTACCTTTCTATCACTGGGCATGAGCCATTGGGTCTCTTGAAAGCTATCCTCTCTACTTCTCTTGCTTTCTTCCTAATTAAGTCAGAATTTCTAAGAGTTGTTCCTAATATGCAGTTGGGGTTTAAGAACCACTCAACTAGAATATAAGTTCCATGAGAGCAGAGATTAGATCTGCCCATTGCTGTATTCTCTGTGCCTAGATCAGCACCTAACATGTAGACACCCAGGCTTGTGTTGAATGGATGAACAAATCATTCTGGAAAGAGAATGTAAAAATTAGAGTGTAGACTCTGAAGAACACAAAAGAGAACCTAATAAATCATTCTTCCCTATGTTTTATAATCAAATTGGAAGCTGAAATCTTTTCACCAAAAATTAGTTTAGAGTTTTCTACTGAATTCCTACAGATAGGCTCACCTGAAAAATTTTCCCAGAATTTTTATGCGGACAATTATAGTTACCTGGATATTTTTTGGTTACTAAGAGCTGGGCGTTTTCTGATTTCTCTGTGTTCAAGCTTTTCTTTTTAAAGGGATTTCACTGGTGGCAGTTTCACAAATAGTGGATCTGTAGATACTCAGATCTTTTTTATTCAACCCTACTGCTCAGAAGACCTGAATTCAATGCCAGTGCCATCACTTTTTCTCACCTATTTAAGGAGGCAGGGGATGGTGATTCTTATATTGAATCATGTCTTGTGGTCTTAAATAGATTGCATTTCTTTGATTAACATTAGGGGAAGAGTATTTATTTTCTTGACACCTCTGTTTCATGAAGAGTCATAGGAAAAACAGCCAAATACATTCTAATTTGGTTCCATCTTTTCCCCAAATCCTAATTTATAGAAATGTAGCTATTCGAACAGACTGTTGTGTATTTGGAAAAGGTACTGCGGTGTGCTTTTGTATGGCATTATGGATTTTCACGGGCTGCGTAACTCAATAGCGTGGCAGGGTGTTACACAAACAGCCTGTGAACCCTACAGGCTGTTCTGGGTTTTCTTACTAATGTGAGTCAAATAGTATTAGGATAAAGATACCTAGCTGCTTTGTTTGGTGCTTCAGTTTTTATTTGTAAAACAACCCTGCAATGGAACTCAGCTAGGTAATTTCTATATATATTGCCCTACCTGGTAGGTTCCCTGGAACAAACACATTAGTGTGAGTTAGTCATTTACTTGGGAAACTGTTACCAGGGCCGACTCGGAGCTCCTAGAAGGGAAAGTATACATGTAAACCTGATTGTGAAAGTGGGGACACAGAGGAACTTGGCCATGTAATAATGTAAGTCAATGAAGAATTACTCAATTTGTAGAAATTTGACTCAGATGTTTTAAGAAAGTATCTTTTGTAAATCAAGATATGAGTATTGATCTTTAGGTCAGAATTTTTCCTCATCTCCTGCCTTTTTAAAAGGCAGTAAAAATAGAATTCTTGAAACATTTCTAAATAATAAGTACATAGAGATACTATTTATATGTGGATCAGGGCTCTGCTCTCTAATTATTTGTTCTATTTCTAATTTCAGTTTGTAGGCTCTCCCCTCTCAGTCCTTTTTTTTTTTTTTTTGGCTGAACCATTTACCCCATACCTATTGACTTTTAGCATAAATCTGCTGAGAACAGGGACATTCTCTAAGACTGATGTCACACCCAAGAAATTTGACATTGATTCAGTGTCGTCTAATAAATTGCCCATATTCACATTTTCTCAATTATCCCCCCAAATAACTGGGCATTTTTCTTTTCTTTGATCCCTAATAAAAGCTTATATATTACGTTTGATAGTCATGTTTCTTCAGCCTTCTTTAGTCTAGAGCGGTTACCATATTCTCCCTTAAAAAGAAAAATCTTTCATGATGTTTACATTTTTGTAGTCCAGGTTATTTGTCTTACAGAATTCCCCTCATTCTGTATTTGTCTGATTGTTTCCTTAATATTGGTTTCATGTTAAACCTTTTGGTTACCGTACAGATCCTGATTTTAATAAGGAAAAGTTTGCATTCAGTTGTAAAGAATCTTGACTTTTTCTGCCTATTCTCAGATGCTTTTCTTAAAGTCCCAGACTCTAGACCAGGTACAAAGCAGCAGTGGTTGAAATCTCTTTTTGTAGATACTGAAAACCTAGCTTATTGTAGTGACAAAAATCAGTTGTCCAATTTGTGATCTAATGATCCCTTCTGAAACCTGATGATAGGACGTGCACTTTTCTGTCTCTCACACAACTCTCAAAACAGCAGCATTAAATATTCTATCCTGAAGTGTCAGGCTTTTAGGGTTATGTCTTATCAAAGATGGCTCGCTGTGTAAAACAAAAAGAGGCCGCATTGAAAGTGGCTGTGCTACAACTACACCAAAAAATGAAGCATTTCATACCAGCATCTTACACCTATGCTCGTGGAAAGAAATGTGATACTCCAAAATCAGTGTTTTTAGAGCCTTCTGATTTTATCTCTGGTTATTTTTGACACGTGTATAAGAAGGAAGAGTTTAATGGTGAACTTTATAACCAAAATGGTATCTTATTCTAACCCTAGTGTGCTAAGAAAATAAAGTGAATAATTAATTATTTTTAAATTATGTTTTATTGATTATGCTGTTACAGTTGCCCCTTTTCACCCAGCCCCCCCCACTCCCTCAGGCAATCCCCCCACCATTGTTCATGCCCATGGGTCATGGGTATAAGTTCTTTGGCTACTCCATTTCCTGTACTGCACTTTACATCCCGTGGCTATTCTGTAACTACTTATTTGTATTTCCTAATCCCCTCACCTCCTCACCCATTTCCCCACACGCCCCTCCCATCTAGCAACCATCAAAACACAAAGCAAATATTTTAAATGACATGTTGAACTTATAAAATCATATACCTCCAAAAAATTATATTTCCCTTAGTTGTAACAAATGTTTATATTTAAGTAGTATCTTCAGCTCTCTTTTCAGAACCCTACCAGTTTTCTCACTTAGCAAAATTTGCATACCAGATTCTCTAAAAATACTGTTTTTACTTAAAGAATTGGTTTTTATATTTTCATACTAAAGAACAGTACATGTTAATAATAGTGAGGATTTTTTTTTTTGAGGTCAGCAGTATTTAGATTAATCAGGTTGACATTTCGTGCTGGTGGGTCATGAACTGTTGATAATAGCATTAAATGGTGATTCGTTTCTTGCAGAAGGTATAACTCATTACCCAGCTACTATATTAAATCATCACAGAAAACAGCTAGCACCCCACCCCATGTGTTCTGTAGAAATAGCAGTGAGGAGGTAGATATGTTTCTTTTGTTTACATCTTAAATTTATTGGAGACTCAGTTGCATTATGTAAGGAAGCTGTAGCTTTGCCACTACCTCAGAGAACCAAGATCAGTCAATACCTTGACTGACTTGGGGGGATGAAGGGATGGCTCGATTCTTTGAACAGCATACCCAAAGTTTCTTCTTCATATTGTGAGCCTTTCCGGAACCTTGTGTTCATAATGAGCATACCTGGGTAGCAAGTAATAAAAGCAAATATGTTTACAGATTGGCAAGTTGGGTTTAATTTTAACTTAAATTACTACTGCAGGCATATGGATACTTTAAAAAATATGTGTTCATTTTAAGGGACAGATGATGCTTGGAAAGTTCATTTATATGCTATAGAAATAGTTGGGGTTTTTTTTTTTGTTGTGTTTTTTTTGAGAAGCATCATTCTTATAAAAATCTCTTGAGAAAAATTTAGGAAATGTGCTCGATGTTTTCTTTACCGCTGCTGATCAGTTGCCTTTTAAGATAAACCTCAGTAGATGGGTATGCAGTGAATCTAAAATTACTAGTATCTTTGAATTTTAAATTAAAATGTTTTTTCAGCATGTCTTGTGTGTGTAGGCAGTGAGCAGATAGTAGCATGACTTTCCTGTTAATGTTGATTTACTTTCTGATTGGATAGTACAGGGTGAATGAAACCAGTTTCCAAGTATTAATAAAACCCCAAGCACCCAGCTCAGCATCTTATAGATAGGCGCTCAGTCATGATTTATTAACGAATGTGTGACACCTGGGCAGAAGCAGGAGCAGTTTTTAGCAATTTGTATTTGTCACACAAAATGTGTGTTAAGGAGGGAAGAAGAGGTAAAAGAAATGTTTGCCTTTATAGGGAAAAGCAGTACTAACATCTTCAAAGTAATAGCCTTGTTTAGGGTAAATAGGTTCTTGGAATCTAAGCTGACTCTTAAAGAGAAACAATATACCATTAGAAAATTATGGGCCACTAGAGGTCACTGTTTAGTAATCAACTTTTAATGAACCAGAACAGTCAGAGAAGCCAATAAATTACAGTGTGGATTTTTCTAATTATGAATTCATATTTAATCATTCAATGACAGGTTAGCTGTGGCAGTGGTTCTGTGTACTTTGCATATATGGTTATGCTAATATACTATTATATTTCTCAGATGCTAGTCCTCCATCATTAGAGTACTACATTGCCAAAGGCTTTGTTATCTAGTCTTAATTATACTAATTATGAGATGTAATTAACTTTGTTACCACCTTCACTCCTTCATGGACAAAGTTCTTTGGAAAATAAAGTTTCGCTGTCAGTGAGAGTTACATTTACATGATCACAGGGGTAGTGGTTCCGGTCCATTCCTCCCTCAGCTCCTTGTCTAAAGCCTTTTCGCTTCATTTTTGGCTTCTCTTGCTCCATCCCTGCCCTCTGCCCTGTTCACCCGGTTTCTTCCCTCCCTCCTTTGGGTTCCTTTTCCACTTTAATGTGAATCAGCTGCTTTATTTCCTCACTGACTGAATAGGTTTTCTCAAGCTTTCCAGGCTCGATTCAGTGGGTAGCAGAATGTGACTCATTGCACATCTTAAAGGAATCCTGGCCGAACCAGGCAGCAAAGGGAAGCTTGTTCGCCTCCACGCGAGTGTGCTTTGCTGTGGCTGCTGCCACCTCTGCTGGGAGCAGATGGCCCTCCTCAGCCGGGCTAGCCCCGCGTCCATTCAGGAAAAGGCTGATTTCCCTACACACGTGATAGAAATTTGTCTTCTTCCTTAAAGGCTAGGCCGGTTGCCCAAGGGAAGCTTCCAAATCATAGTTTAAAACTGAACGCATGCACGTATTCCCTTTCTTGAAAACAGTCCTGTGCCTTCTGCTCAGAAAGCAGGTATATCAGCACATGGCTGCTCAGATTCCCTCTGCCGCTTGTTGCCTTTACTACCCCTGCTGCCAGGCACTGCTGTGTGCGCCTGTGCGTCCCCGTGCTGAGGTTTGCTTCCTGCGGCACGAGGCGCGCAGCTGATACGTTGTTCGCCCAAGCCAGCCCGGCCTTTCCGCCGGCCGTTCAAGGCCCTCTGCAGCCTGGACCTAACTCGCTCTTCTACCCTCGTTTCATAATTCTAGCCACATTGCGGACCCCATTTACTCAAGCCTCTGGTTCTTGTTTATGCTTTTCTTTTCTTTTGCTGGGATTTTAATCTCGTCCTCATTTTTTATCTGTCAAACTCTAAGCCCAACACAGATGCCATCTCCTGTAACATCCTCTTTAGGTTCAGGTGACCCTTCCTGTGAACCGCCATTACACGCAGGGCACTTACCGTCTCACCGCACGTTGTAGTGGCTTGTGTACTTGTGTTCTCTCCTGCACTATGATGCAAGTCTGTTGAGTCCAGGAATTCTTGGCAAGTGACTTAAAAGTGCTGGAGTTCCCGACAACAATAACAAAAAAGCCTATTTGGCAGGGTGTCTAGCTTTCGAATCTTATTCCTGGAAAATTAAAATAACTTTATAATGCTAAGGTTCATGATATTAGGCAAGGTGGTAGGATATCCTTTGTTGGAAATCTTTTTCATAAAACATAGGCCTTTGTCTATTAAAATGAGTTCTGTCTGAACGCGAAGAGTAAGAGTCAACTCTTCTTGATTATCTGCCTTGCAATATCGCTGGGAATGCAAACAGTTCTTTATTAAATGTATTTCGTACTTTGAAATGATGCTCCTTTTATTTGCCTAGCTATTTTGAAGAAATTGAGAGTTTAGTTAAAAATAACCTTTTGCTTATAATACCTACAAATTTTGTGTTTTTATAAAAATAAAAAGAAATGTGGAAGATCTGTGTATTTTAAACTTGAACTATGCTTTTCATTTCTTTTTTGATTATTATTTTCAGTGGCTAAATATAGTATATAAATTCCATATTATTAAAGGGAGAAGTGCGCATAACTATTTTTTTTCCTCTCTTGAGCAATAACTAAAAAGTTTCACATGCCTAATGCTACATATGTACTTTATTATGATAGAAACTAAGTTGCTGGGTTTTTATCTGTTTATAAATTAAACATCTAGAGAGTTACCTGTTTGAATTTGGAATGTACTTTTCTTGGGAAACAACATTTTCTACTATATCTAGGTCCCTACTTTTGACCTCAAATATATTCAACCCAGAATATTAAAAAATTATAATACTATTAGTATCATGTTTCGGTGGGAAATGATTTCAGAGCTCCAGTTTGGGATACTAGCCCTGTTACCTCTTCCTCCCCATTCTTCTTTTAAGCTGTGGATTCTCAATTTTCTCATGGGGATTCACCTTCTCTTCCAAAATTTCAGCGATCTTATCTCTGTAAGTTTCCTAATTCTGTACTTCCGTTATAGACTTCTCTGCTTTGTAGACCTGCTTTTTTATCTGTCGGGCCCCTAAGTCGGCTAATTTTCTAAGTCAAGCTCATCTTTTGTATAAAACCAGTTCTTCCTTCTGGTTCCCTAATAATAGTGTACTACGGTTTCAAATTTTCTTTTAGGCTCAAAATCTGAGAGCAGCACATTCCAATAGAAATATAATGTAAACCACATAGGTCATTTTAAATTGTCTAGAAGCCACATTAAAAAAGTGATAAGGAACACGGGGCAACATGGTTTTCTTAATGTACTTTATTTAATACAATATATCTAAAATGCAATTTCTAAATGTAATCAATATGAAAATTACTGAGATATTTTATGTCCTTTTTCATAATAAGTCTTTGAAATCTGATGTGTAATTTATACCTAAAGAACATCTCAATGTGAACAAACTGTATTTCAAGGGCTCAGCAGTCACTTGAAATACATGTGGCTCGTAGCTACTATACTGGACAGTGCACAGCCTTAAGAGTCCGCTGCTACATTTCTCTCCCATCAGCCAGTGACATGTTGTGGTGCCTCATTGTCTGCTAAAATTCCTTCAGTGCTTGCATGGAAATGTATACGTTTTCATTCTTCCCTTTCTCCTGCCTTTCCTCCAGTCCTGTTAGAATAGTACGAATCTCACTCAGTCCGCTGGGATAAGCCATAGTCCATGTTCTCAAGGAGCTCACACTCCAGTACTTGAGATGCGCCTAGGAAGATATTGCATTACAGTGCAGGTTGGTAGTTGCCATAACAGAGGTATAAACAAGTTCCAGAGATTTCAAGCACCTCATGTTTCCCTTTAGATTTTACTTTCATGGAAAATATTCATAAACTTGATTGACTGCTATATCTAGTTGGATGAAATTTCTTGATTTCAACTTGTAAAATTAGATGCCATAAAAGCAACATTCTGTTGTAAATTTTTAGTGTAATACAGGTGCTAATGGTAAAGATGAAACCTGTTTTATTATCAGAAAAGAGTTAAGGATATCCTGGTTTAAAAATAAGATGGAAATCCATCTTTCCTTTGACATTTAAGGATCCATTTTGTTTCTTTCCACAGGCAGCCACTGCGTCTGGCAGTGGGGTGGATTAGGTGTGTCAAAACATTGTGCTGTCATACAACACAGAGGTGTTAGATAAATACAAAAAATAAACTCCATACTTTTAATGCACATCAGATTCCTCAAAAAGTAAGGGAGCTCCTCGCTGATCAGATAATTGACTAGAAACCTGAAATCATAGTGATAAACCAAGAAGCTGTGGCTACCCTGGGGGCACGTGTTAATTTCAGGAAGCAGGGGCTTGGGGATTAATATTTATAGATGAAAATCATGGGGGTAATGGAAAACTAGGCATTGTGCTCACACAAAGCGAGAAACCTGACCTCCGCCTCCCATTGCTCACCCCCACTAAAGCCAGAATACCCAGAGGCCATGCCCTCAGGAGAAGGGTGGCCTGTGGATAATCTGCCTACTGGTAAAGGAAACTAATTAGGAACTCTGTCTGCCTATGCTGTTTATAGGCCGGGAAATAAAATAGTCTTCCCTGAATCTTTGAAACGCTAGGTCTGATCCTATGGGTACAGAGTTCAAATTTAAACAGCTCACCCAGTTGGAAAAATACCCAATTAATAAATATAAGGGCTTCTGAGTCGGTAGGGTCTGTCACCCACAGAATGAATAAAAATCCTCTCTAGAGAAAATCATCCTCAATCCAAGAGCCTCAGAATTCACAAATATTAAGCATAATAAATAAGAGCTCTCCAAAAAAAAATTCAGACACTTAAAATATGAATCACCAGAGCAAGAGTCAACAGGAACAAATTTAATTCCTAAGAACTGCAGATGCTGAAATTTCCAAAACAGAATATAAAATGTTTTCTATATATAAAATATATACAAGAAATATATAACATTTTAAGAAATAAAAGATAGAATTGACTATAAATGAACAAGGAACAAGAGAATACCAAATTGGGAAAATCATTGAAACTTAAAGTCAGTAGATGAGTTAAATGGCATACGAGAGCTAGAGAGAGAGAATTAGCAAATAGGAAGAGAGAGCTAAAGAAATAACCAGCCCTGTCTGATGTGGTTTAGTTGGTTGGAGCATCGTCCTGCAAAGTGAAAGGTTGCTGGGTTTGATTCCTGGTCAGGGCACGTGCCTAGGTTGCGGGTTTGGTCCCTGGTTGGGGCATGTATGAGAAGCAACCAGTTGATATTTTTCTCTCTCATCAATATTTTTCTCCCTCTCTCCCTCCCTTCCCCTATCTAAAAAAAAAGAAAGAAAGAAAGAAAAGAAAAAAAAGAAAAAACACACGAAATAACCCAATGTAGTACTGAAAGATTTGGTGAATATGAAAGAAAGGTTGAGAGACATGGATTCATGGGCAGAAAGAAAAAGTCAAACATGCATCTGATTGGAGTTCCAGGTGGAATTGGAGGAAATAGTCAACATGATAATGCCTGAGAATTTTCCAGAATAGATACAAATCCACAGAAATGGAAGCAGAAGGTATACCAAATAGGAATTTTAAAAAAGAAAGAAAAAGAAATCTTACTAAGTATATACTGGTAAAACTGCAGAATACCAACAATAAAGAAAAAAATAGCTAAAACAGCTGGAAAGAAAAAAGGCAGATACCAGACTCCCCCCTACCCCGCCAACAGCATTATTGAGGTATAATTTGTATACAATAAAATTCACTCATTTTAAACTTAGGGATGAGTTTGGACAAATATATGTAATCATAACCATATCACAATTAAATATAGAATATTTTCATCATCCCAGAAGGTTCCCTCATGCTGCTCTGTAGTCACTCCCTCCCCCCAGCTCTAGGTAATCAATGATTTACTTTCTGTTATTATAGTTTTATCTATTCTAGACTAGCGTGTAATAATATCATGTAAATATACATGTAGGAGTCATACAATAAATAGTCTTGTGTGAACTGCAGACTTCTTAAGAGCAACAGTAGAAGCCAGAAGACAGTGGAATAATATCATCAAAGTACTGACAGATAACTTGTCAACTTAGAATTTTCATCCAGCAAAACTTTTCTTCAAGAATAATGGGTAAGTTCCAGTTCTGGTTGAGGTGGAGTAAGGACATTCTGCCCTTTCTCACTGAATGTAATAAAAAACCTTGGCTGTAACGACTGGAGCAGCAGTTTGAGGACTCTGCAAAGTAGAAGACAGCAGGTAGATTGGAGAAGGAAAACATAACCTGAAACACAGCAGCTTTGCCAGCAATTTCCTGAAGCCTCTTCCCTTCGTTTGTATCCCCCAGCTTGGATTAACAGGCAGTATGAATTCTGGAACTGTGCGTGAGTGCAAAAGGGAAAAAAAAAGTTCCACGAGAAGGGAACTCTCTGGTCCAAGGACCAAGAAGAGGGGCCCTGTGACAGAGTAATGCATCAATTCTCCTTTTTTCCTCCCAGCTCTGCTACCAAGAGAGCCTTGCTCCTGAAACTGTGATTTTTGTGGTGGCAATAGCAGTTATGCAGACACTTAAAAATTGGAGGGAAGGGAATCCTTCTTTCTAAACTGAGGAACTAAGGTCCAAAGAGTGTGGAGGAATCCGTTGCTTTTTATTATCTTTATCCATCTGTTCGTTGGCCCTAGAGACTGACCTAGTTGCAGGAATTGCAGGACGTCAGAGCTAGAGGTTCATAATGGGAGGATTGGAAGTGGGGGTACTGGAATGTTTGGGAGCATTCACAGAATTCAAGAAAGGGATCCCATCATGCTATATGCACTATTTGGTTCACCCCAGAGTCATAAGCATCCCCCCAACAGACTTAAGAACGTAACTATGGGGTAGACAGCCCCCCAATGTCAGACTGGCCCCTGGCTGATGCACATGTAGGACAGATTCAAATAATTTGAAAACTGGACTGACGTTGGACCCACAGCCCGCAGAAGGAAGGTTGTGATTTGCAGCTTGACTGTAACCTGGTCAATTGCCTGGTAAAACAAACAAACTGACAAGAACCAAAACATAATTTTCTTCATAGAATTTGAACAAGACCCAGAGTCTCATAATATGCAATATTCCAGATGTCTATGATATGATGAAAAATTACTTGACATAGAAAGATCCAGGAAATTCTGATAAATTCTCAAGTGCAAAGACAGTCAAGATGCCAACCCCAAGATTTTGCAGATGTTTCATATCAGGCAGTGACTTTAAAAACCGCTGTTATAACCATGTTCCAAGAAGCAAAGAAACAGAGCTATAAAAAAGGAACCAAATTGAAATTTTATAACTGAAAAAAACAATAACCAGAAATTTGAAAAAAAAATCACTGAATTTGTTCAGAATCAGAGTGGATATAACAAAGAAAAGAGTTCATGAATACGAAGATAGAAATGACATGGATAGAAATTATCCATTCTGAACAACAGAGGGAACGAAGACTTTAAAAAAAAAAAATGGTGCCTCAGGGTCCTGAGAGATAGTATCAAAAGGTCTAACACTTGTGCCGTGGGCATTCCAACAGGAGAGAGAGTCGTGCAGGAAAAATATTTGAAGAAAAAAAGTGACCGATACAAACTTATAAAAGACAAACTTATAAATACAACAAACTCAAAGAGCCTGAAACAAGATAAACCCAAAGAAATCCATGCCTAGATGCATCATGATCAAACTACCAAAAATCAGACAAAAAGGAAGCAATCTTAAAAGCAGCCAGAGAAAAACAATGCATTCCAGGGGAACAATGATTTGAATGATTACAGGGAAGCCAAGAGGCCCAGAAGGCAGTGGAACAACGTTCTCGGAGTGCTGAAACCAGAGTTCTGTAGATGGCAAAATATACTTCATGAGTGTAGGTGAAGTAGATATTATAAGCCAGAGGAAAACTTCAGCAGCCCTACTCTAAAAACATCATGTACTGCACCTAATAAAAATAACCAAAAGGAAAAAAAAAAGCAAAAAAGTGTAGAACCACAGGAGAAACTGATAAAAGCTTCACCATCATGGTGGGATATTTCAGTATAACTCTGTTAAGCCATCAATGATCAACAACAAAAAGTGATAAGGAGATAGCTTTGAGTAACACAATAAGCTTGATCAGGTAGGACATGTATAGAACCTCATACCCAGCAATTACAGAAGAAAAGTGTTTCTCCAGACATATGGAAAAAATATTTAAAAATGACCACACAATGGACTATAAAGCAAATTTTCAAAACCAAAGAATCTATATCTTATAGATTGCATTCTCTAACCACAATGCAATTTACGGAGGTATTGATAGCAAAAATACCATTAAAACCTTTTTATACATTTAGAATCTGAAATCATATTTCTAAAGAATTCATATTCTTTAGTCAAAGGAGTCATAAGAAAAAAGAATATTTAGAACTTGACAATGAAAATTTGCTTCTTAAATTGGGATGCAGCTAAGCTGGACTTTTAAGAAAAAGTAAATGCAATTTTGAATAGATTTTGAAAGTATAAGGAAGCAAGCTGAGTATAAGAAAAAGTTCATTTAAAAAAATTTAAAATTTTTCAAAATAAAATATGTATTGAAAAATACAATGAACCCAACAACAGCAACAGTAACAGTAACAAAAACCAAATAACACGATTCAAAAATGGGCAAAGGATTTGAGTAGACATTTTTCCAAAGAAAGTATACAAAGCTAGTAAATCCATGAAAAGATGCTCACCATCATTAATCATTAGGGAAATGCAAATTGAAACCACAGTGAGATACCACTTCACACTCATTAGAGTGGCTCTTATGAAAAAATAAAACAAATGTTAACGAGGATTTGGAGAAACAGGAACCCTTGTGCTTTGCTGTTTGGAATGTAAAATGGTGCACTGAGTGTGGAAAACAGTATGGTGGTTCTTCAGAAAATTAAACAGTTATGTGATTTAGCAATTTTACTTCTGGGTATATACCCAAAATAATTGAAAGCAGGGACTAGAAAAGATATTTGTACACAAGTGTTAAGAGCAATATTCACGGTAACCAGAAAGTGGAAACAACTTAAATGTCCATGCATGGATGAATGGATAAACAAAATGTGGTATGCACGTACAATGGAATGTTATTCAACCTTTAAATGGAATGAAATTCTGATACGTGCTACAATATGGATGAACCTTGGAGACATTATGCTAAGTGAAACAAGCCAGACACAAAAGGACATACACCGTATGATTTGCATATATGAGAAAAGTCAAATTCATAGAGACAATAGTAGTGCTTACCATGGGGTAGAAGAGGGAGGGATGGTGAATTATTATTTAATGAGTGGAGAGCTTCAGTGTGGGATGATGAAAAAGCCCTGGAAGTGGATATTGCTGGTGGCTACAACAATGTGAATGTATTTAATACCATTTAACTGTACCATTAAAAATGGTTAAAATGGTCCATTTTATGTTAGGTACATTTTATCACAATTTTGAAAAATCTGTAAATAAATAAAATGAACATTACTAAACACTGAATTTGTGACCCAGAAATTCAGCTTATGAAAATATTCCAGAAAATGTAGAGTTGAAATTGAGTAAAAAGATAGCTTTGTCAATCCCGCAAAAAGGGTGAAAGAGAAGAAGTGGGGGAAGGGGAGAATAGAAAATAAAAATCCAGCAATGAAATTTTATTTATAGTAATATATTAAAAGATGCTCCACATCACTAATCATCAGGGAAGTGCAAATTAAAACCACAAGGAGATAGCACATCTCACCTGTCAGGTGGCTAGCATCAGTAAACCAACATTGTAACAAATGCTGGCGAGGATGTGGAGAAGAGGGGACCCACTGTTGGTGGGATTGTAAATTAGTGCAACCACTATGGGCAACAGTATGGAGGTTCCTCAAAACATTAAAAATAGAGCTACCGTATGATCCAGCTATTTAACATCTGGGTATTTATTTAAAAAGACCCCACTAATTTGAAAAGATGTATGCACTCCTACATGCATTGCGGCATTACTAGTTATAGTCAAGATAGGGAAGCAACCTGGGTGCTCATCAATAGGTGAGTGGATGAAGATGCAGTACATTTATACAGTAGAATATTATTGAGAGGTAAAAAAATGAAATCTTGCCACTTGGGACAGGATGGATGGACCTAAAGAGTATTATGTTAAATGTCAGACAGAGAAAGATAAATATCATATGATTTTACTTACATGTGGAATCCAACAAACAAACAAACAAGAACAGACTCATAGGTACAGAAAACAGAGGTGGTTGCCAGAGGAAGAGGGGTGGGGGACCCAGGTAAATGAACCAGGTGAACCAGATAAAGAGAGTTAAGAAGTACAGCCTTCCAGTTATAAGCCACAGGGTGTAATGTGTAGCACAGGGAATATAGTCAGTCTCTTCATAACTTGGTATTGTGACAGATGGTAACTAGACTTACCATGGTGATTGATTATTTATTTCATAATGTATTAAAAAAATCACTATGTTGTATACCTGAAACTAATATAATATTATATGTCAGCTATAATTCAATAACAAGAGTCATTAAATGAATTTACAATTGGTTTAAAAAAAGACCAGTAATGGCTTTCCTCAGTTTTCTCAAGATAACTACAGTAAGGATTTGTCAAATTCATTGTATTAAACATTATCGGTATATTAAAAGTTAGCATCTCATTGAAACAGTGTGGTCTTTTACAGTGTGTGAGAATGAGAATACCACCAGTCAAACTATTTTTCTTTTAAATTGTTTTTTAATCGTGGTAAAATATACAACATAAAATTTATTGGGTTAAACATTTTTAACTGTGCTGTTCAGTAGTGTCAAGTATTCTTTTCATCTTGCGAAACCGAAACACTGCCCATTAAACAGCAACTCTCTGCTCCCCTTTCCCTCCAAATCCTGGCAACCATTATTCAACTTTCAGTCTCTACAATTTTGGCTATTCTGGGTACCTCTGAAAAGTGAAATCATGTAGCATTTTTCTTTTTGTGACTTATTTCACTTATCATGATGTCCTTGTGTAGCATGTGTTGGAATTTTCTTTTCGAAGCTAGAAAATATACTCCATTATATGTATATATCACATTTTGTTTATCCATTCATTCTTCAGCGGACATTGGGACAGTTTTCACCTTTTGCCTATTGTGAGCAATGCCACTACGAAAGACCCTGCCTTCAAACCTTTTGGGTATATACCCAGAAGCAGAAATGCTGGATCATATGGTAATTCTAGTTTTAGTTGTTTGAGGAACTGCCATACTGTTTTCCATAGAGGCTCCACCATTTTACATTCCCACCCACAGTGCACAAGGATTCTAATTTCCCACATTCTTGCCCACACTTGTTAATTTTCTGTTTTGTTTAACAGTAGCCATCTTAATAAGTATGAGGTTTTCTTTGGTATTCTTACAGAATAAATTCTGATTCATATATGCTGAGCCAGAGTCTAGACTTGAGTGACAAGTTGACTTTTTTGTGTCTGAACACAGTGTCCCGAACAAGTTACTAAGCAAGCGTAGCTGTTGGCTGTGCATGTAGTCAGGAGGGTAGATTGTTTTAAGGGGTGAGCGGGAGAAGGCTGTCATAGGGTGATGTATATGGTTTATTCTTTACCCCCCCCCCCCAAAAAAGTAGGGCAAGAACTATTTCTTTCTGCTGAGTTTCATTCTCATGAAACTAGATGGAGTTCTCCCAACTTATATCATCAACATTCAGTAGTTGCAGTTATCACATATCACAGCACTTTGTAAAAGTTTTATTCTATAGGTTTTAGTATTTGAAGTTGACCACAAATATAATAATTTTTATTACTTCCTGTATCGGGGTGTTTTTCTACACCATAAGGAAGTAATAAGTGGGATCCAGACTTTGTGTAAACAGCAATGTGTCCTTGGTCCTCATGCAAATCTGGTAACTCTTAATGTTATGTTTGCAACACCAGAAATGGTTGCTAAAGGATACGTAACAGCTGAGGGCCTAGAAAGAATAGCCGAGCGGAAGAAGTCCGCTTACATTTGGGAGCACCGCTTTTTCAGCTACGCCCATCCCCAAATCCAAGAGTCTAGATTCTCAGGGGATTCCCGAGTGGTTTCTAGAGATGATAATTCCCGGTTCCGTGCAGCCTATCAGCACAGCCTTCTCTTACTCTTTAGTTTCTTGCTATCCTCAGTTTACTCTGATTGGCCACCAGGTTATCGTCTTGCTTTTTCTCATTCCCCCTTACTCTCTACCCTTCTCCTGACCTCCCCCAAAGTTATAACAGAACACATGTGAACAATCAATTCTCTGTAAAATAGAGGGCAGATGATCATTATTCTTGTTTTTCTTCTCAAGCAAACTGGAGAGGGGAAAAGCCCCAGAGTGGACTGGAATATGGCCGTAATCGGATTGCTCAGAATTGGGTTGTTAGCCTTGTTTTACTCTGTGGTTGTTAGTGCCGAATGCAAGGAATGTTTAGGAAATGTACAGGAAAATACCTGATTCTGTCACAGAAAAAGGTCGCAAATTATGCAACTTCTAAAGAAAGTAAAATAGAAGGACATTAAGGTTGCAAGCTATTAAATGCAAGATTCCTTATTTGGTTTTTAAAAATGAGTATTAAAGCCAAAAGATACATGATCTACAAGATGGAATTTTGAAAATCGCATTCTCCAGAGGTGTTAGCTTTTCCCTCGGGCTCCAGATAGTTACCTTTTGGGAGCCTTGTGCTTTATTGCAGTCTAGTGTTATGCACCATCTTGATCTGGGGCGAAAGTCAGAGAACTTGTTTTCCACGTGAGTTTCAAAATGAAAGCAAACCATTTCATTCTCTGGTTTACCCCACCCACCCTTTCAAAACCCCAGGCTGCGCTGCTGTCTGATGGCTTCGGGCCTCCCTGACCGCGCTGGTCCTGCTCAAGCGCACCCAGCGCCAGGCAGGGCGTTCTGTTGCTCTTTCAGCATAAGCAGGTCTATTGTGATATTTATCTGAATTCAAATAAGGCTAATTAAAAGAGCTGCTG
This sequence comes from Mormoops blainvillei, assembly GCA_004026545.1. Lineage (NCBI taxonomy): Eukaryota > Metazoa > Chordata > Mammalia > Chiroptera > Mormoopidae > Mormoops > Mormoops blainvillei. Next base: position 268,559 of record PVJD01000967.1, read on the forward strand.
ACAGTTGTTGTCATCTGACTTTGACTGCAGCTTGATGGTCATTATGGGTAAATAATGAACCAGGTCTGCAAATGTAGCAGCTGCCAACTTGGGATAGAAGAACAGCTATTGCTTCCAATTTAAGGATCTATCGACCGCTTCCCTTCTCCCTGCAGATCTTCTGCAGAAAACTAATGTTTTCTGCTGCTGTGTATTGTGGTTTCAGCTGTTTCAGATATAGCCTATAATTTCCTTCTTTAATATTTAACTTAGGACATTATTAGCTTTCAGAGTTAACAACTTTTCTATTTTGAAGAAGTTCAGCTTTGTCTTTGTGTCTGCTATACCTAGCTAACCAGCTATAGTTTATTTATGGGTCTAATTTGTATTATGCAGGAAACAGCTAGTGTAGAAGAGCGAGGTATAGCTTTATGAAGATGTGTCAAAATCCTATGTAGGTGGGTGTGTGTTGTTTGTGCATGTGTGTTTTAAGAGAGAGAGGCATGTCCCTTGCTTTTGTTTTCTTAAAGATAAGCATCTGCCAAATCTTAGCTTCCGGTTTTGTTCACCTCATCAGTGACTCATGAAATGTTTTGATGCAGTGCTCTATCAATTCAGAGGAACCGTAGCGACTTTCATTAAAATGCAATACTGAAGGTATCGTCACTCCATCATGAGCTTTTCCTTGTCTTATTAGCAAGTAGGAACAGGTGCATTAAAGGCAGGAGAAAAGGCACATTGCATTCGTAGATGAATACACTTCCTTGAAGGCTTTCCACAGTTATAAAATACAGCCTCTGGATTTAAAAGTCACATTCTAGAATTTAACACCTGCCAGAACGTAAGAGCGCATCCACAGCATTTGTTCACCTGCCATGGCAAAGGCGATCTGCATTATGTAAAGTCTGAGGACACAGCAGTGCTCTCTGCATCACAGAGCAGAGCTTTGAGGTCTTGCTGGGAGGAAATGATCCCAAACATGCCCCTGAAAGACAAGTCTTATTTTGAAAAATAATGATGAAAAATTGCTTATTTTTCCCTGTATTTGTGTCTGTGTTTACTTCAGGAAAAACTAACTAAACTTTGTTTATCTGACTCCAGAATAGTACTGTGAGGGCTTTTGCTCTTCTGTTTCCAGCTTGGATAATTCCAGAAATAGTGTTAACAAGGGGTTATGTTTTGCTAGCTTATGTTAAACCAGATCACCTCCTAACATGTGCAGAGCCATTCATCTGTGTCACCAAAACCCAAGAGAACATCTGACATGGACTCTGAAACAGAAACAGTGATCACTTACAAATCAAACATGGCACGCTCTAAACTGATTGTGCACGGCAATCTTTTCTAGAAAGGACAACTAATTGAACATGATAAAGTGTAAAGTTAATTAACACCCTTAAATTTGTTGATTACTTTCACGGGATTATATTGTTCGTTGAGTAGCAGCTTTCTGTCCCAGCTGTCGCCTTTTTCCGTGAATGTAGCTGGTAAACAATAGAGACACCATAACAAGTCGTAAATGGTCCCTGTGACAGCAGCCCCTTGTGAGGCTGCATCTGTAGAAAATGATTAGAACAATTGCATTTTAAAGATGGCTCACATTGCAGTCCAAGTCCCATTGGTCCTCTTCTTGATCTCTTTTGATGGCAGACTGGTTAAAACATTTAAGTTCTTTTGAGTAAATTAAGTGATTTACTACGTTTCGCTATATATCAATGAGAGTGCTTTGGTGGCAAGATTTTTACAGTGTTAAAGCCATTTCATTTGATGTACTTTTTAGATTTCTAACTCTTCCCTTTTTGGATTTGAAGGCCTCTTTCCGACAGTCACAGAATTGAAAATGACCTCATTTGTGACATGAGTGGTTATTCTAAGTTATCAATACTTGTATAATAGTTTTTCGTCACAACTCTTGGTTCAGCTTCTCAGTAAGACTGAATTCTAAATTGCAGTTCTTTGTTACTGTTAGGCCAAAGACTGACATGTAAGTCAAGTAGATTTACTTGTTCTGTTTAAATTTTTTATAACATTTGTGTAATAATTGTGTAAAATATTTTTTCAATGCATTCTTTCATTTGAGCTTCAAAGTAACTATGGCAAGTGTTTTTATAGCCATGTTCGGATGGAGGAGTCAAGATTGAGAGGTATAACTTGTCCCAGTGGTTTGACCTTCACCTCAGGTTTGTTAACTCAGATTATATGCTCTTCATTTTTAAGTCTTCGTGATAATGTCTTCATACATGTGTTCTTATGCTCATGTGTGTCTACACAGGCGGAGGCGAAAGTGCCATTTCCCCATACGGAGAATCATGCCACTCCAAGGTTGAGCTTTTGTGATACACTAGAAAACATTGCTTTACTTAGTCATAATTAGTATTCTTGGTCATTTTATTAATCATTGATACCTTCTCTCGACCTCCTACAAGGACAATGACCATTTCCCAGAGACATGCTGTGTGCTGGGCACTAAGGATCCAGCAGCTCATGCCCAGGAGGATCTTAACAAGGCGCACCAGAAAAATCACTGGTTAGTGTAGGTGCTTTATTAGAGATATCTCTAGGAATGTTGTGAGAATGGAGAGAGGGAGTCATGGTCCTGAACTGCTTCTCAGAGTTGATGTGAGCCGAGTCTTGAAAGATAAGCAGGAGTGAGCCAGGCAAAGAGGGAAGGGAAGGGAGTTTCATACGACTGGACAGCCCAGGAGACGCATGGGTTCATGAAGCATTGCACCTTCCAGCCTTTATGAAGTGTTCTCAGTAGACTCGCATCATAGTTTGTGTTGCAGGGGGTGGATGAGGAAACCAGGGAAGTGGTTAGAGTTAGTGAAAATTTAAAAATCAGAATCATTTAAAGAGGTAAAAGAGAAAGTTACTGCTTCTTATGACTCGAAAGGAAAGATTCAGTGAGTTATACAGTTTTCCTTTTTGCTGGAACATAAACATGGAAATACTTCAGAAAGAATAACTTGTACTTAATGGGAAAAAATAGGGACTCTGAGACTGTATGGAAATGAAGGGTATTAGTGAATAACTGTCTGCAGCTGCTGGTGCATTCATGTCGATGCATAATCTGTTTTGGTTCTTATATCAAATAAAACTGCCCAGATTGGGAGACCAGTAAGCATAAACATTAGAATGAGTCGGTTTAATGTTAATATTGACCTGCATTACAGGTACAAGGCTAAGATTAGCCAGAAGAGGATATAAAGCAAGAACTAAGTTTTAACACAATTTACCTTGAAGAAAAAATCACTTTTTTTGACGTAAAAATAGGAAGAACGTTGTCCATTACTTCATTTACTGTCTCCTGCATCAAGTTCCAAATGAGAATTTTTGAAAACATGTAACTCAGTTCAAGGAAAAGTTATGTTTTCCTTGAGGCTGCTTTATTCCTCTCCCAAAAAGAGTTTGCCAAGGCTTCTAAGTTACTCAGATCCATATTTGAAATTTATTGTCCAGTCTTGTGGTTTTATTTTTGTCGTTCTTAATTCTTATTTTCGGTTTTCTGATTGTTTTGTTCTAATAAACAAACTCATGTCTGTCGTGAAGCAAGGTAGGATATTATGTGCATTTAGGTAACAGGCAGAACTCACGGTCTGATTGTCAAACATAGGAAACTTTGCCCAGTGTCTGTTATTATAAACTACCATGAACACAGTTTGCACAGGGGTTCAGGATACAACATTCTTATCAACGTTTTTACAAGCCTACCCACAGTTAAGAGCAAGACCTAATATTACTCTCTGAGGAAAATTTCTTGTTTCCTTTTTCACCCTTTCTCTTCCTGAGGATTCATTATTCTTTCAATGACAGAGGTTGCAAAATGGAAGGAAAGGGGGCGTCAGGATTTGGTGACGATGGGTCTTCATCCACCTGACACTTGGTATATGATACTACCTTTTGGCATGTACTTCTGAGTATATGTCTCTTCCCCTTAGTTATGTTTTAGACCTTTTGAGGGCAAAGACTGTATTTTATGCCTGCCACGACCTTACATTTTGGACTTTTTGGAATAGCTATATTTCAAATAGCCTTCTAATACCAGAAAACAAGTCCTGATTTCTGATTCAGAAAATATGGCTACTCCTTGAATCTTTGCACCTAGCACAAAGATCTTGCAGGTTACTAAAGGCACTGAATAGGCACTTGCTGATATTTTCTTCTGTGAACCTTTGTACAACTATATTTACACCTTGCCTGTAGCCTACATCTGTCTTTTATTATTCATAATTGTGTATTTGCCTTATCTCCTTTCTCATCTCTGTATATACACACACACACCACTGCCATCACAAACACTAGCTTTCAAACTCCTGAAGGCAAGGACTGTTTCTTCCTCGTTCCCAGGGTTGAGAACCATTGAAGAATATATTTGGAATGGTCAATTTTTTAAAAATGTCAACTCTAAGTACGAGTGGAAGGAAGGGATAGAGGAAGGAGGAAGGGAGGGAGGGAGGGAGGGAGGGAGGAAGGAAGGAAGGAAGGAAGGAAGGAAGGAAGGAAGGAAGGAAGGAAGGAAGGAAGGAAGGAAGGAAGGAAGGAAGTTAGGAAGTTTAGATAACAGAGGCCCCCTATGATACCTTTTTTAATAAGAGGGGTGGGAGAGGGCTGACTTGGAGGCCTAACTTACGCTTAAAGTCCTTCTGCACTATAAGGTTGATTGAAAGGTCACAGACCAGACTACCAAGAGACATCATAGATGTCTGTCAGCCACCCATTTTGAGTGGTTTGGACATTTGCCTTTTCATTTGTACAGATGAGGTCAGTTTTTCTTGTGCTCAGGTCATGGGCGAGAAACAGTGAGGACATCATCACAGGAAAGTGTTAGATAAAGCAGTAAGGGCAACCACAAGTGGTTAGATTTAATTTCTTAGATTAATGCAGTTACGTAAGGAAATTCATTTTCTGATTCTTTCCTCTAATTTGGAACTATTTTTATATTATTTGCATAAAATGAAATACGCCTTGGTTTTGTGCATGACTCTGATAAATGTGGGGCAGTGAATGTACGTAAACTTGAGAATCCCAAATTACAGAATCTTAGAAGCTTAAAAGTAACTCGGTGATAATCGTGTTCAGTCATCTCACTTTATCGCTGGAAAAACTTAGGTGGAGGAGCACTTCATGACTTGCTAGAATGACCAATGCTTTGTCTGTGATTCTCGACATGTGCATCTCTGTGAGATCAGTTAAATAAATCACAGTTCCACCGTCATTTCCCTCTGCCATTGCTGCCTCCTCCCTCTTTCTTTGAACAAAGACTGTATTTATTGGGCATTTCTTGTGTACCAGACACTGTGAACGTGGAATGAATGAGCCGATAGAGCCACTGCTCTCATGGAGCTAATTCTCACTTGGGGAACACAGACCAGAAACAGATAAGTAGAGATGTTTGTAAGCAGGTGGCTGGTAATAAATGCTGTGAACAAAATTAAAGCAGAAAAAGGGGTTAGAGAGTGATGGGTACCATTTAAGATTATTAGATTGGCCAGGCAAGACCTCTCTGAAGAAGTGAATGTTGAGAAGAAATCTGAAGGAAGTGAAGGAAGGAAGTCATGAATATCTAGGGAAAGAATATTCTAGGCAAAAGGAACAGCAAGTGCATGGCTTTGAGATGGGAAGGTCCTTGACCTGTTTCAGGAACAGCAAGGCGGCCAGGGTGGTTGGAAAGCAGTGAGCATCGAAGAGAGTGGTATGAAATACGACAGGAAGGGTCGCCAAGGGCCACATCACTTAGGATTTTGTAGGACTTTGGATTTTCAGCGGAGAGGATGGGGCACTGTTGGAGGCTTTAGAGTAGGGAAGAAACATAATGAACTAGATTGTGTTTTTAAAGGATTCTTCTGGCTGCTGGGTGGAGAATAGACTGGAGGCCAGAGCTGAAGGGCGATCAAGACGGAGGCTGCTGGAGTCATCCAGGCGAGAGAGCGAGCGATGGCTCAGTCGCGGTGGTAGTGATGGGAAAGGAGAGAAGCGGTTGGATCACAAGTGTGTCACTTCTTAGGGGCAGGGACATAGGCTATTCATCCATAACCCACAGGGCTTGATTCTTAGCTTAATTTTGTTAAGTGAATAAAACCAAACAAGGGCAGCATTCTTGTCACTTTTCCGTACACTATGCCACCACTGAAAGGTTTCATAGAAAGGTTTCGCTGTCATCTTTTTTTTTTTTTTTTTAGGTTTTATTCATTTATTTTTAGAGAGAGGGGAAAGGAGGGAGAAAGAGAGGCGGAGAAACAGTGACGTGGGAAACATCCATCAGTTGCCTTTTGCAGGCCCCCAGCAGGGGACCCGGCCCACAGCCCAGGCATGTGCCCTGACCGGGAATCAAAGGGGTGACCTTTTGGTTTGTGGGATGACGCCCAGTCCACTGAGCTACGCCAGTTAGGGCTCCACTGTAATTTTAACATCACTGGCGATGGACCACTGCAGTGTTCCCTAACCTGAGCCAGCCTGCTTCCATTGTTAACAGGTTCAGCTCAAGACAGCTAATTATTTAGCCAGAAAGGCTAAAAGTACCCCAGAGAAGCCAACGACGTACATAACCAAATTCAAAAGGACTCAAGGCATTATATAGGTAAAGATAAAACTCCCGCCTCACCAATTCAAGTTATAAAGTAGTAAGGCCTTGCGTTTAAATAGCATTTTATGTTTTACAGCGTATGTTCATACAAGGTCTGTCCCCCAAAATTCCAGCCATTGTTAATATAACGAGAATGGTTTGTGCGACGTGGATGTAACCTGGCAGCCAAGGAGAGTGGACTGGGATGCATGCGTGAACAATGATGACTTCACTGCGGTAGTCAGTGGGGACGGTAGACGCCGTTGAGTGAGCATGTGTACTGTGTGGCCATCGCATTCAAAATGACTGAGTGAGTAGAGCAATGGATCTGCATCAAATTTTGCTTTAAGTTTGAACGTTCCTCAGCAGAAACTATTCAAATGATTCAGAAGGACGCAGCTATGATCCCACTGGTGATTGGCAGCTTCATCATGACAGCACACCCACTCATGCATCACATCTTGTGCAGAGTTTTTTGGAGAAACATCAAATCACCCAGGCGACTCAGCCCCACTACAGCCCAGATTTGGCGCCCTGAGACTTCTGCCTTTTCCCAAAACTAAAATCACCTTTGAAAGGGAAGGGATTTCAGACCATCGATGAGATTCAGGACAATATGACGAGGCAGCTGATGGCGATTGAGAGAATGTGTGAGGTTCCAAGGTGCCTGCTTTGAAGGACTGAGGCATCACTGTCCCATGTGTTTGTTTCTTGTATCTTCTTCAATAAATGTCTCTATTTTTCATAGTACATGGCTGGATACCTTCTGGACAGACCTTGTATATTCACAGCCACTCTATGAAGAAGTTATTAATTAATGCTTTTCCCATGTTTATACACCGAGATTCAGAGAAGTTAAGTAATTTGTTTGTAACAGCCAGCAAGTGGCACGTCCCCTAACCAGATACTCCCTCCTGGATTCTTTACCCCTTCTACCACGCTCATAAATTTATTTACCCAACAGCCAGCTATTGACTGTATCATACACTGTGATAGCTAATGGGAATGCTGACATAACCCCCAGTGCTGACCTTGTAAGAGCTTATAGTGTAATGGAGGAATCAGGCAAGAAAATCAAAGATTTTAGTAAGGTTCAGTAAGTGTTGTAATAGAATTAAGCACTGGATATATTTTGGGTTTGTATATGCAATTACTAAAATATACGGTAAAATAAATATTTTTCCCAATATTCTAGCAGCTACCTGAGTGTGTATTGCATGTTTTTTCAAAGTAATTTTGAGAGAGAGAGAGAGAGAGATTGATTTTGTTGTTCCACTTATTTTATACATTCATTGGTTGATTCTTGTATGTGCCCTGACCAGGGATCAAACCTGCAACCTTGGTGTATCAGGACAATGCTCTAACTAGCTGAGCTGTATGGCCAGGGCTACTCCATGTTTTTCTGTTTTGGGAATCGGACTTGAATTATTTAAAATTGCATGACAATGTAACAAACTTATTTATTGTTTATTATTTTTAAACATTAAAATGTATATGGTGTCTTCTGTAATCTAAGAGTCGTACATAGCTTTAGAGTTCCAGGTTTCTAGTTGTTATTTTCTAAGCTCAAAATGGTTACATGTATTTTAGGATAATTTAAGTCTTAATTTTGCCTTTGCAGTGGGACTAGGCTTGATAATGTTGTATGGTTAGAGGAATATGTATGGAAAGATAAGATCTGGTCCCAGGGAATGCCAAAACTTTAGAATTACCCAGTTTAGTCAGATCCTTACGTTGGAGTGTAGGTTATTATTGAAATAATTATACCACCACATTGAGAGCAAAAAAGAGTGGAAATACCACAGACCTCTGAATGAAAAGATGAATTATTCTTTCTTTTGTGGTCTTCTCTTGCTTAAGTAACTTATTTCTTCTTTTTGAAATATGTGTTTGAACAAGTGAGAAAGTATACCTGTCAAAAGATTAACCAGCTGAGAACCATTGTCAGCATTAATTTTCCCTTTAATAAATGACTCTCTGAAGCTATTTAGCAGTCTGTAATCTAGACACAAAGCAGTTGACCTATGATGGATAGTGCTGAATTTGTTTGTAAGCTTTGACTTAAATTGTATGCCTAATTTCTCTAGGTCAGATCAACAGGATTAGAAGTGAGGGTGGTTATGTGGTTTGGGTAATAATGGCTTTAGAAATTGAGAAAAATAATTGTAAAACATTAATGATCTACCATGTTGGTGAAATAAATTAGAAACTAAGAAAATAATAGTCACTTAAAAGTCAATATTATCAGAATATTCAAATGACACAGATTGGCCAATTAAAAACATTTGTTATAATTGGGGTTTTAGACATAATCAATTCCAAAATGTGCCTGAAAATATCATGAAATAATGGAATTTTACCACACATAGGAGCATCTCAGGATTTGATAGCATGTGGACATTCCCTCTTCCAGAATATTGTTTGGCTGCCGTGATGCTGACTTCTTTTGCTTTTAATGACTAGTTAAAAATAGCGTGACCTGTGAAATAGAAAGGCTACTCGATTTGGCAATTGCAAAATATTCACAATTTGAATGAAATAGGGCTCTCCTCACTTAAGCTTTTTATGTATAAAAACTGTGTATTTCATTGAATAAATTAAATTCAAAAGTAGGCCATTACTTGCAGCTGTCTATTCTAATGGCCAGATTTGATACATAGTACAGACAATTAGGGTTTCTTTATTCCTGACTGTACTGTAAAATAAGTTGTAAAGGCAAAAATTTCAGTAGTATAGCTCTTCTGCATACTTCCCTGGTTTTGAATAACAAAACCTGACTTGAAAATTATGAATTGAGATTTTTCTAATATTAAAAATAGTAATAATACTCTTGGGTTTTTTTTATAGTTAATAAAATGTAGATGAACAAAGCTCCACGTGCCCCTTTTAAGATAAGTCTAAGCCTAGGCCATATTTTCTGTGCTAAAGTAGTAGTTGTTTTTCATCAGTTGTTTCAATTAATGAACATGCGTCAGACACCTGTGAAAATATGCTAAGGAATGGCCAAACCAGTGTTAAGTTTATTTCTTCTTCCTGGTTGTATCTCTAGGAACGAATTGCCCAAAAGGTGAATAGCAGGAGGGAAAAGAAAAATCAAACAATATCTGAAAGTGCACATCAGAGTAATCAGCCTAAATAAGCAACCATTTTCTTACTGAAATGCCTACTTGTTTATGGAGAAAGAGCCAAGTCTCTGTCTCTGTAGGTCTCATCTGTAGCTCCTACATGGAGAGCGAGGGGCTGAGCCAGACACCCCAAATTGACACCTGGGCAGTAAACTCCTCTAGCTGCCCCCATGCTGGTCGGGTCACAGGTGATCTTTTCCAGATACTTTCCGTTGCTGAATAGGTTTCTTAGGAGAGTAAGAGCTGTGTGGGAACGATAAAATTCGCTTTTCAAATTCCCATTCCTGCTGTGCCATGATTGTGCCAAAATATTTAAAATGAATTGAGAGTTTGAGTAAATCTGTAAGTCCCTTTTGGTTGATGATTAACCTACATAATATTGTACTTGATTATTAAAATATTCCAGGAGAAATTTGTTGGCATGGCCAACAAATATAATTTGGAAGCAAGATGTTTTCAGTTGGCTTGGGGATTGTGTCTGATTTTATTTTACTATCCCTTTACCCCAAACCATTCAGGTGTGGGAGCTGCTCGGTCTGGGAACCTCACGTTCATGGTGGGAGGAGTCGAAGATGAATTTGCTGCTGCCCAAGAGTTGCTGGGCTGCATGGGCTCCAACGTGGTCTACTGCGGCCCTGTTGGGACCGGGCAGGTAACACTTTCGTATTAATAACCCTGAATTGTGTTGTAAAATCACCTGATGTTCATTCCTCAGTCATGACCGTATTCTTATTTGTCCTTCCTCTGTTCAATCTATGCATTATTTGTTTGCTCAAATTTTCTCAATTAATTTGGAATCAATTTTCTTTCATTCCTGTTGGAATTAAGCAGACATCAGTCAATTAACTTATAAAAAAAGATATCCAGTTCCATCATTGAGATTTTGACTTATTATCCCAGGGACCACTGAAGTCATCCTTAAAACTGTTTCTGTTTGTAGTGCTCATGTGGTCTGAATTGCTGTTACCTTCCTTCTGATTTTCTACTTACTTGCTATACTTTTATTTGCAGTACAGTCAGGTAGATGTAATCTATGTGCTTCAGTCTTTTTCTTGAAAACCAAATATGTTACATCAGCTTGCTAGTTGGATAGAGGGGAGTGAAAGTTCAGAACTCTAAAACCAAGCTGGTTGTCCCTCTGTCTCCTAGGACACACACACACACACACACACACACTCTCTCTCTCTCTCTCTCTCTCTCTCTCTCTCTCTCTCCATCTCTCACTCTCTCATTCCTCTTAATGCTTTGTTCTTAAAACGGGCACCTGCTCAATCTTACTCAAGACTGGTGCGATCTTTGATATGTCTGTCATTTCCATTCCTTTTTCCCAGTCAGTCTCCAAGTTCTGTTGATTTGTGCTTCAGCAGCTCTCATTGTTGATGGTCTTACCCATTCCAGATCGGACCTTACCTGATCCAGTCTTTCTCTCGCTGTCTCATACCTTATTGACTGCTCAGAGGTCTGATGGGTCTCTGGATCCCAGGTTTACCACTCTGCCCAACTCCTTCAAAACCAGCTCCATCAGGATGCTTGTACCACCAGAGTACTTCCCCGTTTTGAAACTTCGAATAGATCCCCATTTCCTGTCAGGTCAAGTTTTCCCTCTCCACTTTCTCTAGCTTCCATAGCTCTTGCCCCAGTCTTCACTGTCAGATATCTTACCGTTCCTTAAAACATATGCACATGAGTCAGTTTTCTTCCTGTTCTCAGGAACCACCCATGCTCTTATATATTCACCTTTTCGCCTGCTCTCCTCCTCTCTCTCTCTTGCCTAACTAAATCCTGCCTGGCCTTCTGAGCAAGGGTTTCAGGTTCCACGTCCTCTCTGCTCCTGCCCTCAGTGATCTTGTTTCTTTCAACTGCCACGGTCTCTGTCCTTATAACCTCCACCATACAATTTAACACTTAATTGTTTGTGTTTGTTCCTTGCCTTCTCATTCCGTGTTATTCCCATTTCTCCAATTAGAATATAAGCTCCATCCCTTAAAGAGAAGCCATGCCTCATAGGCTGGTGTTAGCCATCAGGCTGTGCCCACAGGAAGAGCTCTGTGGGCCTCTTACCTAGAGGAAGAGCTGCTCCCAGCCCCTGCTCTGGGATAGCGTGTTAGGCTCAGAGGGAAGCATGCAGTACAGTGCTCCTTCCCGCATTGCAGAGAATCGAGTATGGAATGATCTTACTTTTAGAAAAAAGCACGTGGAATTGGGTGAAGAAAGACTTCCTGTGAGTTATAACTGAAGATAAAGATATTTAATATGTGCTCAATTTATTTTCAGGCTGCAAAGATCTGCAACAACATGCTGTTAGCTATTAGTATGATTGGAACTGCTGAAGCTATGAATCTTGGAATCAGGTTTGTAGAATAGTACATTTTTCATATACTGACAATTTTTTTCTCTTTCTTTCTCATGTACTAATCAAATGATTAGTATCACCAGAGTACTTCCCCATTTTGAAACTTTGAATCGATCCCCATTTCCTATCATGTCAAATTTTACCTCTCTACTTTGGACCAGTAGTCCTTTTCCATTTGATTTTTTTGATGTTGAAAAAAATGTTCATGAGAGATAAACAAGTAGACCTAGGAACAGCGGAAAGTACTCCCTTATTGAACATTGATAGACTTTGCTTATGTGATGGCCAGAGCGACCCTGGAGAGCATGACTGTTCTTTGCCGTAGCTGGGAAATGCGTGGCACCGTGTATTCGGAGTTTTCATTGTCCTTTTTATGTGGAAGCTCCATTTCTTCTATTATACTGAGATGCAAGAAACACTTTTACTATAAGATTTACATGCTTTGACAGTGTAGGACAGATTTGTGTAAACCATGGATTTAATGTACAGTGAATTCAAGTGTTATGCTACCACATTGCTTGTTTTATGTACCTATTTTAAATGTAGTCCCCAAAATCTACACTAAAAGGGTTCTTAGCTGCTCATTCCCTGGATGAACTGGACAGCATTCATAAAGCTGCAACTCCCGTGCGTACTTATGGTTTTGTCACTTTACCTTAAAGCTATATCTTTCCATTAAAATAAAGTGGCATTCATACTCTGCTTAAAGCGACTCAGTAATTCTTTGTGTCCTGTGATGATGACATCCCTTAGAATGCCTAAGGTTAATGTCTAAATTTGAGCTTGTAATTTTGGGGGTTAGGAATGCTACATATGATTAATTACCTAATTATTTTTTTAATGTTTGGATTTCATGAATATAATAAATACATATTTCTTACTTTAGAAAATGCTTATAGAGGAGGATGCATTATTTGCATGTTTGTTTCACACTTCCCAAAACTATGTACCAAATATATCACAAATTAAACTGGTGTTTCATATCACAGCTTTTGATAGCAGCAATAAAAAGAACCAAAGTACTTGAGATATTTCTTAAAACATAGTAATGGATTCACATTTCCTCTTAATTACCATATCAAGATGCTATTGTTTTATTGAATTGCCCTTGTCTCAGATGTTAAACTATCTTGACCTATTAAGTTGTCATGTTGTAATTGAGATAAAAGAGGAATTTGCTTTGCATCAGCGCTAATTGGTTTATCAATATCTTGTACCATTTACATTTTAAAATTGAATGTCTCTAAGATGGTAAGCTTCGCATATCTGTACAAAGCTTTAATAAAACTGGTAGTGTATATAGGAAGCTATTCATTGTTCTCTCTCTGTTGTAGCCTATTTTAGGCTATGGGTCACTTGTTATAATTGAAAAACTGGTTACTAATAACTTGTTTACATGTCCATCCTCTAGACTAATTTCATGGAAGGGGAAAATGTAAATTTCTGAAACCAAAATTGCATACAAAATTAATTGGTGTTGACAGTAGGATTAGAGCATTAGTATACATGAGCATCTTTAGAATTTTATCTTTATTTTTCTGGGTATAAATGACAATATAGTAGAAAAGTCAAAGCCTAGATGAACCCAGGCTGTATTGCGCTGGAATTTCCCTCTTTTCCTGTGCCTGATTGTTGTACATGCCGCCTTTTACGCCGAGTGTCACTGCATCAGGATGTTCCTTAGGCATAGTGATGTGTCCTCTGGCACTGCACAGAGACTTTTACCAGCAAAACCCTTAGGAGATGATCATTTACCATTTGAAAATGAAGTTTTTGTATGGTAAGTGCTTGTTGAAGTCCAGCTCCAAATACCAGCTAATAAAGAACACTATGAAAATCAGTTCAATCAAATGAATCGAATGAAATGTATACATTAGGTACGGGAGTGGTTTATCAAAGAAAACATGAAAAGTGATAAAATTCCAAATAGAAATGTTAAAAGCAGAAGCAATAAGTAGATTTTATCTTATTGTTGGCCTTGATCCATTATGATAAAAACAATATTTAGAAATATTTAGAAATATGAAACTTTTAAATGTTTAATTGTTCCTAAAACTCTATATACATTACTGTTCCTGATGCATTTATGTTTGAACAGAAAGCAGGAATTCACTAGTTTTACTTAACTGTTACAATGATCTATCTGTTTCTGGTGTGTCAGATTATGTTAATTATTTTTATAACATTAAGATTTTATCAGTTTATCTTACAAAGATCTGCAGTGGTTGGAAAGTTCTAAAAATGATTGCTTCTGCCATTGTCTTTTCTCCATAGTTTACAGACATGGTTTAAAATGACAGGATTGTTCTCTAATAGAGTATAGAGAGCAGCTACAATTTATTGAGCTTTGCAAGGTGAAAGAGAAAATTGGCATCAGCAAGCATAAATTCCCAAGTAGTAAATTCCCGCCAAGTAGTACAGCATCAAAGCGGTTCAGCCACATTTATATTCTGTTCGCTCCGAAGCGAAATTTTTTTAGAGCATTAATGTCAACATTCACAAATTGAGTCACCTGTTCCTATGAAGTGATCATTTCTGATTAGTTTCATTCTTATAAGTCAGTGTTTCTCCAGAACACTGATGTTTCCTTTTTAAAAAAAAATAAAGAATAAACTTTATCTTACAGTTTAAAACCCTTATTGACTCTATGATCTTTTACAGTAAGTCTTTATGGATGTTAGTGAAAGTTTAAAATGCCATAAAAAAGTAAACCATAAAACATATTGGTATACAACATATTTCGGGATTCTTTTTTATTAGACCTCTCTACCTTCTAATTGGGCTCTAGTTGGGACCCAGAATGTAGTTTTATGGCATTCACAGTGCTCTGCTTGTATTAGAGAGTTTTTGTTCCTCTGCATCACATAGAACAGCATTGATAATGTGAGTTGTGTCATTTTGTTTTTATTTTTGCTCCACCGGTAATTGGTTTTGTTTTATTTTTCAATAGTGGTAGTAGAAGAAGTGTTTTTGCGTTACCAGCCAGGGCCCAGGCCCCTCCAGCAACAGCCATATTGTCTTTTTCCACCAAAAGCTTAATTAATAGCTGAACTTCTGGGAGACCGTTCAAGATGAACACTTTCCCACAAGTGCGATTTCAGCGTCTTGGTTACTGCCCTTAGAAGATTTTGTCTTTTTCATTTTAAGGTGATGACTGAAGCCCCTAAGTATATACCCTAGTAGATTTAACAAATGGCAAAAGGTTTGTAATAAAAGTTTGACCAGATTTCTTAATAAGCTGATAAAATGCCATCAGATTGTCTGATTGGCTATCAAATTCACTACCCACACACGACCCAGTGAGACTTGGGATGGTGAGAGTTTGGGTGTCAATTGATGTCTGTGTCCCTGCTTTGCCATAGACTTAAACTTTTCTCGCCTATATCCAGAGGGTTGCTGTTACGATTAAATGAGTTACTCCACGTAAGTCTTTTTTAAAACAGATTCCGCCACGTAGTAGGTGCTCAACACATGGTAGCGACTGACGTGATGGTGGTGGTGGTTAGTATTTGAATTGAATTGTACTTGGATGCTTTTTCTCCGTAACACTGCTCACTAGCTGGCATTATGTATTTATTTGTTTACTCTATCTTCCCAACTGGAATGCAGGCTCCATGAAGGGGAATGGCTTTGTCTGCTTGTTGCCATATCTTAAGAACATGCTTAGCATATAGTTGGCACTCAGTGAAGATTTGTCAAGTGGATGAGGAGAGGAGGGAAGGAGGGAGCGAGGGAGGGAGGCACGCACTTCTGCCTCAGGTGAAAGGTATCTGGGTGTGTGTCTTAACTGGCCCACTCCTGGGGGCAGGCACAGCTCCTTAGCTTTCCCCTCCCCCACTCCTACCCCCACTGTTGGAACTTTAAAAAAATTTTTATTGTATTTTTTTTTGCTTTACCATTTACGCTTAGCTTCTTCACTGTGGTCTCCTTGGCAGATCTGTGTGAGCGTTAGGTGAATAACTGGATGATTGACTAAGACTGACATCATCTTACATGTTTCATTTCTAGAGCTGTTCCTGTGATACAAGCACCTCAGTTTAGTGACATTATTTGCTTTGTTCTTACGTAAAACCAAACAGTGTAGATGGTTACTTAGAGAATATAAAGTGAACAAACTTATTTGGCCCTTAAAAGCCTTGGTTACAGCGAAGGTAAATGTTTGGATTATCTTTAAATTTTTTACAATTTCTGCATTTTTACTTCTCCCAGTAGTTCATTTAAAATTCTTGTGTTTTAAAGGTGAGTAGATTTGACACAGTGACGTTTATTTGAATTGCATTATATATGCGGTCAGAGCAATGAATTCATTGTGTTTATATCAGAGAACATTCCAGCAATTGTAAAGCCACATGCATGCACGCGTGCACTCTCGAACCACATCCAGTGGCAAGTTATTATGGGGACTGACAGACTGTCATCCTTTTGATGGCTTGAGCTGTATATCTCCTGAGCAGCAATGGGGCTCTTATGCAGAAAGTATCATATGTTCCCAGCCAATTTACAGGGAAACAGCAATAACATTTTATCATGGTTGAGAGCCCAGTAGCTGCTTCCTATTAAACTTGCCCTTTCAGATACCTGTCTTGGATTAATTTGTTGATTTCAGATGGAAACTCAGTCTTCTCCAGTGAAGCATGACGTTCTAGGATAGACTCTCTGAATGACAATTACTGTGTATTCTAGCTGGTTTCAGACCATTACAAGCCTTGGGCACAGTGGAAGACAGAGGACTTCAGTAGCTGATTTTAATATCATGTCTAATTTTAACTGTCAGTTATATATGTGCCAGTGAAAGAATCCTCACAAAGATGAAATGCAAAACACTTCTAACTTGCTCTTTTTAATGATATACTTTGCTGTAGGGTGGGGGTGGAGGGAAAACAGAGAAGGAGCCGCCTTCCTAAGGGGAATCGGCGTGGCGGGAGGCATCAGGCTGAAAAGTGAGCACGTAGCAACTGCCACCTTGTTTTGTCCTGTGCCCCTCAGGAAACTTCTAAATGGTAATGTGTTCACCAAAAAGGATTCCAGAAATTAGTGCCAGTATTTTTCCTTGCACATTCGAGAAAAATGAAATTTAGGGGTTTACGAAGGAAAGTAAGCTTTGCTACCCATTTTGGTATTACAGACAGGGTATGAATTTCTTTGGTAATGAAGACTGTTGTGAGGTACTGTTAAGTATAACCTGGTGGATTATGAAGATGGGAGTAACTCTGTGGCTTTGAATATGATAAACCATTTTAAAAGAATCTTTAAAAAAGAAGCTAAATTAGGAAGCCCCTAAATTACATTTCCAAAGGAAGGAAAAAGCAATGTTTTGGCAACTTTAAAAATATTCCCTGCTCATGAAACACATTAGACATATACATTTTTGAACGTTTGTGCTTAGAGAACATATTTGCAGTTATAGCAAATTAACTAATTGTTAATTTGTGATGGTACTTTTCAGAGTTCTTCCCTAAGCACCTTGGCTTTTTCTTTTCCTAAGTCACCTTCTACAACAGCATACTGATAGCCTGGTTTTATTTAAAAGGGGAAAGAAAGCATCAGTAGCAACTATACATATAACAAACTTGGATCTTTATAAAAGAATGAATGAAACTGCTGGGATTTTCCCCAGCAGTCTACAGTTGAATGGAATGTGTGATAGCAAATTTAAATTGGATCTTTTATATCTCTTATGATCCTCAGGAAAAACCCTCAGTGTAACATGACCCACCATATGAATTAATGTACATGGCGTGCCAAGTAGTATTATAAAACAGTTACATTACGCAATAAGCCCATACACACCCTGGCTATTAGCCCGAGCCCCCTATCCTACTATTGGAAAGATGTTTACTGGTCATGATATTCAGATTTGGAAATGAACATACATGTATATTGAACAAATAAACAGGAACCTAAACAAGCCAAAATGTGAAGTTGGTTTAACATCTAGATGTGTCTTTTTTCAAGCTTTTTTTTTTCTGGAAGAGATTGTTTTTAAGAAAAAGCAAGTTTTATTTGACTCTTGATTTAGTGATACTTAGCAAAACTGTGCTTCCCAAACTGCATTAAGAGACTGAGGATCAAAGTAATATAGCATTTTGATTCTTTTTTTCCCCCTGGGTCCACATTGAACAGCCATTTATGCCATCAGCTCAGGGATAGAACAAATGATGTTTCCGCTTGGGCAAGCTTTGTTTTATCAGGATCAGTAACCTTATCAGCAGTTGACCCAGAACTATAATGCATGTCTTGGAATAGATAGCATATGTCACAACTCAGTGCAGACTTGCTTCATAAGCAAGATTGTCTGATGAAGATTTAATAAATAGGGAAAAGTTTGCAGCAAGAAATGTCTTCTTTTATAATGATAACTTCTCTTAAGCTCATTGTACTGCCTGCTCATGGCTCATCTTTTGCATTTATTCTCAGCAAAGCTAAAAGAATAAACAGACATGAATATGCGTCCACACGGACTCACATGGGGCATAGTTTATCTGTCGATATTCCTGTCTGAAATATATCATTTGTGAATAAAGAATGTAGAATTTAGATGATCATTTCAGTTTAAGGTTCTTATGTGACATGTAAATGCATAATATTCAACAGAGGACATTTGTTTTTCCATAGAAAACCCACATGTGATACACCAATGACACTTTTATGCGATTGTATGTTATTTCTTAAAAGTAGGATAGTACAGGAGGTTTTCTTTCACTGCAGAATGTCTGGCTCAGATTGGTTTAATCCCTAGCTTTTAATACCTTATAATTTAAGATTGGATTTTTCACTCTCATCAATCTGCTTTGATTTTTGAAGACATATAATAAATGGAGAGAGAAGACAGAGCATCCTCACACGTAAATAAGTCACGCATGACTTGTCCATTTTGACATTTAACACTTCTTTCCTTTGACCTTTGACAGGTTAGGGCTTGACCCGAAACTATTGGCTAAAATTCTAAATATGAGCTCAGGACGGTGTTGGTCAAGTGACACTTACAATCCTGTACCTGGGGTGATGGACGGAGTTCCCTCGGCTAATAACTATCAGGGTGGATTCGGAGCAACACTCATGGCTAAGGTATGGTAAATGCAGACGCTCCTCAAGGTGGGGGGTGTTCAGTGGTCTAATTCTTCTTCCCCCCCTCCACACCCCCTCCCCTTTTAGCAAAGCATGGAGACATAGAAGGCAAAATCCTGGAAGGCAAATTACTAAAATAATGACTCACTCGCTGGAAGTGAGTTAAAACTTAAGTTAAAATCCTTATCTTATTCATTTTTATTCCTGACTTTTTTAAATGAGAAGAATGGGCTGGGATTTTTCTTTTGTGCTTGAGTTTGTTTATTATCTCAGCTGGTAAAATTTTGTTCTCCCTCATAAATTTATGTTAATTTACCAAGTCCTTAGAAGGGAAGCAGTGAGAACTTTCTGATGGTTGATAATACACTGGCATGGGATATACACACCACAAAAGAAGAGAGGTTCTTTCTCATGATACTAGATTTCTAAATACATCATTCTGGCTTAAGAATACATATGTATTTACGCATAAAGTCATTTGAAAAGCAAACTTGGCCTCCTCTCATTTGTGATCTCAATTTTAGGAAATACTTTATAGATGAATAGACTTTCAGATATCTGCATAGAGCTTATACCCACCTCCCCCAATTGACAGTTTTTTACCGATTGCAAAAGTAATAGTGCATGCCATGTATACCATACTCGCTCCTTTATTCCCTGTGGCGTTCTGTCCATTCTGCCCTTGATGGTGCCTCGAGTTCGTCCATTCCCTCCTCTGCCACGACGGGTGCCTTGGCCGAGCCTCATGTAGATGACAGCACATCAACTCATACGGGTCTCCCTGCCTTTCATCCTCATCTTCTTTTCTTCATCTTCCATGTCATGGAAACATGAACTTCCTAAAATGGAAAAAACCTGATGATGCCATTTTTCCTATTTATTTGCTTTCATGGTTTTCAGTTACTTGTAGATTAAAGCCCTGCTCTGCAAGAGGTCTTACGAGGCCCTCGGTGATTTGACCTCTGCCGGCCTCACCAGCCCAGTTCTGCCCCTGCCCCCCAGTTCAGCCATACCCAGCCGCTCTCTGCCCCTTGTCCTCTCTCACTTGCAGGCGCCCACACTCGCTGTTCCCTCTGCCTGGCTCACTCTCCTTGCCCCTTTACTCTGCTCCTGGCACCGTACCTGGCCTTTAGATTCTTATTGGATGAGGCAATGTTTGATGCTTCTTATTTTGTTTCCGTGTTTCTTGTTTCACAGTTTTGTTTCTCCTCATGTTTCATCTTAGAACATATTTTCAGTCTTCTGGGAACGGTGTCGTTAGGTGTTTGCGACGGTCCAGCGTTTGACATGCCGTCGGAGGCTGTCCCGCAATACGACCTGTAACAAAACTCGGCCATCCCGAACCCCTGGCAATAGAACTGTTTATCTTTTATGCCAAAAAGGCCTGGAAAGCACCAAAATCTGCCTGTGGCTTGTGCCCAGACCGACTTCGCGGAGTTTGGGCTGTGAGACCTCAAGTCCTGACGAGGTTGTCTAAAATGAAGAAGCATGTCAGTGGGGCCTGTGGTGGATCCACGCGAGCTAAATGTGTCCGTGACAGGATCAAGCGCGCTTTCCTTACTGAGGAGGAGAACATTGTTGTGAAAGTATCGAAGATACAAGCACAGAGTCAGAAAGCTAAATTAAAAAAAAAATGAAGCTTCTTTGAGTAATAAAAATAATTAAAAGGCAAAAAGAATTTTTTTATACTAATCTGGCCCTCGTATATAGGTTTTCGCGTATCCTCCTTTTATAATTGTGCTCTGTGGCTGTGGATGGAAACAGAAAGTCGCTCCTCGGGTGCATTGTTTTCGTCAGCACTGCAGGGTGATTTATTAGGCACGGGGAAGAATGAGAGAGTCACATTTATGCCCACTTTTCTTTCTGTATCTATATGAAGTGGGTTGTGACCAGTTAGCTTGTTTGGTTCCTAAAATACTGCCAAGGGCTCCAACAGAGGAGACAGCTAACAAGTAAGTGTAACAAGAGGCAGGAGGCCCGCACTCAAAGGGCACAGCTCGTGCAGCCCCCGTCCTTCCGCAGGGCTGGCTTTGTTCGGGCGCTCTTCCCCGGAGCTGTCCTCTGCTCCTCTGGGCACCTTTACTGCAGCCATTTTCCCCCATTGTTCCTGCTCAGGAGGAATCTGCCACTGATTTGCTGGAGAAGAAAAGGTAGCTTTTTCAACTAGTAGCATAAGACAGTCCAGTAGTAAAAATAGGCATCTACTGTCTGTTTTCCTCTCGGTTCCTCTATGAAATGTAGTTGTCATTTACCTTACAAAGAGGGACACATCTTAATTTTGCTGAGGATGAGGGTACTTACAAAGGAACTTTGAAAAAAATTTTTTTCATCACCTCAAGAGAGCTGTTAGCAAAAACACACCCTAGCCAATTAGATTTACATAGACAGATCGATGGAGATGAAAGAAATCCCTATCAATGCTACAATGATGAAAGCAATTATACCTTCTTGGGCAGATCAGGGCTTTACTTTGCGAAGAGATGTTGTGCTTAACTGCCATTAAATCTCCTTGTGCTAGGGGGTGTGATGCTAACGGGTCATTAAAGCAGAAGCTTGTACATTTATCTCTAGGTCTTAACATCATAAAATTCTAACATATCATATGTATATAGTCAGAACATAGCCAATGCAACAACTAGATCATTCTTCTGAACTCCCCAGCCTAGAAGTCTGTTTCCGATGGGCACTAAGAAACAACTTTTGGAAAATCAGGATGGCTCTTGGTACTCCCCCAGCATACCTGTTTCCTTGGTGGACAGGGTTGAGAGGCCACCTTTCCGTCTTCAGAATGTTTGTCCTTTAAGGTAGCAGCTACCAAAGCATTTTAACTTCCCTTTTTTGGTTTTATGAACTCTTATTTGGGATAATAACTTACTTGCCCTTTTGAAAAACTTAACAGATTTTTTTTTCCCTCAATAGTGTCTTCTTGATATGTTGTTTCTCTGAGCTCTTATATTCTAGCTACATTACTAGGTTACAAATTAAGGGCTGTCTTTCTGTAGGTATTTGCCTCTGTCCTTTAAAAGCACCTTACAGATGTGCTGCTGAATGACATCGATGGAAGAGTGCTTGTCAGAGCATGAGCAGCCATGTAGCCTTCTGCACTTCTTAAGTGCATAGGTGATAATTAAACTCGCTTTCTAGTCGACGCTATAGAAGAATTCAAGGTTAAGTAGGTTTCCCAGATCTGTGTGCTTACATGAGAAAATTATGCAAATAAACAAAATAATATTTCTACCTGTGGCATCATACATATTTACGAAGCTAGAGATTTAATTCATTCCTTAACCTTTGCTTGTTGTTATTTTGAATCATTTTCTCTCTTTGAGTGGATGGTATCAATAATTGCTCCGTTATCAAGGATGTTCTTCCAAGAGTAGAAATAGTTCTCATCTTGCTTCTTGTCTCCCACTTTCTTTGCTTGTTGACTTTGCCCTGGGTGAGGGAAATGAGCATGGTCAGAAGAAGAATCTAGTTGGTTTTGCTACTTGTCTGCAGCCTTTATAATCATAAATGAATGAAATAAGGGGAATATTGTTTCAATTACCTATACCTCCATTGTCTTACATGTACCCCAGATATCTCAAGTTTGGACAAGTTCTCATTTTTATGGTAGTAGATATCCATTAGCTACAGTTTAACTATAAAAGATTTACAATGTTAACTTTGTCAATTTTCAAATAGCCGTGAAACTTTCAGAATGAAGCATTAGGTCTACGAGATGTTAAAGGGTCTGTTAAAGGGTCGTGGTGAAGATGATTGTTTCATTGCACTTAAAATCCTGACGTTTAAGCTTCCTCGTTCCACCTCTGCCCGTCCTGGCTTATTTCCCGCACCGGCCCCTTGGCCGACTCTAACTCAGCCTCGTTGGCCTTTGTATTATTCTTTGACTGCCCGTGCCATGTCCCTCCGCAGGACCTTTACCCTGCTGTTCCATCTGTCTGAAACCCTTCCCTCAGTTCTCCAAAGAACTCACTGCCTCCCTCACATTCGGATCTGCCGTCCAGTGTCTTCACCCCAGGGACGTCTTCCCTGCACTGTTCATATATCAGCGCACTCTTCCTTCCGCCCCACCCCCTTACTGTTCGTCACGTTCCAACCCCTTACTCTACTTTATTTTCCTTCACAGCACTTGCCATTGTGTGGAATTTTAGTATTTCTTTTGTTGTCTATCTTCCCCACTGGACAGTAAGATCTCTGAGAATAGTGACTTGGTATCACCAGCGCCCAGAACCATGCCCAGCACGCAGCAGTTGCTAAATATTTGTTGAATGGGAGATTGAATGGATAGGTTATTCCCTGTCCATAATGGGGTTTGGTTTGCGCTTACGGGTTTCTGCAGATTTGGAAAAGCACTTGCCTGTGTGATCTCACCTTTGTAGTAACCCTTGTGCAAAGTCAACATAAAACAAATGGGTCTGGTGGAGGGCGGAGCAGTGGAGAGGACCCTCAGAAATCAAAGTTTCTGTCTGGAGCGGTTTCGTAGCTGTATGAAAGTGCTTATAAAATACATACACAATTTACCACAGAGCTCGTAAGTATCTTCTTTTTTTCAGGCTTCATTTTTTCTTCTTTGAAACCAAAGCATTAGGAGCCACAGTTCCAAAGTGAGCCTTGCTTCCCAGTCTCATTGTGTTCCCCTGCCCTTGTTTGACTTAGGATCTGGGATTAGCACAAGACTCTGCTACCAGCACAAAGAGCCCAATCCCCCTGGGCAGCCAAGCCCACCAGATCTACAGGATGATGTGCGCAAAGGGCTACTCAAAGAAAGACTTCTCGTCCGTGTTCCAATTTCTGCGAGAGGAGGAGAACTTCTGAGCTTGCACTTTGGCCGTGGACACTGTGGAAACCAAACTGTGTCTCCGAGCTTCCCGATAGCTCACTCCACAAGTCAATGAGTGTAATCAAAGGTCACCTGTCTGCTTTTGATTGTCTAGGTCACAGTTAAATGGGTCTTCCACCCATTTTTTACTGCTTATTCTTTTTATCTATTTAGCAAACATACAGTATCTGAAGTTGTTTTTTTTTTTTTTTTTCCTGTTAGCCCCCAATGGTGTCTGTGAAGTAGCTGATTGACCTTTTTCAAACGTTTGCTCCTTGAGCATCTTCCACTAAATTGTTGACTACTTCAGTCAGGATGTCATTTACTCCAGTTTACAAATAAAACCAAATGTTTTTCAACAGGATGAAACCGATCTTAAAGGAAAAAAAGAAGTTGGTGTGAGGAAAGCAGTTAGAGAAAGGGGAAGCATAGTGAGTAACTACCTGTGTCCCTCGGGAAGTTTGCCCCATTAAGAACCAAGTAGTGTCATTCTTGCATTACTGAGGTTACTGAGCTATTTTCCAGGGAACTGCTAAAGCAAGAGAACTCCTCGCTGTATGTTTTATAATTTGGACTCTGTTACAGACTCTTAGTGTGTCCCTCTTATAACAATTCCTGATACTCAGCAAACTTGTTTTTTATATTTTTCCTTCCTTGTACATCTTACTACATATTTTTGACTTCAAAAGAATGACATCGTTAGACCTATTTCAGAGCCAGGAAATGAAAATTGCTTTAGATAATTATTACAGTATTCTAAATAGAACCATATTATTTTGAATTCAAATAAATTTCTATGCTGATAACACTTTCTTGGAGTTTTTGTGTCTTCCCAGTCATTCAGCAAACAATCAAATGATCTGAAAAACTGGTATTACAGACGAATGGGGAAAGGATGGGAAGAAAGGGAGGGGGATGAGCCAGTGGCAAGCCGGCGCCCTGCTGCGCTACCTGAATCCTTAATCACATCCGTGTGCATGTTTTCTAGGTTGCAGGTGCGCAGGAACTCAGCCGCATTAGATGTAACACATTCCAATAGGGAGCACAGTTGCCACTTTCCCCGCCTCAGCCCCTAGAAATGTCCCAGGTGATGAACCTAGACACCAAAGTTGGCAGAAGTACAACTTCCGTTGTTTTCCTGGTGGTAAAAAATTCCAGAAGATCATAAATGCTGGGGCTACAGCGGTGAACAAAACTCCAAAGTCCTGCTCTTGTATACCATGAATTCTGGTGTCTCATGGGAGGGGGTGTGACAGACAAAAAAAATGTTCAGTGCACCTGTCAGCTGATAGTAAGGATGAATGGGAAAAATAAAGGAAGATCAGGAGGATGCATGGGGACTGCCAGGGGTATTTTGTTTAGATGGTAAGGGAAGTTTTCTTTGATAAGGTGACATTTGAGCAGAGAAGGAAATGAGGGTGCAAACCATGCAAATATACGAGGAAAAAGCATTGTAAGCAGGAAACAAAGTGCAAAGGCCCTGTGGCAGGATCACACTAGAAATGAGGGATAACAAGTGACATGTCATGAGACGGGGAGGCCAGATCTCGGAGGGTCTTGTCAACTGAGTTGGGACATTGGCTTTTATTCTGAATGAAACAGTGTATCAACCAAAGCAAAAAGCTAACTGATACACTGCCGCCCCCAAATTTATTGGCTTACAGTAACAAATGTTTCTTATTTGTCAAGATTCTCTAGGTTGGCTCTACTCCTCCTCTTCTGGACTGGGCCAAGTCATCTGGAACTGGAGGGTCTAGTTTGGCCTCTCTCTGTTAGGACTCCTCTCCACACTGCCACTCATCCACCTGGAGGCTTACCCGAGTGTGTTCGCACAGTGATGTTCCCAGCAGCAACATAGGACATGTCCCAGGGAACAGCACTTTTTAAGGCTTTGCTGACCTCATGGTTGTACATGCTCTCCCATTGGCCAAAGCAAGTCACCTAGCCAAGCCCAGAGTTTGCATCAGAGGGCACTACGTAAGTGTGGTCATCGAGAGGAGCAGCAGGGAGGCCATCTTGCAAAAATACCCTGTCACAGCCAGCCCCGGAAGGATTTTGATCAGAGGACTGATGGGCTCTGACTTAACTTTTAAAAGGGGTCACTGTGGCTGCTGCGTGGAGGATAGGCGATAGGGGCAAGGTGGAAGCAAGGAGACCAGTCAGAAGTACGATCGCCATGAGCCAGTTAAACGGTGGTGGCAGCTGGGACCCGGGTGTCAATGACGGAGGAGGCAAGAAGTGGTCAGATTCTGAATGTCAGAGAGCCACTAACTAATGAGAGGAAGGCAGGGGTCAAGGACAACTTCAAGGTTGGTGGAGAAAGTGGACGGAAAGAGCGACCACTCTCCGGGGAAGATGGTGAGTGGTTTAGGAGGAAGAAAATCAGGAGCGTATTTGAGATGCCCAATGACCGTCTACGCAGGGAAAAGAGGTCCAATCCCAAGCCTGGTGTTACTCTTAACTCTTAGTGGTTGAGAAAACGAGGTGGAACCAGCAGGGGGCACTGAGGAGGAGTGACCAGTAAGGTGGGGGAAAAATGAGAGTGGTGTCCCAGAAACCACAGGAAGACTGTGTTGTAAGGACGGAATGATTATTGGTATCAAAAGCTACTGACAAAAAGTGAGTAATAGAAGGGCTGAGAATGAATCGCTTGGATTTGGCCAAATAAGCCATCGGTGACCCTGCCAATACTTGGATGGGGCGTTGGAAGTGAGATCGAGGATGAGAGAATGGGAGGGGAGAAATCGGAAGCGATGAGTAGGGATACCTCTCCGGGAGCTTTGCTGTAAAAGGAAACAGACAAATGGGATACATACCGGCAGGGAATCTGGGGTCAAGGGAGGTTTTGTTTATGTTTTTAAGGTGAAAGAGATTATGGAGTTATGTTGATGGCCGTGGAATGATCAGATACAGAGGGAAAAAATAACGAAGCACAAGTGAGAGAGGACGCTTGCTCAGTGATGGATTTCTCTGAATAGTTGAGAGGGGAAGAGTGTAGACGTGGGTGATGCTCTGAAAACCAAAAACCAGCACAAAAGATCATGTACCAAACTGCCGGTAGTAGCGCTGAAATTAATTTTACAGTTTTCAACATAGAATAATAAATATTAATGCTGGAAAGGACTTTACCAGCCTCTAAGCGTGGCCTATTTAAGTCACCGTCTGACCATTGGTTTTCTTGTCTATAAAGTTGTCATAAACAATGTAGCCTAATATTTAGTGCTTGCTTGGAAATGTGAAACAAAAAAATGTGAGTGAAGGACCATCACAAGCATCATTGAGCGTGTGAAGAAGTTCAAACCCCCATACAGTGCCGCCAGGGAGTATAAAATGGGAATATAAAACAGGGCAGCCGCTTTGAAAAGTTGTTTGGCAGTTCCTGGAAAGGGTAAACGTGGAGTTACCACGTGACCCAGCAATTCCACTCCTAGCTCTGTACTCAAGAGAAATGAAAACATATGTCTGTACAGAAACTGGTACACGAGTGTTCATAGAAGCACTATTTATAATAGCCAAAAAGTGGGAACAATCCAAATGTCCCTCAACGGATAATGATGTAACCAACCTGGTAGATCCATACAATGGAAGACTGGCCTTAAAAGGAACAAAACGCTGACATATGCTATAATGTGGATGAACCTTGAAAACATTGCGCCAAGTGAAAGAAGCCAGACAAAAGGCCACGTGCTATATGATTCTGCTTGAAATGTCAGGAATAGGCAAATCCAGAGATGAGTGGTTTCCAGGGTCCGGGGCTGTAGAGGGGAGTGGTGGGTGAGTGCTCACAGGTGTGGGGTTCCTTTTTGGGCTGGTGAAAATGTTCTGCAATTTGACAGTGATAACGGTTGTACAACTTTGTATTAAAAACCACTGAATTGTACACTTTTAAATGGTGAACTTTATGGTGTGTGAATTACATCTCTGAAAAACAAGGAATAAAAACCATGAGATAAGATCTTCTCTCTTGATGAGTGGTTCTCAGCTGGGACAGTTGTGTTCCCAGGGGACACCTGACAATGCCTGGAGACATTTTTGGTGGTCATACTGGGGGTCGGGGACGCTACCAGCTATAGTGCTTAGAGGTTATTCGTGCTGCTCAACATCGTACAATGCACAGGACAGCTCCCACAAGAATGATCTGCCCCCGTGTCCATAGTGCAGAGTGTGGGAAACCTGCTCAGGTGTAGGCTGCACTGGTACCTCCAACCTGGCATCTCGAACCTTAGCTCCCCATCCTCCCCAGCAGCCCTGCCTTTCCTCTGGGACCCTGTCCCATCTGGGTTCCTAAGAACCACCCCTGACTCTGTCTTCTCCTCCACCCGTTGTCCACTGTGAATTCTAAATCTCGGCTCCAGGTCCTCATCTTCCTTGTATAGGATACTTCAGTCTCTGCAGTTGCCTCTTCTTTTCTAAGTGCTTTACAGAGGTATAGTTTACATAAAGTAAACTGTGCTCGTGTTTAATGTACAATTCAATGACTTTTAATTAGTTTACCAAGTTGTACAGTCCTCACCACAATCCGGTTTTAGAGCATTTCCACCACCTGCCTTCACCTCGAAACACCTCATGTGCCCATTCACACTCACTCATTCTCTCCCTCCCCCAGCCCTGCGGCCATGGGCACCCATTAATCTTGTCTCTCTAGCTTCGCGGTTGCTTCTTGGCCTCCGAGTTGGTGCTTCCCAATTCATCCTTCCCATCAGTGAGAGAGGACTGAAGTCCAACCCCGTCATTCCACTGCGTAAAACCTCAGGCTCGGATGCAGTTGGAGCTCCTTGGCACGTCCGGGCCCTGTGGGCGCTGGCTTCTATTTCACTTGCTCAGCTCTTGTCACTTCCCAAGCGTGCCCTGCTTCGCCCACCTCAACACCTTTGCACATGCCCCCTCCCTCACCTGAAATGCCCTTCTCCTCTCCCAGCTGGCCCGCTCAGGCACCAGGTATCCTCCAAGGCCTCCCTCAGCCACCTTAGGCAGAGTCGTTTCCCCTATTTCCGTTGCGCTTTGTTGTCTCTTGTATCATAGGACTTAGCCTATTACATTGTATTTGCTAGTTCGTCCGTCTGTCTTCCACACAGACGCGGGCTCTTTGACAGCACCTGGCATTGAGCAAAAGCTCAGCCAGTGTGTGAATGGGCGAGTGACTGGAAGCTAGGACACTGGATTTGTGTTAGGGGGCCTACTGACTGTATAAACCTGTTTCTTAAAGATTCTTCCTCAGCAGATGAAGATTATTTTACTGTGAGTTGTAAGCAATGCCATGTGTTATATATAGCGGCCCAAGAAGTCTGGCAGAATGTGGATCTTTGACAAAGTTTTCCCAGTCAAAGGGTTAGTTTATGCTGTTTGAAGAAACGAGGGAACGTGGGCATTTTGGGTAGCAAGCTTTCGTCTCACTTTTTTATGTACTTTAAACATCAACTTGCACACAGCTAAGCGTGCCCAAATTTCCCTTTATGGCCACAGCAGTTCCAAATGCAGTCTTCATAACAAGCTGCTTAGACCTTGAGGCACACGGTGGATCTCATAATAACACAGGTTTGATTTATTCAAGGGATCCTGTGAAGAGCTAAGTGTTCGAGAGACTCTTTTGCTGTCCTAGTGATCTGACATCGCGATAATGGAGCTTATGCTCAGCCACAGCTGAGCCCACATTTAGCTGAACCTCACATCGGACGGGGCCTACTCCTTGGCCCTTTTTCTCATTGCATGGATTTTGGTCTGAATTTTTATGCTAGGCCATCAGAAATGTGTGTGATCTGTCCACTTCCTACGGGGAGCAGGGGAGAAAGACAGATCTGAGCAGAGGATGGGGCAGCGTCATCCATGTGCATAAATTCGACCCAGGCCGCTGTCAGAAGCCTGCCGCTGCTCAGGAAAACAGCCCACGTTGCTACCAGCCCCGGCTGCAGTAACTGTACCCCTGAGCATTCTCAAATGGCCAGCCAATGGGGAGTCATCTGCCGAGTGGGGTTTTTAGCCATCTTTCAGTTCAATTGAAGAGGGAGCTTAAGGACATCATGGGGATTTGTAACATTCCGTGCAAGGTGTCAGATCTATAAACTAGCATGTCCATCGTGGCGACGTGCACGTGGAATCATCTCTCACTGGTGGCAGGGAGATTGAAGATGACCTTTTACTATTTAATTGTTTTCATCATTTAATAATTCAAGAATATCTAAAAGGGATGCAGACCTCTTTACGCAGACCAGAATTTGACTCTTTGGGAGCGTTCATAGGAAAATACAGTAAAGTGGAAGCGCTTTGCAACCAGCCCGCAGGGAGGGCTTTCGAGTGTCTCAGTTGCCAGCACTGTCCCTGCCTGGGAGACAGGAGACCCGCCGCGTTCTAGCCCTTGGTCAGCACTCACCTGTGCTGTATCGTCGGTCACTTTCCTTCTCTTTAAAATGAGGGCATTGTACTGATCTCCATGGCTGGTGTTAGCTGTAAAATTCTGATTCCTCTTAGGGAAGGGTTTAAGAAAATGTGCCGTGTGTGCTTCTGACAGTTTTTGGACTCTCTCTGGTTAGGTATTATTTATTGCTCATATAGTCATCTCATTTATTAGGGGCTTTTTTATAACCGGGAATAGATTCAGAGATCAATACATTTTTATTAATGATAGTCCGTCATGCCGGGTAAAGAGATGGCAAGAGAGCTCATCTAGAATGAGCCACTTGAATAAACCTGACACACAAGCTTGGCTATGAGCTGCCTTTTGGCAGGCCCTGCCGTAAAATAATGACATTGGCAGAGTGAGCGACGATGGAAACCTTCCTCACAGCCAGACTCATAAAACCAAAGGGCAGGTTTGGGGTGTGTTTCTCAGCCTTGGCTGTATATGCAAATCCCATGACTTTTTGAATGTAGCATTTTATCTTCAAAAGGACAAAATCTGGCATTTGCCGTAGTCATTAAAAATGATAAATGCCTAAAATGCTCTCGAGTTGGGATTATTGTAGGGGAGAGCAAATATTGTTTCAATACCCAGCAGTATCTTAGACTAGAAAACTTCTCATAGATGTTGTCAATTCAGAAAAATAAAAAATCTTGCATTATATTCCCTTTAAGTCATATGAAATTGGGTATAATTGTTACCAGTTCTTACTAAAATGAGTGGTCTGGGCCATTGGGAGTGAGTTAACTCCTAGACCATTATGAGAGGGCCTTGTGCCTGAAAGAGTTAATTTGCCCCCAGCCGGGGGGTTTTCAGCCCCTCTGAGCAGAGTTCAGATGACATCATGCTCTCTATTTTACGTTTGTTCTGTGCCTGTTAAACTTCATTTTCATTCCATTTGTGGGTAGAATTTGAAATGTTCTGTGGTAATTTTAGACTGTTTGAGGCCTTCTCCAGAAATTTCACCGTAAGAGTTTTAATCTCAGAGACCCTGAGAGCAAATGTAGCTTTAATCCCTGTCTCTCTCCTCCTTTTAATGACCTTAACCCTGACCCCAGGCCTGCTCTCTGTAAGTGCCAAACATGATTCATTCTCCTTGCTTGGTTTAGTTTTTGTCTCTTTAATGAGCCAAGAAGACCAAGGAGACCTGATAGCGTATTTGTGCTAATGTAGCATGCTCTCCTAGTTGGCTCCTAACTCATTCATTTGGCTTTTACTTTTGCCTAGAATTGACCCTTTGTCTCTGAGATGAAATGTCCATATTGTAGACAAAGGAGATGGGAACAGCTAACATGAGCACACCAGTCAGGAGACACCCTGCACTAGAAGCAAACATAAAGCAGACTGCTAGAGAAGGTGAGGGGCCTTCAGACTCTGTGCCTCAACTGCTGTATTATAGACACGGTGTGAATGTTACTGAGAACACATTTTACTATGTAGTTAACAAGCCTAGTGCTCAGAACGATTTTCTTCCTTTGAGTTCTAGGAGTCATGATGTCTCCAGGCTAAACATTTTTTTGTGCTTGGGCTTGGTGGTCTGCATGTCTTCTTTCCCCAGCCTCTCTAACATAACTTCTGATGCCGTTTGGGTGGGCAGGGATGCTTTCTTGACTTGGTGTTTAATACATATCATCTGTTTTGTTGGTTTTTTTTTTTTTTAAGTTGCAGTGGCAGAACTGGGCCATCAAGGACACTTAGATGGTGATAAGCAGAAAGAGACTTTTTAAAGAGAAGATTTACGATAGGTTTAGCTTCCCCGTCGTCTGGCTTACCACTTTCAGCCCAATTCATTTGGGGTTGGTAGGGGTCTGACCGTGGGGTTCTGACAAGTGTGTTTTTATCCTTGTGAATTTATGCTTGCTTCAGTGTCAAAAACCCCCCCACACACACACTATTAAAAACTGATATGGCTTTGAACAGTGGCCTGATCCCTGAGGATGGCCTTTCCTGGCCGTCCCATTTAATTTCTGGCTGCTCCAACTAGGGACATTAAAAGCTGCCCCTTCTGAGGCTGCACGTTTCCTGCCTTGCCCCGTACTCATGGCAGTGTAGCCTGGCTCCTTTTATAGGTCAGTGACACCCTCACGCTTGTATACCTATGTCACCACAAATCTTAAAAGATGCAATTTTCTTGGCAGCTTCATCCTCCTGAGATGAATTGGAGGCTGGAGTGAAGGACAGAGCTCTAATCTCTGTGTTGGGACAGGGCAGGCAGGCGCCCCGTCCTCTCTTGCACAGGCTCCCGGGAGACTGCCGGCTGGAGGACGCAGGGAGAATTCACTTAGTGCTATTCGTCACGTGGTGGAATTCTTGTTTTTACTTTATTTTTAAAAACAATCTGCTCATTCTCTTCTGAAAATACCTGGTTGTGCTGCTCGTGGAACAGTACCGATGGCATCCCTTCTCCATGGCACAGCTTCACGTCCTTGTTCTCTTCAGAAGAAATAAAGTGAAAACTTCCAAGAAACTCCTCCTCCGGACAAGAGTTATCTAATCTCCAGCTTGTCAGAGTTGGAGGATCTTTTCTTGGGTGAGCCCTGTTATGTCCGATGGTTTCCTTGTTAAAAAAAAAAAAAAAGCATAAATGAATTCTGCATGGTCAGGTATTGTCATCTTTGCAGAGAATTTTCTTTGCCTAATGTCCTATCTGATGGGCCATTCTATGTATTATATGCTACACATAATCTCCACAAATGTATACTATGGTCCATAAAACTGCCACACTGTTTTCAGAAACTAGTAATTCACAAAGTAAACCTGAGACAGTGCTGTTAATAAACACAAATTGCAAACAAGAAGGTAGTAAGTGGAAATCATGCACTCATTTAGGACTAATAAAGCCTTTGATCTTACTTTGAAGGGAAGGGTCCGTGCTTAAACTGCCCATTCAGGGGCAGCCAGATGCCCATTAAAAAGCAGTGCTTTGCTTTGATAGAAAATCACTGAGGCCTGTCTAGCAGGTCTGGTTTGTAAACAGATTAGTTAAGGGCTCATCAGGACTGATTTGCATAGGATTCAGCGAGCCCCAGTCACTTTTTCAACCTTAATGAGCAATGCCGTTTCCAGGTTGGAAATTACACCATTTTTTTTTTCTAGCTGGAAATCTTAGGTAATTACTTTGTGAGGAAGGGAAAGAATATTCATATAAAGTGAACCTTGGCTGTCCTCAGCTAATGGGAAAATGATGACCTAAAACTTGTTTTGCTTGCTCTAAATTTTGGGGGATGTAATGAAGGAAATAGATTACGAGTTAAAAATTACTTTACAAAAAAGTTGTTCCTCCCTTCTTCTGTTATTTGCGAGATAAAGGAGGATTATTTCGAATTATAAAGGAAAAGGTAACATGGGATGAAGACTCAGACCACAAGTGTTTATCTACAAAGGCTTATAGAGGACCTCCTTGGGACCAGCTGTGGGTGTTCTAGGGTCAGCAGCCCTTGGTGCTCAAGACAGACAGAAACCCTGCCCTTATAGAACCTTCCAGAGCCGTCCACTGTGGATAAATCGGAAGAGTAGGGGAAGGGAACTGAGCCAGTTTCAGGACATGTTCTAAAATTTCTACTAGTTAGCAGCCCTTTGCTTGTTAGATGGCGAGACCGGTAGTTCCAGAGAGAAAAAGATGCTCTGACCATTTCCGGGCAGCAGGAGGAGTTCCTCTCAACAGCCAGTTCCCCATGGGAAGTCACTAGCGCAGGCTCTAGCCTATAGTCGGTGTCAGTATGTGTCCCTGTCCCAGTGCAGTTGTATGTGATGCTGGCGGGTAAGGTCGACTGGAGCCACCAGCCTGGCACACTCGTGCCAACTGAGCTTAAAGGCCCAGACACGCGCTGCGGCGCGAGGCCAGAGGCTTTGCTAAGTCTGTTTTCCTGGGTTAATATAGACGAGTGGGAGGTTTTAGAAACCAGCTTTACTTTACAAGGTTG
The DNA here is from genome assembly GCA_004026545.1 of Mormoops blainvillei. Taxonomy (NCBI): domain Eukaryota; kingdom Metazoa; phylum Chordata; class Mammalia; order Chiroptera; family Mormoopidae; genus Mormoops; species Mormoops blainvillei. Next base: position 302,785 of record PVJD01000967.1, read on the forward strand.
TAATCAAACTTTTGAAAAGAATGCCGAAAGCCATCCTTCACTCCCCCCTCACCTCCTGTACTTTTTAACAGAGCAACACTGAATTAGGATAGCTGGGCCACGAAGGCGTCAGGCCTGAGTGTCAACCCCCCTTTACCATGTCCCAGTGTGGGTGGTCTTGGGCAAGAGACAGACTCTCTCAGCCTCAGTTTTCTTATCTTAAAATAGGGGTGGTCACAGTACCCATCTCTTATGGAGGTGGTGTTGAAAGACTTTAAAAAGACGCCCTGGCTGGCGTGGCTCAGTGGATTGAGCACTGGCCTGTGAACTGAGGGGTCGCCAGTTCGATTCCTGGTCAGGGCACAGACCTGGGTTGTGAGCCAGGTTCCTGGTGGCAGGGTGCGCGAGAGGCAACCACACATTGATGTTTCCCTCCCTCTCTTCCTCCTCCCTTCCCCTCTATCTAAAAATAAATAAATAAAATCCTTTAAAAAAAGATGTATGTGCCATGCATAGCTTAGTGTCTGCTATGTGGCAAACTCTTTGAGTGATTTCATTAGTGAACTGTATCTTAAAGAAGTAATAGAACTTACTTTTTATAATGAAACACACAGAGATATATTTACAGATGTCCTCACTCAGCTTAGCTTGTTTTATAATATTGACAGGTGGTTCAGTTCCTTTTCTGTGCCTCAGTCTCCTTTTCAGACTCTTTCCAGCCAGGCAAGGCCAGGTGCAGCTGGCTGGTGAGGTTTGGCTTGCAAAGTGGAAGAAAAGTAGGAAGAGCTGTCCCAGAACCCCGGGAACCCCAGAGTTGTCCACATCTGTTGAATCATCAGCAGAGGCCTGGCCTGGCCAATATAGATTATCTATCCATCTTCCTGCTGGCCAGCTCGGGTCTCCCTAGTTCTTAGAGAGGGAATACAAATGATTGTATAAAGCAACCAAATATGACCCTAGAATAAAAGAGCCATGGAAAATACAACAGAACTGCTGGGTGCTGGCAGGAGAACATGGGGTGGGAAGTGGAGGAGAAGAGAGAACTGCCGTTATCTGGCAGAGCGTCTCGGGGGACTGGGGAAAGAGCAGGGGCTTTGGACTTTGGCAGACTTATATTTGAATACAAATATCGCCAATAATTGGTGCGCTAAAATTTCTGAAGCTTAGTTTTCTTGTCTGTAAAAATGGAGAGGCATAGCAGAGCAGTTGCTATGCTTCTGTCCGGAGCAGTTGCTAAAGTAATTTACAGTTTGGAAAGCTGTGATCACCTTACCCAAGCACTAAAAGCTCATGGTTTTTTAATCTGTAAAATTCATAGAGCTATTGGGAGAGTTAAATGAGATGAAAGAGTTTTATATATACAGTGTCTGACCCATGGAAGATACTCAATAAGACTGAGTTCCATTTTCAAATATTTTGTCCTGCTGTCTCCTCAAAAAAAAAAAAAAACCAAAAAAAAAAAACCTGTGTGCTGGACAATGTGTATTGATTTCAGACTCAGAGAACAAGATCAATGTTACATCTTTAAAAGTTAGTTTGTTTCCCAGATACGAATGGTCTGGTTCGCATAGTTTTAAAGTATTTATCCTCATAACCACCTTTTCAATTAAAGACCCTGTTGTTGATTGATTCAAGGAGAAGTTGGTTGAATAACGTAGAAGCAGATTAAAATGTGGGTACGTGAAATGTGCTGAGCCCCCACTACGCACTTGTGTTTATCATCGTGGTGAGTTGTGTTCATGTCTGTTGCAGGCTGACAGAGGGCTTTGAAGTTCACACAAAATACAACTAGAAAGGCTAGGCCACTAAAGGGTGGGGGATGGTATAAAGTCTGTATTTACCCAAGGGTCACATGCATATAAGTGCCAGGGTAGAGGGAGAATAAGAAATGGTCCTCTAAGCTTGGGCCCTCTGTTTCACTTCCTTTGTCCAGAGCAGTTGCTAAAGTAATTTACAGTTCAGAAAGCTGTGACCACCCTTCCCGAAGCACTAAAAGCTCATGGTGAGGGTCCTGGTTTATCACAGGCAGTAAATGCTCACAAACTGTAATGGACTGAAAGAGCCCTTGCCCAGGATTTTAACTGATGATAATACCACTGAGGTAAAGCCTTTTTTCCCGCCCCTAGAAATAATGTCCAGTCTACTGGATATTTTTTAGAGCGGACAGTTTTATATTGGGCTTTTTGATTTCACTAAACCGGATCCGGGGTTGGCTTTCATATTCGTAGTAACACACCCCTTGTCTTCTCTTCATTTCCCATCTCACTGTTACCACTATCCCAGTGGGGGCTTTTCTGGTATTTGAAGAGGGCGTGTCCTTGATTGTTAAAATGGCGAAATACATGCAGGGAAAATACATTCAAGGAAAATGATATTTAGCATTTGCGTTCAATCAAGAGTTAGCCTTCTCATTTCAATAGCAAGATATGTATCCAAAATGTCAACAGACTTCAGCGATGGAAAGCAGTATTGTTGAAAATTACACAGTAGAAAACATGTCTGCTAAGTTTAGACTGATTACCAAATTCCATCATACTGCCTTCTAGTGAAATCTAACTGTCTCTTTTACAGTCATAGAAATTATCCAAACCGATCCGTGTAGCAAAATGAGTGACCTTAGTGATGATAGAGACTGGATTTATTTTTTAAAAAAACAAGCCAGAGTTCTGTTCCGTAAGAAAAATTAAAGAAAAAAGATTGCCTCGAGATATCACAGACCCTGGGACTTCAGAGGCCCTTGGCCGTGGCAGTTTTGAATACCTCCTTCTGCTTTCTTTCGAAATGCCGTAGAAAGGAAGAGAGCTAGAAAGCTCCCCTGATTTTGCCTTTTTACTGCCTATCTTTTGGACAGGTTGGAGACCTAGTTTTTTTGGTTTTCGTTTTTTGTTTTTCTTAATCCCTTCATCTATTTCACCCGGAAAACAAAACCAAAAATACAGCTCTCAGACAGCAGTCTGGTGACCGGCAGAGGGAAAGGGGGTGGGGGCAGGTAGAAGAGGGTAAAGTGGGGATAAATGGTGGTGGAGGGAGACCTGACTTTGGGTAGTGAACACACAATACAATATACAGGCGATATATTTTAGAATTGTACACTTGAAACCTGTATAATTTTATTAACCAATGTAATCCCAATGAATTCAGTTTAAAAAAAAAAAGAGAAGAAGAAAGAAATCTAGTTTTTGTTGGTTTTGTTTGGTTTAGGTTTTTCTTTCTAGGTAAATACCAGCAGCCACTTACTCTCTTGCTCTGGTGGACAGCGGACCAGGGAGGGTGGTGTCAGCGGAGAACAGGACAGAAATGAAGACCCTCAGCCAAGCCCAGAGGTGCTGAGTCAGAATCTGCAGTAAAACAGGACCCCCCAGAGGAGCTGATACCTGAGTACAGCTCAGCCCCTGCTGTGTTAGGGGATACTGTCACAGGGGGTCATTGGCAGGTTTTTAGCTTGAGGGGACGTTCTTTGGAGCAAAAAACAGAGACTTGGAGCACTTCAAAATGCAGATTTACCGATAGGATCTACGTGGATCTGAGCTAAATATCTGAAAGCAAGATCGCAGGCAGCTCAAGGGATGGGCTACCCTCTGCTTCTGCTGCCTCAGAACTTTGACTTTCACTTGGCCCATCATAGCCGCCCCAGTCCTTTGCTCCATCATCACGTCCTTTCAACTTCAGCTCACATTGGTGCCTGATTTCCTCTGCTTGCCAAATCAGTTTCTCAAGAGCTGGAATCTGATTGGCCCAGTTCAGCGCTTTGCTCCCAGCCTGTGGATTGGACTCTTGGATCAGCTGGGTGGGCTGTGCAGGTGGTCTGCATAAGGCTGCCCTTCAACTGGCAGGTGGGCAGAGAAGCCTGAGAGGTGGCCTCCCGACCACTCACAAATCTAATCACAGCTTGCAAGGACCATAATGTGAAATTCTGCGTGCACCTTGGGAAAAAGCACTTACCTGCTTCCCAAAGCAAATGTCAGTTTGAGCCAATGAAATAGAAAACATTTCTAAGTGCATTTATTGCCGGACCAATTCTAGGACAAGAAAGAGTGAAAATTGAGTATGGGGAAAACTGAGTATGTGGGCCAGTTAATGTTAGAGACTTATCATGATAAGATACAAAACTATGTAGAGGATAGGGCAGAGGTAGGTTTACAGTTGTGTGTATGTGAAAAATAGTTTATTCTTGTATTATTGTTTATTATTGTATTATTTTCCATATGAACAACCGTAAGCCTACTTTTGCCCCGCCCTGTGTGTGGTGAGGGAAGGTCTCACTGGCTGAGATTTGCTGGGTGATTATCCCAAAGACAAAGTACCCCTTAACATTTCTTCTAAGAGCCTAATAGCATAACTCAGAAAAAATTACTTATAAAAACATAGAAAACAAAGTAAAAATCTAAGTCCTTCCTAGTTATACTAACAACATGTTGTATGTTCTTTTAGATTGTTAAAAATGTATGTGCATATTATCATTTACTTATATGTAAATATCTATTTCTCTGAAATAACACTATCATATACATAGATTATTTTCCCACAAAAGAATATGACAGACATTTTGAGGTTATTATATTAAACACTGTTGTTTCTTCAGGAAAAACCCTAATCATATCCTATATATATAACCTCAGCCCCAAGAATTCAGCAGAGATGATTTGAATTGAACTGAGTTGCTGCTGTGTGCGTCCCCAGAGCCTTTATTTAGAAGGCTCTGGGTTTGGAAGCCAGATTAGGGTGTGGCAAAAGCTAGTAAAGACTTGCCTGAGAGAGGGAGATACGTGAGGGATCTCCAACGGGGAGGAAGCACCAAGTGTTGGTAAAATCCTGCACGAACTTTGAGGGGAGACGGTGCATTCGTGAGCAGGTAGAGTCAGGCAGATTTTCCTCCCCTAGAAAGATGGAGGGAACTAACGTAGAGCCCTTCCCACCAAACTTAGATACTCCCAGCTCTTCAGAAGTTTTATGGCACTAATAGTCAATATTATGGGACACACAAAACCCATTGCTTTTCATGCTTCCCTAAGAAGCCAGAGCCAATGAAGCTCCACCCCCCAAGGAGCAGGACTCCAAGGCCCTTGCCCCCATGGCACTTGTCTCCTCCCTGGACCCACTTCTGTTCATCAGGAGTCTCGGAGAGGGACACACTGTTACAGAATGCCACCTTGTCCTCTCTCCTTGCAAAGGCTGTTCTTAAAATCAGCTCAAACTGGAAAATAATAGCTGTGATAGACTTGACCTTTGAGAAAGAAGCATTAGATCCTCTTTCTAGTAGCTGGGAAATTCAGTACTAGGAACAAAATTGTGTAACTCACTGACAGAAAAGTGACTCACCGACAAAATTGTGCGGCTCACTGTTGCTGTAACTCTCACCAATACAAGTGAAAGGTGGGCAAAAGGCAAATTAAAATATTAATCTTGTGGCTACTTCCGCTTTGATTCCCAGGGATTTGGTGTGTGGAACTGCAGGCTATATTTCCCTTCTTCCCTACAGCCCCAGTGCACTAGAATTGGGACAGCAGACCAGCTGATGACAGGCTTTCTTTCTTTTTTTATATATTTTTAATGTTTATGCTATTACAGCCGTTCCCACTTTTTCTCCCTTTCCCCGCATCCACGCTGCCCCACCCTCGCCCCTCCCCAAGTCATACCCCATGTTTTAGTCCGTGTCCATGGATTGTGCATAAATGTTCTTCACTTAATCCCTACAGCACCTTTCAACCACTAACCCCCTTCCCCTCAAGCAGCTGTCAGTCTGTTCCATGTATCTATGCTTCTGTTATTATTTTGTTCATTAGTTTATTGTGTTCATTAGATTCCACATATAAGTGAAATCATGTGGTATTTTTCTTTCACCTACTGGCTTAATTCACTTAGCATAATTTTTTTCCATCCATGCTGCTGCAAAATATGTTTATTTTTCGTTTGTTTGTTTTACTGCAGCATAGTATTCCATTGTGTGAATGTACCACAGCTTTTTGATCCACTCATCCACTGATGGGCACTTAGGCTGTTTTCAGATCTTGGCTATCGTAAATAGTGCTGCTGTAAACATAGGGGCGCATATATGTTTTTGTACTGGTGTTTTGGAATCCTTGGAGTATATTCCCAGAAGTGAAATCGCTGGGTCAGAAGGCAGTCATGGCAGGCTTTCCTCCCTTGGCCAGAACTAGACCTGAGAGAGGAGACGGCAGTGCGGCCTGTACTCAGGGCGGCATCTGAAGTCAATCTCATCTTGGGCCTTGACTTGCCAGACAATTTCACGGATCAGTTTCTGACCAGTAAAGTGGGGAAAAATAGATGAACCCCAGGAGAAAGAATCCTTAATCCATGATCTACCAATAAAATCATCCCAGGCAGAGTACTTTTCTGCAGTTTTTATTGGTCAACATTTTGAGGTTCAAAGGAACAAAGAATAACCAATTCAATCCTAATGATTAAGAAACAGTTTGTGGGCAATTATCCAAAAACAATGGTAAAAACAATAGTTATGGAGCCCTTTAAAAACTAAATTGCATAATAGGTGCCATATTTCCGCTTTCAGCAGCAGCAGACTAGGAAATCTGGGTCAACCTGCTTGTTAAGGACAATTAGAAAAGCCGAACAGATCATTTTTTAAGATCTTGTTGGAGGCATTAAAGAGCTAATAAGGCAGAAAAGAATTACCAGGTTAAGATTTGGGAGAAGATAGAAACTCTGTGGCATTTAGGGTCACTCCTGCCAACTACAGAAAAGGGGGTTACAAATTTGAGAAACTAAGCAGGGATAGGCTTGCAGGACTTGGGGAGAGAAAAATTGGACTCTAGGGCTTTCCAAGGTGAGCAATCCTGATAAATCTTCCGTAATTGGGCTGATACTCCTTACTAGCTGTATCCTGGAAGTGAAGGTAACCAGAAGTAAACTAACTCTCAAGGAGTCTGAAACCCAGCTTCAGATCCTCTCAACTCTGAATTTGGATTAAGAGGATCCAGGATTGCTAATATCTTTGGTTATCAGACAGAAGCAAAGATAAATCCTTCCTGAAGGAATAACATCATCCTAAACTTTAAGTTTTTTTCCTTTTTTAAAATATCTAATTTCAGGCACTCAGTGAAGAGCCAGACACATAAGGGGAAAAACACACACACACACACACAAATAAAAATCAAGAGAAACAACAGACCCACAGGAATCCAGACAATGGAGGTATTAACAAAGATTTTTAAATAATCATACTTGATATATTCAAAGATATAAAAGAGAAAGTTGAGATTTTTGGCAGAGAAAAATCAAATGGAAACTAGAACTGAAAAGTTCAATAACTGAAATTAAGAACTTACTGGGTTTAATAGAAGATTAAACACAGCTGAATAGAAAATTAATGAACTGAAAGATCATGAAAAAATATTTGGAATGAGGAAAAAATTCAGAAGAAAGAATAAAAGACATGGAGAGTCTGTGAGAAGATCTAACATAATGTGTGATTAGAATCCCAAAAGTGAGAAGATAAGCTCGGCAGAAGCAATATTTGAAGAGACAATGGCTGGGAATTTTCAAAAAAACGATGAAAGACATCAAGCCACAGATTAGGAATCACTATAAACACCAAGCAGGACTAATAAAAGAAAAACCAAACCTAGGCAAATCAGAGTAAAACTATTCAAAACACCTTCAAAGAATTGACAGAAAATCACTGCCAACTTAGAAAACCCTATACTCGATGAAAATAGCCTTCAAGTCTGAACATGCAATAAAAACTTTTACAGCCAAAAATAGATGAGTTTTTCATCAGCAGACATATACTAAAGGAAATGCTAGAGAGTGTTTTTTACACAGAAGGAAAATGATTACAGATGGAAATAAGAGATGTAGAAAGGAATAAAGAGCAATGGAAAGTATAAATGTGTAGGGAACATAAATCTTGATTATGATAATACTTTGTGGAATTTATAATATGTGTAGAATTGAAGTGCATGGTGACAATTTCATAAGGTCAGAATGGGGAGAAGAAAGGTAAATTAAAGTCCTAAGGTTTTATTTTATTATCAGAAGTGGATAAAAATACAAAAATACAGACTTTTATAAACCAAAGAGATGTATTGTAGTCTCAAGGGTAATAACTGTAAGACTAGTAAGAGTAGCTCTGGCTGGTGTAGCTCAGTGGATTGAGCACTGCCCTGCAAACCAGAAGATCTCCTGTTCGATTCCCAGTCAAGGCACATACCTGGGTTGCGGGCCAGGTCTCCTGTTGGGCGCGTGTGGGAGGCAACTGATTGATGTATCTGTCGCACATTGATGTTTCTCTCCCTCTCTTTCTCCCTCCTTTCCCCTCTCTCTATAAGTAAATAAAGTCTTTTTAAAAATCCATTTTAAAAAAAGAATAGTAAGAGTATACACATGTGATACATGTAATCACCCCTGTACATACGTGCACACTTACAGAAAAAAAGATAGAAAGGATTCGACAAAATGCTAATTGTGGTTATATGTGGATTGAAGCAACCTGGTTAATTTTTTCTTCCCTTTGCTTATCTGTAGTTAAATTTTTTTTCATCTAATATGCCTAGAAGAGACCATTGTCTAACAAAGGAGCTCTGCCTTCTAATTTTATGATTTATCTATTTCCTTTTTTCTTTTTTTTAGCTCTCCTGAGCTAGAGCTAGATGATTAAAAGCAAGATTTGCCATTAATTTAAAACCTGTTTTTTTAACTTAACAATATAATCTGAATAGGTTTTCCTGTCATTAAACATTTTGATATAATATCAGTTTTTAATGGCTATAGAATAGTCTATTGTACAGCTGCTCTATAATTTATTCAGCCATTTTCTTATTGGTGGGCATTTGGATTATTTCCAATTTTTAGAGGTAATAAATACTTCTAATGAGCATTCCTCTGTACATGATTTTTTTCCTGAGGATATATAACTAGAGGTATAATTGGTGGGACAAAGGATTGACAAAACATTAAGTTTTTGATTCATATTATCGAATTGCCTTTCGTTAAGCTGTATCTAGTTGCTTTTTAATTGACCAGGTATAAGAGTATTGGGTTACATAATAACAGTTTTAACAGTGTGCACAGTCTGTGTCTATGAAGCATCAAGCTTGCTGTCCATGCTACTGCGGTCACTCAGGGACAATTATGCCCCACATGCAGGACTGTGTGGACTTCACGGAAAGGGAGTAGCCTTGGGCATCCGTGTTAATCTGGGAAAAGTTCATGGAGGTGAGGCTTGAGGGAGGCCTTCAAAGCAGGTAATTGGCTGGCCCAGAGGTCAAGGCAGCAGCTGATACAACCAAGCAAGGGATGTCTCACAGTGGCTGGGGGATGGGAGGTGCCGTGTGCCGCCCAGTGGAGCAGAATCAGCCTGGTGTCAGGCCCGCTGGGGACAGGGCAGCCGCTCCACGCCAGTTGGGTTAAAATGGGTCCCCGTTCCCGGGCCCTGGAGCAAAGGCACAGGCTTTAATGAAAGGGACACGTCTGTGTCTTCATTTGACCCCTGCAGTTGACGATGCCTCAGAAATGTAAAGAAATGGGGGCTTTTTCTCCTTTCCATTACATTAGGGGGGAAGCCCAACACTGCCAATTTGCTAGATATTCTTAGAAGAAGAATAAAAATGAAACTTTCTTCCTCTCTCAGCAGAACAGAATTAGACTCACCTTGTTACAGACTGCGCTGCTACCAATTAAAGGGAGAAAAGGAACTCTGCTGAAACGTTCCCCACTCTCCCCCTGCTCTTATTTAATCCGAGTGGTTGAAATTCCCCCAGGACCTTTCACTAAATCGACCACCAAATATTGAAAAATAAAAACAAACTGTTAATTAGAGGGATTGCAAAGAACGCCTTTCCTTCTGTTTTGGAAAGTAGGGGACTGGGGAAGATGTTGGGGGGGTTCCTTTAAAGGTGAGGAAAACAGAAGTTGAGGGTACTTGTCTTTCTCTCCAGGGATCTCAAAGCAAAGATTTGCAAAGATGCAGGGAGACCCAGGACAGCTCGGGCCCCTGTTAAAGCAGGGAGGGCCTCATTAGAGACTGATGAGAGCGGGTGGTGTTCCTGCCCACCCCGGGAGGAGACGCTCTGCACTGGGGACCAGGGGACAGAGACGAGCGGGGCATCTGGAGCCAGCGCAGACACCAGGCGACCAAAGCAGACCTCCGCCTCCAGGAGCAGGCCTGGTGAGCCCACGGTTACCCAAACCCACAGCCATAGCCTGCCTGGAAGAAGCTGTTCTCACTTGGGCAGATCACCTGTCAACGCATCTCCTTAGCCAGAAGAAGAGTGTGGAAAAGGTGCCATCCGTTGGCAGGGTGACCGCCATGCCCTCTCCCAGGTTAAGCTTAAATTGCACTGGGCAGCAGCCAGGTGTTGGAACTCACAGAGCCCCCTGCAGTGCAGGAGCTGTTTCTGCGTGGACCGCCCTCCCCCTCAGGACCAGGGAGGGTTTCGTTAGGCTGGAGGGTCAATCAGGCTGAGGGTCCCTCAGAAAGCTCTCCTGCTCTCCAATCAACGTTTTCACTTCCCAAGCGTTTGCCAGGCTCCCTCACTCTCTCCGAATCCTTAAAATAGTCCTATTCTGCTAAAAATATGTTAGTTAACTGACATCCTGGAAAGAGATGAATGGGACATGTCTGTTCAATGCTTTGCCTTTTAAAATTCACACCCAGTCTGCCAGACGGCAGGAGCAATGTGGATGGTTGGCCGAGGCACCCAGAGAGAGGCCCCTCCTCATCCTCAGAGACCTCCCCATGAAGCCATGTCTCCCAGCCAAGGAAAGCCCGAGGTAATGCCACCTGTGAGCCCTCCTCCATGTGACTTATCCCAGCGGGAGACACTGGCAAGAGATGGACGTGCAAGCGTTGAGAAAGTTCAGGGTGTTTTTTCTACTGGCTCTTTCCTTCCAGGCTGCAGTCTATGATGTCTTAAATCTTGACGTCTGCTTCTTGCTTGAGGCCGCTAAATCTCAGATGTTGCTTCCGCACTCTGCTCTAGGAACAGTGTTTTTAAACCGAGCCTTTGATTTCTTTGGAAGACCCTGTTGCTTTTGTTATGCTCTGCAAAACTCTAGCTGTGCCAGCAGAAGGCCTCTGTCTCTCTAAACTGAGTGTGTGTCTCTCTCCTCTCAGGAAGAACCAACATTTCTCTGCACACTGTGGCCAGAGGAGGGTTGTTTGTGCAGAATCCCTTTTGGTGGAGTAACTTCTTTCTTGTAACAGGGGTGTGCTCGCCCTCCCCTCCGCTCTCACAGACACAATTCTCTGTGTAAAGCTATCACCTAGCACCCTCAGGAAAGCCTCCCCAGGTGTTATTCTCTGATCACTTCATGGCAGATTATAGTTTCAAACCTGGAAGCAGTTGTATCTCCCACCCGCCTTGCTCTTCTGGAAGGTGACCTTGACACTCTTCTCCGGGAGGGTTTTTGTCCCCCTCCTCCCCCTTCTTGGATCAGAGTGAGCCTGTGATTTCTTCTACCCATAGAGTACAGCAGAAAGGATGTGATGTGATTTCTGAAACAGGGTCAGAAAAGGCTGTGTGGCTTCAACCGACATTCTCGGAATGCTCACTCCCCAAACCCCTTCTTCATTCCTATCAGCACTTAGCCACCAGGCTGTGAGAAGCCGAGGCCATGTCGGGTGGCACAGTCCATGGTCCTAGCTGAGCCAGCCTTCCACTTATCCCAGCTCGGGTACCAGACAAGTGAGTGACGAACCCATCTGGGAGGGGGACTCTCCAACTGCAGCTATTCTAGCCCCCAGCTGTCCAACCCTTCCCAGCTGAGGCCCCAGACATTACGGAGCGGAGAGGAGCCATCCTCACTGTGCCTTTTCCATAGTGATCCCTGGAATCCATGAGCATAATAAATGGTTGTTGCCTTACACCACTAAGTTTGGGATGGTTTGTTATGTAGTCATGGTAACTGGAACATGAGCACACTTCCTAGCCGACACTGAGTGGATACACGGTGATGGGACTGGCTGATTCATTCAGAAACATTTGCACAACCCCCCAAGACTTAAACTTTAAACCACAGCCCCTCTCCACCTCTATTTTAGAAGGAGGGCAGATAATGGAAGATAATATTTTTCTCCAAACATCAATTCAGTGATTTGAAACAAATGTGGTAAAGGATACTGTAAACATTAACTGCATTGCTCAGATTCCAGCACTATATTTATAATGTAAGGCTGCATGCTCTCTTCTCTTCGCTGCAGTTGTCTCTCATCTCGTACCATCTATCCCCTCTCTGATAAAAGCAGAACCCCCCTTGCCTTCTCTCCCTGGTTCCTGCTCAGATTACATGCTTATGTCAGGTTGAACCTTATGAAATTTATACTTTGTAGGCCATAGGTGGTTAAATCTCAGCAATTTCATGGGCTTCAACCTATTGCTAACCTCCGACTCTTCAAATACTTGTGCCATCAAACTGTATTCTTAGGTCTTGCCCTAAATGCGGCTTGCTCCCTGCTTTCCTTTCCTGTCTGACTCCATCTAAATTGGATTATTCTGTATGATAGTATCTTGTCCTTTTCTCCACAGCACTTATCACAATTTAGAATTATATGTGTGTTTATTGTTTAACATCTAATACTCTAACTAGACTTATATAGACTCCTTGAGTGCTACATATCACTGTATCCCACTGGCACAAGGCCTGGCACATCAGAAACACTCAATGAATGTCAGCCGAATTAATGCATGTACAATGTGGCTCTCTTCATGTGCAGACAGTGTTTTTATTCTGTTGCCAGAGTGTCCTGTACACACTGGTCCTTGTCATCGTATCTGGACCCGAATGTAAGCTCCTAGAGCAGTGAGTGATTCCTAATCCTGACCGCCCACTAGAAACACAGAGGAAGATTTTTAAAAACACTGAGGGGCCTGCCCTCAAATCAATCAAATGAAAGTCTCCAAGGAACGGAGCCCAGGCACTACTGAGAACACAGCTCTGGACAGCAAAGACCTGGTCAGCCGAGGCGTCCGTGCCCGGTGCTGTGAAATCCCGATGCATCCCCGCTGCTGCGCCAGTGGTAGAGGGGCAAACCCCGATGCGCTCATTTTGTCCTCAGCCCCAGGTGACTGCTTTGGGCACATCAGGTATTTCCACCAAGGACTAAGCTTCTGAGAACCAACCACACTCATTTTGCAAGTAACTTTTCAAGTGGCTGTACCGACGGTGGCCTTAGCCTTCTCATAGACTTGAACGGTGTCCCCGAATCTACCCACATGAATATGCGATCTAAATTAAAAGAGTGCGTGCTTCCAGTCAGGCTCCGTGACCTCTCCTTCCAATAGCACTCCCATGCTTAAGCCCTTCCTATGAAGAAATTCTCAAGCCGTTGCTTAATTTTCCCTTTCCAATCTTTCCAACTCTTGGGATTTTCTTTAAGTCACAATTTAAGGGGAGTCCACACCTCCATCTGTTTAACCTTTTAAAAAAAATTTTCTGATTCAACTTTTTACATTATTTTTTATTGTCTTTTTCCATTACCGTTTATCCCCCACACCCTCTTCCACCTCCATCCACACCCTCCCCACACCACAATCTATTTAAGCTTTTAAAAAATCTTTTTATCCACTCGAATACTGAACACCCACCACATAGTCTTTCTGCACCCCTGGGACCACGCCTTACCCATGAGAGGATACACTAGACTGAATGAGGCTCAGTCCCACTCCCAATGAGCTCATGCAACCGGAAATTGAGACAGGGTGATAAGTGCTTTGAACAAAAAGTGTCACTGGGACACAGTGAAGGAAATGATGCATTATTGGTAGGAGAAATAAAAGAAGGCTTCACAGAGGCGGTGTTAACGGGACATTGATAAGTAGGAGTCCTCAGGAGACCACTGGAGACAAATGAGCAAGGGACAGATACCTGGGCAAAAGCAGGACCTAAAAATGAGAAGAAACCCAATAGTCCTGGATGTAATGAAAATAAATCAAGCAATAGATAAATGTTTGTTAACCCTTTATTCAGCCTGCGGCCTCAGACTGCAGAGGGCCCTCTCCTCATTTCCTAAATATGGACCGCGGTGTTCATTTGTTACCCGCGTTCACACGCAATTCCAATTTCATAAACTTTATTGATTCCACCATGTTTTTTTATAGCTACTGATTTCATATAGTCTTCTCATCAAACTGCAAGTTGATTACTTCACTTTGTACACATTGTAGTAATTAGGTTGCTTGCTTTAATGACACAATTGTTTTTGCACACTTCGCCAGTGACACTGCTGATGTAGCAGTTTATCTCACTTTACTGCATTGTTCTAATTAATTCTTCCACAGCCAACTAAGCTGTTTCTTTTGGGAATAGCCTGGCAGGCAGAAAGTCTTATTTCCATCCCACTTTGGTCTTCCTAGGGCTGAGCAGAGTTCTGAATTGGCCTCACTTTCCAGTAAGTATGACCTGCATGGTTCCAAATCAGGGGTCGTTTCCATGGTCTACGCTCCTTTAACAAACCACATCAAAGCTTACTGGCTTAAATAAATACAATACGTGGGCTGACTGGGCTCAGCTGGGTGGTTCTCCTGCTCCATGTGGCTTTGGATGGGGCGGCACTCATCCAGCTAGAGGCTTCCCCAATACGAAACTTGTAAATCGGCTCACTGACATGGCTGGAGATTGGCAATGGCTGTTGTCGGGAAGCTCAGCTGGGGCTGTTGACCAGAGCGCCTTAAGTCACAGCCTTAGTTTTCTCCATTCAGTTTTTCCACTTGGCTTGAGCTTCTCATAGCACCTGGGTTCCAAGAAGGAACATTTCTAGCACACAAGAGCAGAAACTGCCAATCGCTCAAAGCTCAACCTTGGAAGCTGCGCATTGTGGCCTCCGCTGCATTTCATTGGATGAAGAAAGTCGCAGAGCCAGCTCAGACTCAAGGCGAAAGGACATAGTCTCCACCTCTTGATGAGAGGAGTGGAAGAATTTGTAGCCATCTTTAATTCACCACAGGTGTTTTCTCCTTAGTGATCAATTTGGTTGATGAGGGCACAGTGTGCCACAAAATGTATTTCTGACACTAACCAACTGTTTCACAAATGCACAAGTCTACTGCTTTTCTTGGAAAAGCAGCTCAAAGGGCAGTACCACCCCATCCTTTTAAAAATATATCTTACTACTATGGAGAGTAATTAAGTTCCGGGACTACACATCTGTTACACAACTGCTAGCACACTGCTGTTGATGACCATTGGTAAATAAAAGCATGCTTGCATTTTATTTTTTCATTTATATTTTGTCATTATTGAATTTTTGGTTGAATAATACTTACATATCCTTTTTGAACACTAAGCAAAAGAGAGCTCTAATCAAAGCAAGTCTAACTATATAGATTTAAGTGGGGTTTCTTGAGAACAAAGGTATGAACATAAGCACAATTTGCCAATTGTTCTGATCTGATGTTGAGATGAACTTATAGCCATGACATTTGTCCTAGACAGTATTTTTCTAAATTTTGCCAGATAAGCCTGGCATTTTGCATAAATTTACTTGTCCATGGATTCATCTACCTGTTTGTTTGTACATTCCCTTTGTACATCGCCACGTGGGTAACCCACTTTGGCACCGCTGATGCAAAGATGAAGGAGACAGAGCCTCTACCTGCAGGGACCTCACAATTCAAGGAACTGAAATGTATGTACTTTGCATGTAACATGCTAAATAAGGAGGAGGACGATGATGCTATAAAGCAAGGGGTGAAAGAGCACAGGCAAAAGGGCAATCAGTTCTGCCCAGCAGAGTCAGGGAAGGCTTTGCAGACTATGTGGGGAGAATGGCAAATGCCAAGGGAAGGGATGGCAGAGGAACTGGGAAGTGTGGGTTGGGTTGGGCTGGGTCGGGTTGGGAACAGCACTGGAGGCTGCAGTTCGGCTGCCTTTTTATAAGCCATGATGAGAAGTCAAAGGTTTTTAATAAGCAGGTGGCACTGTCTTGAAAGATAATACTTTTGGCAGTGTGGTATGGGAGTTGGAGGAGGGCGTTTCAGAAAACAACTTATAGAAAAAGCACACAGATGGAAGAAGCGGCAACTGGAGAAGGGTAGGTGGTCCTGGAAAGCCAGTGGTGGCCATGAGGCCATTCGGGTGTGCGCCCAGGCACTCTCCCTTGTGGTCCCCAGTCCTCTGTGGTCTGTCTGGGCCCCCCAGGCTGCCAAGTGTGTGCCTCTGTCCCCGGCTGTTTCTCCTACCTGTGGCATCATGATGGGGTTGGACTGACTTCTCAGGCTACCAGCCTTCATGGTTCTTCGCAGTCCCTGAATTGTGGGGCTCCCCAAGTGTGTCCTGTCAGGTATTTTCCCTCTGTCATGCTGCTCCACGGCATACCCGCCTCCCGGGGAGCCCCCGCTCCCTTATTTGTTGGGATAGGGAGGGCACAGAGCCCTGGCTGCTATAATGCTCAGCTTCTGAAAAAAAGAAAGAAAAGAAAAAAAAGAAATGAGAATTAAATTTCAAAGCCCTTTATAATCTGTAAAGTTGTGTGTAAACAGTATTATTGCTATCATTATGAGTCCCAGAATTCTGCAAATCCTTGGTGGTAAGAAGTCTGGGTGTTTTTAATTTCCTCCAAGGCATGGTTTTTTGTTGGTTATATATGTCCTCAATAGGTAATAATATGTGATGAATAGTAGTAATGTATAGTTTACTCAATATCTGTGTTTATCCCTTCCAAGCACTGGGGTCTGTGGATGACTTTAAAAAGTGCACCAAAATTTGCTCTGGCTGGTGTGGCTCAGTTGGTTGGAGTGTCATCCCATACACCAAAAGTTTGGGAGTTCAATCCCCGGTCAGCGTGCATATGGGAGGCAAATAATTGATGCTTCTCTCTCTCTCCTAAAATCAATAAACATATTTGTCTCCCTTCCCTCCTTCCTCTCTCTCTAAAATTAATAAACATTTAAAAATTAAAAATATATAAAAAATAAAAAGTGCACCAAAATTTAATAGTTCTTTGTCAATTCTTTCCTTTCCATTTTGGAATGTTAGTAAAATAGCTGCTGGCCATTAAAGCCTGCATATCAGCCCTGGCTGGTGTGGCGCAGTGGACTGGGTGCCGGAATGTAAAGCAAAGGGTCACCATTTCAATTCCCAGTCAGGGCACACACCTGGGTTGCAGGCCAGGTCTCCAGTAGGGGGCGCGTGAGAGGCAAACACGCATTGATGTTTCGCTCCCTCTCTTTCTCCCTCTCTTCCCATTCTCTAAAATAAATTAATAAATAAAATCTAAAAAAAGCCTGCATATCACGAGAGTGTAAGAACAAAGTGAAAGACAAGAAATTATTGGGACCATGAGAGAGCACTTCATATCCATGATGGTGACTGTAATAAAAGACAGGTAATAACAAGTGTTGGCAAAGATGTGGAAAAATTGGAACCTTCATATATTGCTGATGGAAATGTAAAAGGGTGCTTTTGAAAACAGTTTGGCAGTTCCTCCAAATGTTTAATACAGTTATCACGCGACCCAGAAATTCCTCTCCTAGATATGTAGCCAAGAGAATTGAAAACATATGTTCACATTAAATTTGTACATAAATGTTCACTGCAGTTAATAACAGCCCAAAGTGGAAACAGTCCAAATGTCCACCAACGGACGAATGGTTAAGCAGAACGTGATGTATACACACAATGGAATATTATTCTGCCATAAAAAGGAAGGAAGCACTGATCCATGCGACAACATGATGAACCTTGAAAGCATTAAGCTACGTGAAAGAAGTCGGCCACAGAAGGCCACATAGTGTCTGGTTTTGTTTTATATAGAACAAGGCAAATCTATAGAGACAGAAGCAGAATAATGATCGCCTAGGACTGGGTGTCATGTAGAGGAGGGGAAAGGGGCTTACTACCAAGGGGTATGGGTTTAGTTGGGAGGGGATGAAAATGCTCCAAAACCAATGTTTGCACCATCCTGTATATATACTAAAAACCATTGAATTTCATACCCTAAGTGGGTGAATTGTATGGCATGTGTATAAATGACATCTCAAAAAATCTCTTGAAAAAAGAAATTATTACCAAGAGAGATTTATAAGCATGTCAACTTTTGTTAGTGCACATCTGTTTTCTAGTTCTGATTATCCCTTCATGATGAGCTCCTCGAGTCCAAGAGTGAAGGTGTGGCTCCTGCTACAATTCTCTCCTCTCCGGGCTACCAGAGTGGTTTGCATCCAACTCTTAGCCTTCCTTCCTTCCCCAGAATCCTTAGTGAGCCATTTCTGATTTCCCCGGCATTAGTCCTGGTCCCTCAGGCTTTATAAATCACACTCTCCATTCTTCCCTCTGACTTTAAAGTGATCTGAGATAGTTCGTATAAACGATGCGAATGCACATAAAAATAACTAGTATTGTACCGATTTGTCTCATCTGGTGGTTTGGGCGATACACATTTGTAAAGTTCTAGCAAATGTGAAAAGACACAGAAAGTTGCCTCTCATCCAAATGGAGGAGCTAGGTCTTGTATTTTGTTTTATTGATCAGTGAGGGTGCAATGATATTTTACTGCATAGTTTTCCTGTAGGAGTGACATCCACCCAGCCTGTTGCAACTGCCAGGACAAGGAAATGAGCCAGTTATTCTATAGCGCGCTGGAGGTGACCATAGGAAAGGCAGCTCCCTGGATTCAGAGGCTGGCCAACTGCATATCCCCAGACTGCAAATGCAACTTGAAGTATACGACTTACTAAGGGCGCACTTTGTTGTAGACAAGTTGGAAGAGTCTGTTTGACAGTTGAAGTCAGACCGTTTTGATTTTTACATAAAGACAGTTAAACATTGTCTTGACAGGTTTATTCTAATTTGGTAAAGGCAATAATTTTATGGGATGGTAACTGTTTCCTTGCAGTCATGATTCCTGCTGTTAATCTTACATTTTCTCCTAATTGGCAGATTGATGGGCTCCCAAGAATTTGCTCAAGAAACCATTTGCAGAGGAAGAAAGACAAACCAGAAGGGCTTGCTTTCTCCTGAAATACTACTTCTAATAATGTAGGCGAGGGGGCTATTTTTGCACACAATTTACAAATTATTTCTGGCATATTAATGGACCTTTGCCATTTAAATTTAATTTGTGTGACAGTAATAAATGTGCTTAGTTTAAAAGTCAAATA